>SJXQ01011444.1:326761-363602 GCA_006408695.1 Aepyceros melampus
ACTGTGAAGAAGGCTGAGCACTGAAGAATTGATGCTTTTGAACTGTGGTGTTGGAGAAGACTCTTGAGAGTCCCTTGGACTGCAAGGAGATCCAACCAGTCCATTCTGAAGGAGATCAATGCTGGGATTTCTTTGGAAGGAATGATGCTAAAGCTGAAACTCCAGTACTTTGGCCACCTCATGTGAAGAGTTGACTCATTGGAAAAGACTCTGATGCTGGGAGGGATTGGGGGCAGGAGGAGAAGGGGACGACCGAGGATGAGATGGCTGGATGGCATCACTGACTTGATGGGCGTGAGTCTGAGTGAACTCTAGGAGTTGGTGATGGACAGGGAGGCCTGGTGTGCTGCGATTCATGGGGTTGCAAAGAGTCGGACACGACTGAGCGACTGAACTGAACTGAACTGAAAACAGACCTTCACACTGAAGATGATCGTTAAATTGTTGGAAATTTCAAGTCTCTTAGCCTATTTAATATTTTTTTATCACACCTAATTTGAAAGCATCTCATTAGTTTTGGGTAAACTTATTCACCTCTGTGGATATTAGTTACTAGATATACCTACACTTGGGCTTCCCAGGTGGCTCCGTGGTAAAGAATCTGCCTGCCAATGCAGGAGATTCAGGAGATGTGGGTTTGATTCCTGGGTCAGTAAGATCCCCTAAAGAAGGAAATGGCAACCCACTCCAGTATTCTTTGCCTGGGAAATCCCATAGACAGCTTGGTGGGCTGCAGTCCCACGGGGTCGCAGAGTCAGACATGACCTAGAGACTAAGCAACAACACCTGCATATACATCCAAAGACGAGTATCCACTACTTTGTCACTTTGAAGTACTCATACTGTTGATTTATTCAACTGATATTTATCAAGCTCTTGTGATAAGTTGTTGGATGTTCATAGGTGAGAAAAGGAAAGATGGAAATAAGTAAAGAAAAATGACTATTTTAAAAGAAAATCTTTAGGAGGAAACCAACTTTGATAAGATTTTCAGGGAAGGCCCACTTGACAGTTTAGAAAGAGCAAGTGGTACAGAGAAGCTGATTCAGAAGTGCAGGTCAGGTGAGGAAGCAAGACAGGTGAAGACTCCAAAGCAGAGGCTGGGAGGCTAAGGCACTCAGCACACGGAGGTGACGCTGGAACACGACGAAGGCAGCCAAGCTGGCCGGGATGTGCACAGCCTCATAAACTTGTGAGAGGTTGGAATTTTATTTGAGAGAAATGGAAAGGCACTGAGGAATTCTGTGTGACATCTTGAGATTGACTGACATATCCACAAGACGCCTTCCCACTTCAGCAGGAAGACTGGATGAGAAGCAGGCAGAAGAGGAATTTCTTAGAAGGCTACTGAGGTTCCTGAAATGACTGGAGCCTGGACCACGATGATGGCTTTGGAGACGCAAAGAGGAGGATGGGATGCTCAGTGGAGGTAGAGACTACAGGACTAACAGATTAGATGTGGGAAAAGAGGGAAAGTTAGGGACCTAGAAAGCGAGGGATTCCTGGGTTTCTTGCTTGATAATTGGGTGTAGGATGAATCCCTTTACCAAAAATGATGGATGTTTGGGAAAAGACAGGCTTCAGGTGAGAGAATTGAGAGTTCAGGAAGTACACGATAAACTTCAGAAAGCTAAAAGAGATACAAATTGCAAAGTTAAACTGTCAGTGGAACACAAACATATTTGGGAAATCTTAGTAAAGAAACAGTTACTGCAGCGTGAATGGATGAGATGCTATGGAGAGAATAGATACAGAAGAAAGAGGATTGAAGAATTCCTCTACTTTTGGAACAGGCAGAGGAGGAGAAATCGCTAGAGTATGATGGATGTTTGGGAAAAGACAGGCTTCAGGTGAGAGAATTGAGAGTTCAGGAAGTACACGATAAACTTCAGAAAGCTAAAAGAGATACAAATTGCAAAGTTAAACTGTCAGTGGAACACAAACATATTTGGGAAATCTTAGTAAAGAAACAGTTACTGCAGCGTGAATGGATGAGATGCTATGGAGAGAATAGATACAGAAGAAAGAGGATTGAAGAATTCCTCTACTTTTGGAACAGGCAGAGGAGGAGAAATTGCTAGAGGCAGAAGAAGGAAGAAAACTAGGAAAGGGGACACCATGAAGTCAGAGAGAGGCGCAGCAAGGGGAGGGCCATCTACTCTGTAGAGTGCTGTGGAGATGCACCTGGAGACCAGTGGCAATCTTGGCAGCACAGCAACAATCTTCTTGAGAACACAGACCTTGAAGTGGAGCAGGATAACAACAGACCCACACACACCCAGAACATCGAGGACAGAACTTCAATAACAAATCAAGACTTGAGTCCAAATGCAGTCAGAATAGGAGTAGCTATCCTATAGTGCACAAATGCAGAACAACACACATTTATTTAACACCTTCGAGGTTCCAGTCCGTGAGTCACATGGGTTTCTGCATGAGTCAGCTGTCTCGCCATACGACCCTGGGTGGGGAAAGGTTCCGGGAGAACCACCAGCCCGACATGGCCCAGAGGCATCTGCCTACANTTCGTCCGGCTCCTTTGTTCCTGGGAATCCTGACACCCCCTCGGCGGCCGCCCCTGCCAACTGCCTTTTCTTGCGCCAACTCTCCCGGCAACTTTTAAGCCCACATAATGGGGTCAGGACTCGGCCGCAGGGGTTTGGATCCGGGGAGCTCACCCTCTTCCCCAGGTTGGGCTGAGGATGCTCGAGGGATGCGCTACTTTGGAGGAGAGGAAAACATGCTTCCCCCGGGACAGCATCTTCGCTGGTGTCTGTGGCTCCCTCCTGTGCATCCCCCCTCCACCCTCACCCCGCATCCTCTGCCTCTTCTGACCGCTTGAGGCTTTGCATCTTAAGGCTTTTTACTGGGGGGCTCGACCCAGGTGTAAGATGGTGCACATTCAGGTGTCCCCTCATTTCTTCCATCTTGAAGACGCTCCCCTTTTCCCCCCTGCAATTTCTAATAACCATACTTAATTTATTCGCCTTCCTAATCTCAAACGTGGGCTTTTTCTCTAGTCCCTGGTCTTTCCTGCCTCACTGTCTCCCTCTGTTGTCTGAGTTAAGGGGCGTGTAGAGGACCCCCTCCTCACGATCACTGCACCCCCTCCCATCCTCAAGATTCCTAAGATTTAGGGAATGCTGACGGCGGATGGATGGGATGGAAAAAAAAAGGATTCCTCGCTACACTTGGGAGATGTTAGAGCTTTGCCCGTGGTTATTCTTAGGCACAAGCTCTGGGTAGATAAGTCAGGGACCAAAGCTTAGCATTTGAAAATGCCCTTTCCGAAGATAGGGGAGCCCCTTCTTAGGGCTTGCTTAGCACTCAGACTTTCTAAGCTTCAGGTACTTTAGAACGAAAGGTAGGGTGATTGGAAGGGATAGAGAACGACAGGGGGAAACGCAAATTTTTTTTTCTTTTTTCCCTGAGCCTTTTCCTCCTCTTGTTCTTGTGGATTTTCCTTTATTTGCTTTCCTTTTATGCCCTTACTTGCTCCTTTATTCTTCATTTACTTCGTTTTTCTTTTCTACTATGTGGAAAGTGCTTGTAACTGCAAAGCACAGTACAAATGAGTGTATTGACTTTAATCGAATTTATTATTTATCGACTGCCCCCCTGTGTTCGGTGAATTGTGCTAAGGTGCCATGGGTGCCATGACTAAGACAAAGTCCTGCAGTGGCTCATTTTTTTTTTTTTTCCTGCAGCTTCTTCTCTTTTCATATTTGCTATTGAAATTCCACTCTCCTAGATTCCCATCCATTTTAACCCCCTTTGGAGTGTCAGATGCAGACAAACATCTGTCTTCTCTGTTTCTTAGTCATGGAAGCAAGAGCCGGAGTACATGCAAGAAGCAAGAATGCTGAATGAAAATCCTTGCTTTGACTTTGCCTATAAGATTACTTTAGTTTCAGTCTTGTTACTGAAGTACTCAAAGCAAAGCTGTCTTGGCTCCATGGGAGTCAGATTACCTTCAGAGACTACCTCTCACAAATTCCCATGATGCTTGTAGTGAGCGCTGCCTACTCCATCTTCTTCACCTCCCACCTTCCCAGTAGCTTCTGAGGTTTCCCCTCTCTACACTTTAGGTCCACTGAAGCATACAGAACATATGATGTACATGCTCTGACACACATCATCAGTTTCTCAGTACACTCGTCCTTTAAAAATCTCTCCAGCCTAAAATGCAGCTTCTTTGAGGTGGAACTAACATCAATTGCTGTGATTTTAAGTGATTGTTATATTTAAGTTGAATAATTTATTTTCTTACCTGTTGGTGACACATTTTAGCGCTATTTGAAAAACCAGAATTCATGTATCTTTGTATACATTAAAGCGGAAGAGAATCACTGATGTATCTGTATATTTCAAGTCCCAAACTGCTTACTGCTGAGATTCCCATAATCTTCATATAAATTTGATTGCAAATACTATTGGAAAATAAGGTTTAAAAAAGTAGTTGGATGAAATGAACATTTCCTCAAATTAATTAAGGTAACTTACACTGTTACCTTAATTAATCCCTCCCATTCTTTTCCCCAAATAAACTTTATAAAATACACTTTAAAATACTTTTCACCCTTTCTTCAGATGCACTAATGTTTAAAACTCAATTCAGGCTGTAGCTTTGGAATGGCTAAACCTCATTTAGTGTTGTATGTAGTGTTATATAGGCAGTACCAAAGCATGAACAGGACTTTCAAACAACTGTAGCATTGTGGGAGTTCTTTAAAAACATGCTCCCAATGTGACAGTTTCATCATCCTTAACATTTAAAGCATATATATAACATACAGTTTCACCTGGTCACAATTGTAGATAGTTATAACTCTGTTTAGTAAGGTATATGCTTTATGTTCTTTCTAGGCTATTTTTTTTTTCTTCACTAAACAGGAAATGAACCACTAAGCATATAAAAATAGCATGGCCATGTATTTAATGCTTCCAGACAATTATAGACGTGCTATAGAAACTCAGTCAGCAGAACGGGGAAATGAAAACTCCTGGCTGACAAGATTATTAAGCTTTGATAGAACATATTCAAGTTTAATTATGAAGGACCATATATACATTGCAATTCACTTTGATTTATTTCTTTTTATTAAAATACATTTCAGAACACCTAAGTATTAATCTGTGTTAATTGAGCGCTATGAGGAAATACTTCCATGTTTTTTGCTCACTCCCAGCTTCGCTATTTGTAAAATCCAATACTTATTGCATTTTCTGCTGACAATAAAAATTTGGTATGAGACAGTGTCAGTGTTAGTTCCAGTAAATATATGAACTCCTCATGAGTCAGTAAAATAAGCATTTATGTCCCATATTATCCTGATAGTACTTCACACAATCTGGAAATATAGCCTTCAAAATTAATTTTAAAAATGAATTTTATAAAAATATTTTTGGAGAAAATCAAATACTCAGTGTTTGAAACTAACCTTTTTCAGTTGGAAATTGCATTCAGTCCTCTTGTAGTTTTGACAAAATTTTAAAACCAAATCCTTTTTTACAGTAAATAAAAACAAAGCAGTTATTGGAAAAAGGTACAAAAGTAGGTCAGTACAGTAACTGTTTCTAATTTTTGCTCATCTATTACTCTAAAGTACATTATTTCTCAGCTCCTGTCTGTTCACTTGCAGTGCCTGGAAATATTTCATAATCTGCAGTTGCTTGAGTCTACTTTTTTTGTCCTCTGAAATATAACAAAAACCCCTGAACAGGTTAGGACCCCTATTACTAGTTTTATTACTCATTTTCCTTATCCATGTCACACCCAATGATTCCAGTTTTTTTATCACACCTTTTCTGACTTTTGAAATTCTTTCATAATATCCGTATGACTAAGATAAAGTTATTTTCCTGGACCAGCTCCCTCTTTGACATTTTCCCAGTGATCTTTAATCCTTTTCTGGATCAAATAAAATGGATTATTGTTTTCAGAGTCAACCAACAGGCCCCACTTTGCTGATCTTCTCTTATGGTCTGTGTGACTTAGTTTCATCCACTCTTGTGTTATTGTGATTCCTAAAATAGCCTATATTTTTAAGATAGCCTCTTTAAACCATCCCACAATTAACTGCTCTGGTCTTTCCTGTTTACTATAAACCATTTTCTTTAAGAAGCATTCACTGACTTCTAATTTCTGTCTGATGACTCAGCCTTCTTGAGGATAGAAAATGAAATACATTATTTTAGGTCTTAAAAAATAGATAAAGCCAACGTTTTGTATACAGCTCTAAAAAAGAGGAAAATGCAGTGATGAAATAAGCTCTATTTAGTATGAGAGTGTAAATGCTCTAAGGGAAAATGTGCCTGGTAACAGAAAGCAGTCTCGACAGGTACAATGCTCTTTAGTAATTTCTTTTCCCCCTCATAGGACCAGACCTGAAGTTGAAATTTATCTTAATCAGGAAAATGTCAAAATTTTGAGTAACTGTCTTGAGAGAAAGATGAGAAATAATTTTCTGGCAGGAATTTGAAAAGTATACATCATAAGGGGAAAAAATATGTTAAATGACCAAACTGGTGCTATCACCTCTATTTGAAAAATTAATTTTTTTTTCCCCAATTGCAATGTGACTAGATAGTAACCAACAGTTACCTGCTTTGGTTTGGCATTTTTGGAACAGAAATTCTTGTCATTTTATACAAAAAGGAAATTTACCTTTTTGATACATAGAGTTGAGTTCACAAGAAACATTTTATTTATAGTGTCATTAACATTCAGTCCTTAAGGTAACACTCCTAGTGCACAGTAGGAAAAATAGTATATTTATGTAGATATATTCTAGTCCTTACATATTATTTACTCAGTATTTCAGCGTGGAAGCTTCTTTAATGGATGGATTTAAATAATTCCCTGCTTTGAAGAAATTAGTCTCTGTAAGGGATGGCAGTGACATTAATAAACCTTTGCCAAGACAGAGATAGGTCCCAATTAGTACATTTGGTAAATTTTAAGAGTTTGAATGTGTATACAAGCACCAGTGGAAAGAGAAGATGATGATTTTAGTAAGTCAGGAAAGAATCCATGAGATAGCTGGGGTTTTTGCAACTGTTTAAGCAGTTTATTTAATTAAGGTATATTCTAAGAGGGATGTATTCTAAATGTAGAAGCACATTAGGAGACTGTAGAATTGAGATAGGGTGATTAACCAGAGGGGTTGTGTCTAGGTTTGTCTGGTTGAAGGAGAAAGGTGGGCAGTAGAGGGAAAGTGAGGGAGGAGCATGAGTAGGTGGCACAAAAGTACAAGAACAAATCTGCATTTCACAAAGACAATAAAACTCTCATCGTGTCCTGAGTTTAAATAAATACCACATTATAAAACTTTGGCTGCCAAAAATAAGCCCACAAAGAATGTGTACTGAATTGGTACAGCTGTTTCAAATCTGTTTCTCAGGAATAATTTGGAAATAATGTTAAAATGAGTTATTTTGAAGATTAATTACATCATTAACATTATGTTGTTGGATATTTAGAAATTTACTGATCCAAATTCTTACATGAAGAATGAAGATGGGCTTTTAAATGTTGACATTGTTCTTAAAACAATGATAAATTATCATTTTCATTTATAGCAGAGTGACCTCTGATTAGGACTACTTTTAGCTTTCTCTGTGACCTCCTTCACATTAAGGTTTATTGTGAAAGCTGAAGTATTAACTTGTACAAAGAGTCCTAGGAGGATGGATCATCTGTACTGATTTAAAGGTGGGGGTGAGGGAGGGTAAATAACTTGGGGGAAAAAAATGGAATCTTTTGTTTATGTTTTATAAGTTTGTCATAGTTTAGTGTCTAGCTGAAGAACAGCCAGTGTAGTCTTAGCATTCAGTGAGTGAATTCAGTTTTCATACATAGCATAGGCCTGTGCTCTCCAAAATGGTACGTTTCTATGGTTGTGGAAGCCAAATGATCAAAAGAAGCCAAAGAGTTGATTTTTGCTAAGTATTTTAGAACATTATTTTTACATTAAAACAAACAGATATTATATTCATGCTATAGAAAGCAAAATTGGCAGGATTTTAAAGATGAGACCAGAGGCTTAACAGGAATCTTAAGCTTGCAGCAGGCTGTTTAAAGCTGCATTTCCCAGACCTCCCAGGGTTATGAGTGTACTCCATTTAGCAATTATGGATACATCAGTGGAAAAGTTTGAGAAGTCGTGGTTGGGTTTAGAAAAGGTAAAATTTATGTACTCTGCTTCTTCTTTTTCTCCTATTTCAAGGGTCAAAATAAATTTTCAGTCAAGGTCATGATAATTATAGCATCTTTGTTGTATTCATAAAATTGTAGTCAGAATGAACTTAAGAATGATTCTCTTCTGATCCTACCCTTTCACTTCTCACTCATCCTCCTCAATTTAAAAAATGTAATGATTTCTCACTGTTTTGAGGAAAAAGTCCTTAAAATGGCCTGTAAGACTCTTGAAAGTTTGTTGCCTATGCGGTAAACCTCATTGCTAGCACCAGCTAGCTGGTAAACAGCCAGCTCCACTGGCCTTCTTTCAGTCCTGTTTACCCTGCCCTTGAGCCTTTGCACTTTTTCTTCACCCAGTTAAGTCCTGCTCATCTTTCAGGTCTCAGGCCTCCCATCCTCTACCTTAGAAAAGCCTTCCTGAATCCCCAGATCACACCAGATCCTCAGTTACCTGTTACTTATTGCCTTGTATATCTTCTTTGTTCCATTTGCCATTTTTACCTTGATTTGTATGGTTATTTGATGGGGGCAGGGAACCCATCTTTTTGCATTACAATGCATAAGAAAATATCTGGTGAAAAGTAGGCACTCAGGAAGTATTTGCTGAGTAAACGAATAAATAAATTTATTCACAGATTACTGGTCTGTGGGCAAATCTGCTTTCCTAAATGGCAGTTCACGTAAAGGCCCTTATTAATACAACGCTCTAATGGATACTTCAGAGACAAAGTGTATACTGTGTGCCAGAATACAGTGGAAATAGAGTTGCTTTGTCTATTTTTCATAGTTGTGTTGCTGTCTAGTCAATTCAGTGTTCCAAATCATGGTTTAGATTTATTTTGTTAAGAATTAATAATTTCAATGAATCTGAAACACTTCTGTGTTTATACTCTAAATATTATTTGCTGATAATCATTTAATAGGGCAACACAGTAGGCAAACCTCTGCTTAAAAAATGAGAAAATACCCCTTTTTTAACCTTTTTTTTTCTTTCTTACAAATTTTCTAATTGTTTCTTCATTTTGGTGTTTCTGAAGGAACTCTATATATTTTGGAATGTTGATAGAATGAAGTTGAAAAAAAAATGCCTTAAATTTGTCCTCTTAAAAAATTTTTAGAAAGTTCATATAAGAAATTAAAATTGATTTTTCTGTTGTGAGAAGAAAATGCACTTTATTTGTTAATTTGGAGGATAAAATGAAAAAAAGCCCTTTAGCTTAATGAGAACCGTTATCTTCTCTATTATATTCAATATTGAATTTACATTTTTATTAATAGGAATAAAATTAAGATATTTGTATTTGCATCTTAAGTTTAGCATTTCTATATATTTTTTCATCTCTCACTTTGATTTTGAAAAATGAATTTTAATTTTTTAAGCCAAATATAAATTTATTTGGACTAATTTTTTTTGAAGAGTGTTCATTAAGAATCTATGTAGGGACCCAATCAAAAAATGGACCAAAGAACTAAATAGACCTTCTCCAAAGAAGACATACGAATGGCTAACAAACACATGAAAAGATGCTCAACATCACTCATTATCAGAGAAATGCAAATCAAAACCACAATGAGGTACCATTTCACACCAGTCAGAATGGCTGCGATCCAAAAGTCAACAAGCAATAAATGCTGGAGAGGGTGTGGAGAAAAGGGAACCCTCTTACACTGTTGGTGGGATAGGACATGGAAGCAACCTAGAAGTCCATCAGCAGATGAATGGATAAGAAAGCAGTGGTACATATACACAATGGAGTATTACTCAGCCATTAAAAAGAATACATTTGAATCAGTTCTAATGAGGTGGATGACGCTGGAGCCGATTATACAGAGTAAAGTAAGCCAGAAAGAAAAACACCAATACAGTATACTTACACATATATATGGAATTTAGAATGATGGTAATGATAAACCTGTACGCAAGACAGCAAAAGAGACACAGATGTATAGAACGGCCTTTTGGACTCTGTGGGAGAGGGAGAGGGTGGGATGGGTTGGCAGAGTGGCAGTAAAAATTAAAAAAATCTATGTAGGAAGTTACTGTAAAGCATAACTTGTTGAATACAGGTGCCTCATGGACTTTTTGTGAATTACATGCTACTAGATAATCACTAGTAGACAAGTTACAGAGATTTTTCTAATGAAATTTGTCCCTCCACCCAGATTTAGAATTGTTAAAGCATAAGTCAGAATAAGTGAAATTTTTAAAACTTTAACATAACTTTGCCTGTTAACTCTTAATAAAACAACAGCTTCAGGCTTCAATATCCTAGTTAGTACTGCAAACCAAGGATTGCAGTTGTGCCCTGATTTGAATTACAAATAACCATTAAACATGCTAGAATTTTTTTTAACTTGAAAGATGTATTTAATTTCTTGTTCAATTTCAATTTAAATTACAATCATTAATTCTAGTAGAAGTTTTCATATCTTAATCTTACTCTTGCAATTTCAGGAAAGAAAGGGTTATGGGTATTTGCATAAATTCATTGAATTTTAAATTTTACTAAAGTACAATAACTGCTGTTTTAGTTTTCTACATTCATCTGTTGAATAATTAGTCACAACATAAAATTGTTTTAAAAACTAGGATTTATTAAATAAACCAAAACTCACAATGGCATTAATGTATCCTAGTTTGGCCCAGTAAAAACATTGTTGCATAACTAATATCAAATATAGCATATTTATCTGTTTTATATTTATTTACGTTAATGTTCTTGGAAATTAGTCTTATTAGGTAGGTTGGATCATCTTCTAATAAGATGATAGAGAAGAGGAAAATTTGTTACTTGCTTTTAAAGTGTTAACCAGTATCCTTTTGTGTGTTTGAACTATTTATATTGTTTTAGCTATATCTGCTATTTTTAAAATGGGCTGGGAACATGGTTTCTGAACTAATATCTACAAAAAATAATAGAAGGCAGACTTAGATCCTGAATTTTACTTTTTTCCAACTAGTTTACCAAAGATTACCAAAGAATCTGTTTTTTAGCAAGATGTTCAATTCAGTCGCTCAGTCGTGTCCGACTCTTTGCGACCCCATGAATCGCAGCACGCCAGGCCTGCCTGTCCATCACCAACTCCTTGAATTTACCCAAACGCATGTCGATCGAGTCGGTGATGCCATCCAGCCATCTCATCCTCTGTCATCCCCTTCTCCTCCTCCACCATCCCTCCCAGCATCAGGGTCTTTTCCAATGAGTCAACTCTTCGCATGAGGTGGCCAAAGTATTGGAGTTTCAGCTTCAGCATCAGTCCTTCCAATGAACATTCAGGACTGATCTCCTTTAGAATGGACTGGTTGGATCTCCTTGCAGTCCAAGGGACTCTGAAGAGTCTTCTCCAACATCACAGTTCAAAAGCATCAATTCTTCGGTGCTCAGCTTTCTTTATAGTCCAACTTTCACATCCATACATGGCAACTGGAAAAACCATAGCCTTGACTAGACAGACCTTTGTTGGCCAAATAATGTCTCTGCTTTTTAATATGCTGTCTAGGTTGGTCATAACTTTCCTTCCAAGGAGTAAGCATCTTTTAATTTCATGCCTTCAGTCACCATCTGCAGTGATTTTGGAGCCCCCACCCCAAAAAATCTGACACTGTTTCCATTGTTTCCCCATCTATTTGCAATGAAATGATGGGACCAGATGCCATGATCTTCGCTTTCTGAATGTTGAGCTTTAAGCCAACTTTTTCACTCTCCTCTTTCACTTTCATCAAGAGGCTTTTAGCTCCTCTTCACTTTCTGCCATAAGAGTGGTGTCATCTGCATATCTGAGGTTATTGATATTTCTCCTGGCAGTCTTCATTCCAGCTTGTGCTTCTTCCAGCCCAGCTTTTCTCATAATGTACTCTGCATATAAGTTAAATAAGCAAGGTGACAATATACAGCCTTGACGTACTCCTTTTCCTATTTGGAACCAGTCTGTTGTTCCATGTCCAGTTCTAACTGTTGCTTCCTGACCTGCATATAGGTTTCTCAAGAGGCAGGTCAGGTGGTCTTAGACATATAGTTATTTATTAATTAAAAACCTTTTAAATACTGGTTTTAAATAATTATGCTGAGTGAGTAATTTCAACATTAGGTGAATTCTCATAATTTTGGTATGTTTTATATGTGTATGTGGGAGTTTATTTCATATACATTTTCCCCCAACTATCCATATTATTTTCAAAATGTTTGATAGTTCTGGGGACTTGTGGGTTTTTTTCCACTTGACTGAGCAGAAAATTAATATTTTAATTTTGTGTAGTTCACTTATATTTTGACTATGCAAACGAGCTACTAAGCTATTAAAATATATAAAGCAAGAGAAAGTGTTGCAGAATTGCTGGTGCTCAAAATAGACATTACAGTCCAGTTTCTAGTTTTCCTCCCTGCTTTCCAGAGCCTGTATTGAAAATCCAAGTTCAGTTTGATGGAAGCCAACACATGGATGGCAAGGCTAGGTGCTTCTTCCCTATTTCCCTCTGTATTGGTGTTCTTGTGAGTTTTGCGACAGTCTCTGTTGGCACCAGCTTTGCATTAAATTAATGGCTGCTGCTGCTGCTGCTGCTAAGTTGCTTCAGTCATGTCCAACTCTGTGCGATCCCATAGATGGCAGCCCAACAGGCTCCCCTGTCCCTGGGATTCTCCAGGCAAGAACACTGGAGTGGGTTGCCATTTCCTTCTTCAATGCATGAAAGTGAAAAGTGAAAATGAAGTCGCTCAGTCGTGTGCGACTCCCAGCGACCCATGGACTGCAGCCCCCAGGCTCCTCCGTCCATGGGATTTTCCAGGCAAGAGTACTGGAGTGGGGTGCCATTGCCTTCTCCGAAATTAATGGCAGCTTTCTTTATCTAGAAGGCTACTCCCTTCTAGAGGCTTTCATTAGGATGCTGGTTTGTCAAAGCAGAGAGAAGCTTATTTCTATAGAATATTTAGAGCTAGATAATTTGTCTTTCTCCTTGGTTGCTCCTTGCAAGAAACTTCTTCCAATCTTGCTCCTTGGAAGAAAAGCTATGACCAGCTTAGACAGCATATTAAAAAGCAGAGACATTACTTTGCCAACAAAGGTCCATCTAGTCAAAGCTATGGTTTTTCCAGTCATCATGTATGGATGTGAGTGTTGGACTATAGAGAAAGCTGCACGCTGAAGAATTGATGCTTTTCAACTGTGGTGTTGGAGAAGACCCTTGAGAGTCCCTTGGATAGCAAGGAGAGCCAACTTGTCAATCCTAAAGGAAATCAGTCCTGAATATTCATTGAAGGACTGATGTTGAAGCTGAAACTCCGATACTTTGGCCAACTGATGTGAAGAACTGACTCTTCATTGGAAAAGACCCTCATCCTGGGAAAGATTGAAGGCAGGAGAAGAAGGGTATGACAGAGGATCAGATGATTGGATGGCATCACCGACCTGATGAGACATGAGTTTGAGCAAGCTCTGGGAGTTGATGATGGACAGGGAAGCCTGGCGTGCTGCAGTCCATGGGGTCGTAAAGAGTTGGACACAACTGAGTGACTGAACTGAACTGAATTTGTATTTCTAATCTGTCTCTGGATATAATGTTTTAAGTCTATTTATGATAAAAACTTGTTAACTCAGATTCCATTTATTTGATGTTTGTGATCAATTTGAGTAGGTTCCCACTGAACTTTACTTTTGACCTGTGAAGAAAGGGCTTGCTGATCAATCTAATAATGTAATCAAGATTGGAAAGAAATTGTTTGACCTTGGAGGATGTGGTGTTTTCAAGTATCGTACTTTGCCAGGAGCCGTTTCTATACTAAAATATTCAAGCTAGGAATGAGTTATATTTTTAGTTAGAATTTAGCATGATTGGTTGGAATCATGGTTTTTTACTTTTTTGGTATATTTTTGCAAACATCCTATAGTACAGCTTGGTTCTTCCCCTCATTGGCACATGTTAGGAAAGTCTCATGCATTTCACATCTATTAGTAGTAGTAGTACTTAAAAGTGAAATAAAGGACAGTTGTTAACACCCTTTTCCCTGGTAAGTTACAGAACAGTTAAGCAGTTCGATAAAGATGTGCAGCTGTCAATAGCTAGGACATGGAAGGAACCTAGCTGTCCATCGGCAGACAAATAGATAAGAAAGCTGTGGTACATACACACAATGTAATATTACTCAGCTATTAAAAAGAATGAAATAGATGAAACTGGAGCTTATTATACAGAGTGAAGTAAGTCAGAAAGAAAAGCACCAATACAGTATATTAACGCATATATATGGAATTTAGGAAGATGGTAACAATGACCCCATATGCAAGACAGCAAAAGAGATACAGATGTAAAGAACAGACTTTTGGACTCTGTGGGAGAAGGTGAGGGTGGGATGATTTGAGAGACTAGCACTGAAATACATATATTACCATATGTGAAATAGACCGCCAGTCCAGGTTCGATGCATGAGACAGGGTGCTCAGGGCTGGTGCACTGGGATGACCCTGAGGGATGGGATGGGGAGGGAGGTGGGGAGGGGTTCAGGATGGGGGACACATGTACACCCATGGCTGATTCCTGTCAATGTATGGCAGAAACCACCACAATATTATAAAGTAATTAGCCTCCAGTTTAAATAAATTAATTAATTTTTAAAAAAGATGTGCAGCTGTAATTAGGTTGAACATTAACTCTTTTTTCTGCCTACTGGTTGGACTTATACTTTCGTGAATGAAAAACAGAGTTCAAGTTTATACATAATTATCTTTAGGTTTTATCTTTTTTAAAGTTGCCTGAATTGTCTACCTTTTAAAAATTGGCACAACATAGTATATATAATAAAGAGACTTTGAAATCAGATGCCTGGCTTAGTTATATTGAGGCTCCATTACTTCCTAGCTATGTGATCTTAGTAAGGGAGAGTTTAAGTAACTTGCCAGATTTTCTCATTTTTGTTAAATAGGGGTGAAAATATTATGTACCTCACAGGGTTGTGGTATGCTTAAAACAATGCCTATATAGTGAGTACATGATAAATGTCAGGTTTTTTTTAATTAAGGAGGAAGTTTAATTCTGTTGGTAATCTTCAGAGGCTGAACTGTTAATAGATAATATTTATTGATTGTGTACTCTATACCATGTCCTGTGCTAGGTGCTTTTCCTGCATCATCTTATGCTTATCCTAACCCTGAAAGGTTGGAATTATCCCTGTTTTACAGATGAAGAAATTTTTTTTTAGAAACTTTGTCACTTTTCCCTATATATCCAAATGTTTATCCAGCAAGTGTTCAATAAATATTTTGAAGAATGAATAAACATTAAGTGCAAGAAGCAGCGTTTGAATGAATTCCTAACTGGTTCTGAAACATGTTTACCTTGCCTTTCTACCAGAGGTAGATGTGACATGAGAGGAATCCTGGGAATCCTTGCAAACAGGTGGATGTCCTCTCCATCAGACCTACTTTCTTTAGTGTGTGATAAGGTGGGCTGTGTTTATTGAGTTCTCTTGACCTCTGTATGAGTGTGTGTGTATCGTTCGTTTGGTGGTGGTAGTTTCTACTCAAGACTTTATCCAGTGACAAAAATGCCACATATATGACTATAGTATTGGTGACATCTTTTTTTTTTTTGGCTGCACTGTGTAGCATGTGGGACCTTACTCCCTGACTGAGGATTGAACTTGTGCCCCCTGCAGTGGAAGTGCAGAGTCTTAACTACTGGACCACCAGAGAAGTCCCTCATCTTTCTTATTTTTAAGTGTACTCCAGGAGTTTGATGTTCTCCTTTCCTGAGTGTAGTGGTGGTGGTGGTTTAGTCACTAAGTCATGTCCAACTCTTGCAACCACATGGGCTATAGCCCCGCTGTCCTGGGATTTTCCAGGCAAGAACACTGGAGTGGATTGCCATTTCCTTCTCCAGGGGATCTTCCTGACCCAGGAATCGAACCCGGGTCTCCTGCATTGCAGGCAGGTTCTTTACCGACTGAGCTATGAAGGAAGTGACCTAGGCTAAAGATCTGCTTCAGGATACTACTATTACCAGCCCTGGAGAAGGAAATGGCAACCCACTCCAGTATTCTTGCCTAGAGAATTGCATGGACAGTGGAGCCTGGCGGGCTGCAGTCCATAAGGCCACAAAGAGTCAGACACAACTAGCAGCTAACACTTTCAACACTTTGATTAACAACTCAGTGCTGACATGTTTTATTCTGAAAGAATTGCTAATGAAAGTGCATGGTACCTCATGAAAAAGGATGCTCAACATCACTAAGCATCAGAGAAATACAAATCAAAACCTCAATGAGTTATCACCATACACCTTTCAAAATGGCTGTTATCAAAAATACCACAAATAATAAATATTAGCAAGGATGTGGAGAAAGGGGAATCCTAGATCACCCTTGGTAGGAATGTAAATTAGCACAGCACTGTGTAAAACAATATGGAGATTCCTCAAAAATTAAATTGACAGAACTATTATATGACCCAGCAATTTTACTCTCGGATATATATCTGAAAGAAATGAAAATACTAATTAGAAGGATATGTGTACCCCAGCATTCATAACAGCATTATTCACAATAGCCAAGATATGGAGGCAACTATGTGTCCATCAACAGGTAAGTGGATAAAGAAGATGCAGTCTACACACACATACACACACACTGGAATATGACTCGGCCCTAAAAAGGAAGGAAATTCTGCCATTTGCAACAATATGAATGGATCTAGAGGGTACTGTGCATAATAAAGTAAGTCAGACAGAGAAAGAGTCACTTGAAAGTGCATGTTTTCACTTATGTATGGAATTTAAAAAATAAAATGAATGAATATAACAAAAGCAGGAAGAAACTCAGATACATAGACCAAACTAGTGGGTTACCAGTGGGGGAGGAGTCAGAGGAAGGACTGATAGGGGAAAGGATGTATGAGATAAAATAAGTTACAAGGATGTAATATATGACACATAATATAGCCATTATTTTATAATTCCTCTAAATGGAATATAATCTGTAAAAATACTGAATCACTATGTTGTACACCTGAAGTTAATATAGCATTGTAAATCAACTATACTTTAATAACAAATAATAATAATAATTTTTCCTTATATTATGGCTTCCCTGATGGCTCAGCTGGTAAAGAATCCGCCTGCAATGTGGGAGACCTGGGTTCAATCCCTGGGTTGGGAAGATCCCCTGGCAAAAGGAAAGGCCATCCACTCCAGTATTTTGGCCTGGAGAATTCCAGGGACTGTATAGTCCATGGGGTTGCAAAGAGTAGGAAATGAATGAGTGACTTTAACCTACTTATACTTTCAGTGAGTATGGATAAACATCTAGAGTATTTTTTAAGTATATTTAATATGCTGTTATAAATTAAAGAAAAAAACACCCCTCCCCCAGAAGTAATGGTGCCTATAATAGATGTTCCTAAGGAGTGTTACATTTTACTACAAATACAGACATACCTTAGAGATAATGTGGGTTTGGTTCTAGACCATAGGAATACAGCGAATATTGCAATAAATTGAGTCACATGAATTTTTTGGTGTCCTGTGCTCAGTTGTGTCTGACTCTTTGCAACCCCCTGGAGTGTATGTAGCCTGCCAGGCTCCTCTGTTCATGGAATTCTCCAGGCCAGAATACTGAAGTGGGTTGCCATTTCCTCCTCCAAGGTATCTTCCCGACCCAGGGATCAAACCCTGGTCTCCTTCATTGCAGGCAGATTCTTTACTGTCTGAGGCACCAGACATAGTGAATCACACAAAAAAACTTACATGCTGGAGAAAATGTAATTGTTATGTATTTAAAAATCTATTGTGAAGTCATTGTTAAATATAGAGTGGTGAAGTTGAACTAAAAATGTTTGATCAGTGGAATACTTGTATTATACAATGGTACTGATAGGTACATTACCTCAGATATGCAGATGACACCATCCTTATGGGAGAAAGTGAAGAAGAACTAAAGAGCCTCTTGGGGAAAGTGAAAGAGGAGAGTGAAAAAGTTGGTTTAAAATGCAAAATTCAGAAAACTAAGATCATGGCCTCTGGTCCCATCACTTCATGGCAAATAGATGGTGAGACAATGGAAATAGTGACAGACTTTATTTTGGGGGGCTCTAAAATCACTGCAGATGGTGATTGCAGCCATGAAATTAAAAGATGCTTGCTACTTGGAAGAAAAGCTATGACCCACCTAGACAGCATACTAAAAAGCAGACATTACTTTACCAACAAAGGTCTGTCTAGTCAAAGCTATGGGTTTTCCATTCGTCGTATATGGATGTGAGAGTTAGAAAGAAAACTGAGCACCAAAGAATTGATGCTTTTGAACTGTGGTGTTGGAGAAGACTCTTGAGAGTCCCTTGGACTGCAAGGAGATCAACCAGTCCGTCCTAAAGGAAACCAGTCCTGAATATTCATTGGAAGAACTGATGCTGAAGCTGAAATTCCAATGTTTGGCCACCTGATGTGAAGAACTGACCTCTTGGAAAAGACCCTGATGCTGGGAAAGATTGAAGGCAGGAGGAGAAGGGGATGACAGGATGAGATGGTTGGATGGCATCACCGACTCAATGGAAATGGGTTTGGGTGGACTCCGGGAGTTGGTGATGGACAAGGAGGCCTGGCGTGCTGCGGTTCATGGGGTCGCAAAGAGTCGGACCCTACTGAGCGACTGAACTGAACTGAACTTAATGATTGCTAAAGTTGCATCCACATTGGGTTTTTAAATGTTACGTGTGGTTTTGCATGTGTGTGTAAAATATGTGTTCTAGCATGTATTTTTGAGACTTTAAACTTTGTCCAGTGTAGAAGCACAAACATAATATTTTCTATTTCTCTTTGTTTTCCTTTAATAGAGTTGAGGTGAGTTTGCTTTAGGCTGGAAGTTTTAAAATAAGTGAAAACAACTTAAATTGTCCTTTGATTTGGAGAGAATGATTTGAAGACTCAGTTTTTATGAAAGCTACAATAGTCAGGACAATAGACATTTAAAAACTAATGTCAACTGTGAACTGTGGTAATTATTAACAATTTTGAAGTTGGCTTAATGTCCATTTGATTCTGTAAAGCATTTTTTCTCTCCTAATGTGCTCATTATCTTTGAAAATCCATACAAATTAAAATTAATTTTGTTTGGGTATTCATCACTTTCTTTGAAAAAGTTGACATTTGTGTTGATAAGTGGTAAAAGATAGACTCTAAAATACGGAAACACAATGAGTCTCCATCTCCATTAACTTAAGATATGTCTAATGTTTAAACAACATGGTTTCTAATTTTGAGGTATCTTTTTTCAAATGAGGCTGTTTTGTCAGCTTGTTTTTACAATTGCAATCATCACACACGGAGATAATAAATACAGTAAAATAATACCTAGGGATCTACTAACATTTTTCTTTTTACTGATTTACCAGTAATAAGATCACAAAAAAATTAAAGGCTGCTGTGTGTCTAAAAAATAAGGGCTTAAATATATATACATGACACATACCCCTACAACACGATTATTACACCAAAATTCATTTCTTAATATTAAGTATCTAGTTCAAATTTCTAGTTTTATAAACGTCATAAACATTTTTACAATTTTTTTCCCCTTAAATCAGGATCCAAATAAAGCTCACACATTGTAGTCTACCTTATTTTTTTCCTACATCAATCCTTTTGGATTCGGTAATCCCTTTATAGGGCAGGCATTATTTAATGTCTCTTGAAGTAAAATTCATAGATAATAAAACCTACCTCTCCCACTATTAAAAAATTCACTGTAATGCCTTTAGGATAATATAAAAACAATTTTTTAAAATAAGATAGGCTTTTATATATAAGTGCTTCTAATGACTGTACTAGAAAAAACCAATGTGTGCCTATTTATGATAAGAATGCCTGGATTCAAGCTAAGCAAGCAGTAAGTTCAGAAGTCATTCCATAAGTACAAGAAAATGGAAAGCAGGTGAATTGATAAACACTGGAATAAGTATTAGAAGAAGTATCAGGATAGACATTCTTGATATGTCACTCTAATACTTTCTGTTCAACATTTATTTAAAGGAACCTCAGCTTTTTGGAGAAATTCTAGAGCTGAGGAGGGAAAATTTAAGATGAGTGTGGAGCATCTTTTGCCAGAAGGTAAGGAAGTGCTTAAAAAACACAATGATAAGAGCATGTCAAAGACTTGGAAGCCCTTCTGAAAGAGCTTTCAGTGGCTGAAGCTGGAACAATTTGAGTAGTGAAAGAGGTTTGGATTTTAACTCAATGTATAATGTAAGTATTGAGGAGTCTATACTGATGTAAATAAATGTCTGGATAAACAAAGAAATGAGGGAGGAGAGAAAAAATCTCCCATACAGATAATTTCAACTAATTTATGTAGAAACATCCCTCTCTAGGAAGTGACACATAACTCCACACTTTTTGATCCTGAACTCACTTGTTGATCTGTTTCTGAAGACTAAAGTGTGGGAAGGGGAAGTACAATTTCAGTGGACGAACCGATTAAACACTCCTTTCACCACCTGATCACCGTTTGAATCATCAGTAATAAGTGATGTTCATCGCAAGTACCTTTGATATGATGTGGTGAGAATGGCACCTGACCAATGTGGTCTTCTTCCCCAAAACCCATAATTCCAGTCTCAGTTCAGTTCAGTTGCTCAGTCGTGTCCGACTCTTTGCTACCCAATGGACGGCAGCATGCCAGGCCTCCCTGTCCATCACCAACTCCAGCAGCTTCCTCTAGCTCATGTCCATCATGTCAGTGATGCCATCCAACCATTTCATCCTCTCACGTCCCCTTCTCCACCTGCCTTCAATCCTTCCCAGCATCAGGGTCTGTTCCAATGAGTCAGCTTTTCACATCAGGTGGCCAAAGTTTATTGGCATTTCAGCTTTAGCATCATTCCTTCCAAAGAACACCCAGGACTTATCTCCTTTAGAATGGACTGGTTGGATCTCCTTGCTGTCCAAGGGATCTCAAGAGTCTTCTCCAACACCACAGTTCAAAAGCATCAGTTCTTCAGCACTCAACTTTCTTTATGGTTCAACTCTCACATCCATACATGACCACTGGAAAAATCATAGCCTTGACTAGATGGACCTTTGTTGACAAAGTAATGTCTCTGCTTTTGAATATGCTGTCTAGGTTGGTCAAAGCTTTTCTTCCAAGGAGCAAGTGTCTTTTAATTTCATGGCTGCAGTCACCATCTGCAGTGATTTTGGAGCCCAAGAAAATAAAATCTGACACTGTTTCCATTGTTTCCCCATCTATTTGCCATGAAGTGATGGCACTGGATGCCATGATCTTAGTTTTTGGAATGTTGAGTTTTAAGCCAACTTTTCACTCTAAACTTTCACTTTCATCAAGAGGCTGTTCAGTTCTTCGCTTTCTGCCATAAGGGTGATATCATCTGCATATCTGAGGTTATTGATATTTCTCCCAACATTCTTGCTTCCTGTTTCTTTTCATCCAACCTGGCATTTCACATGATATACTCTGCATATAAGTTAAATAAGCAGGGTGACAATAAATAGCCTTGTTGTACTGCTTTCTCAATTTTGAACCAGTCTGTTGTCCCATGTCTGATTCTAACTGTTGCTTCTTAACCTGCATACAGATTTCTTAGGAGGCAAGTAAGGTGGTCTGATACTCCCATGTCTTTAAGAATTTTCCACAGTTTCTTGTGATCCACACAGTCAAAGACTTTGGCATAGTCAATAAAGCAGAAGTAGATGTTTTTCTGGAGAAGGCAATGGCACCCCACTCCAGTACTCTTGCCTGGAAAATCCCATGGACGGAGGAGCCTGGTGGGCTGCAGTCCATGGGGTCACTAAGAGTCAGACATGACTGAGCGACTTCACTTTCACTTTTCACTTTCATGCATTGGAGAAGGAAATGGCAACCCACTCCAGTGTTCTTGCCTGGAGAATCCCAGGGATGGGGGAGCCTGGTGGGCTGCCGTCTATGGGGTCGCACAGAGTTGGACATGACTGAAGAACTTAGCAGCAGCAGCAGCAGCAGCAGATGTTTTTCTGGAACTCTCTTGCTTTTTCGATGATCCAACAGATGTTAGCAGTTTGATCTCTGGTTCCTCTGCCTTTTCTAAATCCAGCTTGAGCTTCCGGAAATTCTAGTTCATGTACTGCTGAAGCCTGGCTTGGAGAATTTTGAGCATTACTTTGCTAACGTGCAAGATGAGTGCAATTGTGCGGTAGTTTGAGCATTCTTTGGCATTGCCTTTCTTTGGGATTGGAAAACTGACCTTTTCCAGTCCTGTGGCCACTGCTGAAAGTTTTCCAAATTTGCTGACATATTGAGTATAGCACTTTCACAGCATCATCTGTTAGGATTTGAAATAGCTCAGCTCAAATTCCATTAGCTCCACTAGCTTTGGTCCTAGTGATGCTTCCTAAGGCCCACTTGACTTCACATTCCAGGATGTCTGGTTCTAGGTGAGTGATCACACCATTGTAGTTATCTGGGTCATTAAGGTGTAACCAGGAGAAAAACATTAAACAAATCCAAATCTATGGACATTTTTACAAATAACTGACCAGTATTCCTTCAGAACTGTCAAAGTCATCAAAAACAAGGAAATGTGAGAAACTCAAACACCATAAGAGGCTAAGGAGACATGAGGATTATTTAGATCCTAGGACAGAAACAGCCTGATAGGAAAAAATTATTTGAAATAAAAATGAATTGTGAAGTTTAGTTAATAGTGGTATAACAGTGCCGTTCCTTAGTTGTGAGAAATGTGTGACAGTGATGTGAGCTGTTAATAATAGAATATAAAATGAAGTAAAGTGAAAGTTGCTCAGTCATGTCCAACTCTTTGCAATCCCGTGGACTGTACAGTCCATGAAATTCTCCAGACCAGAATACTGGAGTGGTTAGCCTTTCCCTTTGCCAGGGGATCTTCCCAACCCAGGGATCGAACCTAGGTCTCCCACATTGCAGGTGGATTCTTCACCTGCTGAGCCACAAGGGAATCCCAAGAATACTGGAGTGGGTAACCATTCCTTCTCCAGGGGATCCTCCTGACCCAGGAATTGAAGCAGGGTCTCCTGCTTTGCAGGTGGATTCTTTACAAACTGAGCTACCAGGGAAGCCCTTAAAGTGAAAGTCGCTCAGTCATATCCCAGTCTTTTCAGCCCCATGGACTATACAGGGCATGAATTCTGCAGGCCAGAATACTAGAGTGGGTAGCCTTTCCCTTCTCCAGGGGATCTTCCCAACCCAGGGATTGATCCCAGGTCTCTGGCATTGCAGGCAGATTCTTTACCAGCAGAATATAAGTGAGAGCTATGCAGAAACGCTGTACTATTTTTCCAACTTTTCTGTAGACCCAAAATTATTCTGAAATAATTTTTAAAAATTAGAGTTAAATTTATTTTGAAATTTGGTTATGTCAAAATATAAACAATATCTCATATGATAAAACTTTGGTTTACTATTTTGTGTTAATAATAAACTCTTTCAAATGTAAGGGAAAAAGTCATGTGGTTTACAGGCAGTTCTACAGTGTGGGAGTGTTGCATTCATTGATTTAGCAATCATCTAGTAACCCAATCATTGTGATAACCCCAAACTCCTCACAATACTCACAGTGCAGCCAAGGGCCAATATTGGCCCTGACCTGGCTACGAGAACCTCTACCTGTCTCTTTGCTCCAGTGTAAATCTCATGCTCTTCCATATGTGAAAAAATTGAATGAATGTTACACGTGGTTTCCCTTCAACTGAAATTAATCTTTTACTTGATTAGCTTTTGTTTTTAATGTTTTGCTAATGAGTAAATGTATTTAAGAGAAGGAAACTGAATGTGCTTGGAATAGTGTGGAAACCACCAAAATTTAGCTCCATCTCCTTATGTATTTTACCTCAGTTATAACAGATTTGCAGTTAAACTGTTGGACAGAAGAGTGTGCTATTCTAAACCTTGTTAACAAAGCCTGATTCCCAACACTTTCTAATTGTAGTTTCTGTTTCCTACAGACATTGTGTAGGAATGTTAAACAAGGCATGAACATTTTTAGCAATAAATGTGGTTTATAATAATTGATTTTAAGCTGAACATATAAGTGAAGTGAATATATAAATGTGTATATAAATATGCATTCATGTTTACTTAGGGAAGATATTTGCCTAGGGTAGATTTGCTGAAATTGAATATAACCAAATGAACTTTCATCATTGCTTTTCTACAAGGAAATCACCGTTTTTCTTTTTGTCACTAAAGGTAACACTATTTTCATTGTATTATGGGGTCATGTCCTGTGTTTAGTGGGCATCCCTGGTATCTCAGATGGTAGAGTCTGCCTGCAGTTCAGGAGACCTGGTTTCCATCTCTGGGTTGGGAAGATTCCCTGGAGGAGGGCATGGCAACCCACTCAGGTATTCTTGCCTGGTGAATCCACATGGACAGAGGAGCCTGGTGGGCGATAGTCCATGGGGTTGCAGAGAGTAGGACATGACTGAGCAACTAGGCAACAGTATGAAGTTCTGCTGATGTTGATGTGAATATCTGAGAGTTGTCTCCCTGTCTTGCTGCTAAATGTTTTTCTCTTTTCCTGACTTCATGTTCTACCAGCCTAGATATACATTAATATATTATCTGCGAAATACTTTTGTTTTTTGTGCAAAATGTTTCTTAAACTATGCTCACGTGAATGAAGGAAAGTTTATTTTGTTTTTTTCTGCTTTATTTTGTTTTAGTAAGGTAACAATATTTTGCATTTTAAGAAAACTTAAAAAAAACAATCTGTATAGATTGTAAATTAAATATCAAAGCTTTGAAGCCATCTTTTAATATGTGACTGGAAATGATGGGTTGGCTTTCCAAGATTCTCCTATAGATAGGATAGAATGTGTCCCAAAGTAGGTGAGCAACATTTAGATTGAAATTGTTTTCATAACTTTCCAATGATACTTTTCATAACAGAAGTTCATAGATTTAGGATGACTAGCTATTATGGTAATACAGTCTCATAATAATTAAAAACAGAATGTTAGAAGCAAATAGTGTGATTTTCATGACTTATGAAATACAGATGGCGAGAAAAGACTTGGAAGCTTTCTCAGAGTGCAGATGGACATGAGTTCTTCACAGAAGTTAATTAAGAGGAATCATTGTATAGTAATGACTGTCTTGTAGGCTGCCATGAATTTAATATTCTACCTTCCCCAATAAAAATGCCAGATGATGCATTTAGGCTGCTGAAAACATCTTTATCACCTGTAGGCATACCAAAAGATTTACTCACCTTTTGTACCCCACTCTTCCCCCATCTCTACATGTCATAAATATATAAAAAGATGAATAAAAAGATAATCAAAGAGAAAAATATCTAGTAGGAAGCACTGTATAGTGAAAACAATACAAGTTATCTGTAGGACTGAGTTGGAACTGAAGATCTCCAGTTTTGGTCCAACCTAAATTCTGTTCCATTGTGTGTTTTTAACTCACCTCCTCATTTCTCAAGCCCTCAGTTTCTTTTTCTAAAAATGAAGGTAAGGAAAATGTGCTTTATAGAGACTTCTGAAGAACAATCAACATGTAGTCTGAGTAGAAATTGAGTAACATTTTTACACTGGCAAAAGTAGTTTATTAATTATTGAACAATATTTTTAAATGATATTTATGAAAAAGAATTTTTAAGTATTCCAATTTAGAAATAAATTGCTGTATATAGCTCATATACGGAGGAGCCTGGCAGGCTGCAGTCCATGGGGTTGCTAAGTCGGACATGACTGAGCAACTTCACTTTCACTTTTCACTTTCATGCATTGGAGAAGGAAATGGCAACCCACTCCAGTGTTTTTGCCTGAAGAATCCCAGGGACGAGGGAGCCTGGTGGGCTGCCGTCTATGGGGTCGCACAGAGTCGGACACGACTGAAGCGACTTAGCAGCAGCAGCATATAGCTCATATATATGAAGAAGCTAAGACAAAGATTATACTGATTTTAAAATATATTTGGAGTATGAAGTGGCTGGCTCTCTCTTGGAAAGTTTCCTATTATTAGCTTCTTTCTGCCTTGTGTGTAGCCACTTCTCTCTAACAGCTTTATTGGAATCTTCCTTTCCAAACAATTTTTTCCATATGTGAGTCAAATGATCACTTAAGTAATTCAGCCTAATTATTAGAATGGTATATCTCGTTCTTCCTGCTGCGAAACCAAATACTAAGGTCCAAAAGGCATTGCTGTTGATGCCTTACCATCCGTGTCTGTGTCTCACCGGTATGAGCCTCATCTCAGTAGGAATCCTTGCATATCATGATTCCTCACATTTCTCAGCTTTATTTTACCAAAAGGTTCATGATCACAGAAATTTCATTTTTCAGACATTGTCAGAAGATGGGAATATAAGTTTTATCAACACAGGCATATACATGCTGATCAAAATTGCTAAACACTGAAACTGTACAATGAAAATAGCAGGCACTTATGAAGCACTAGAGCTCCATTTAAGTTTACATACAGGTTTCTCAAGAGGCAGGTCATGCACTATATTTGTGGAAATATGTTAACCAAATTGTCTAATTGGCAAAGTCAGTCCTCAGTCAACAAATCAAATGACTTTCTTCCATAAAAAGATTGAATTAATTGTTCAATTTAAATGTTTTAATACACATCCCTGTGGCAACCATCATTCTTCTGAATTCTAATTCTGTTGCCCAAACAAGTCCCCTTCCAATCAAAATGAATTCATTCTGTTTTAAAGTGTCCAGATTTGACAAGCACAAATACACAATGACCAATTCGATTTGGGGGGTTCTTTTGGCTGTGCTCTACAGCTGAGCGCTGAAGAATGGATGCTTTTGAACTGTGGTGTTGGAGAAGACTCTTGAGAGTCCCTTGAACTGCAAGGAGATCCAACCAGTCCATCCTAAAGGAAATCAGTCCTAACTATTCGTTGGAAGGACAGATGCTGAAGCTGAAAGCTCCAATACTTTGGCCACCTGATGTGAAGAACTGACTCATTTGAAAAGACCCAGGGAGGCCTGGCATGCTGCGATTCATGGGATCACAAAGAGTTGAACACGACTGAGCGACTGAACTGAACTGAACTGAATGCTAGGAAAGATTGAGGGCAGAAGAAGAAGGGGACGACAGAGGGTGAGATGGTTGGATGGCATCACCGACTCAGTGGACATGAGTTTGAGTAACTCCAGGAGTTGGTGATGGGCAGGGAAGCCTGGCGTGCTACAGTCCATGGGGTCGCAAAGAGTCAGACACGACTGAGCAACTGAACTGATTGGCACAGCATGCAGGACCTTAGATCCCCAACCAGGGATGGAAACCACACCCTCTGCAGTGGAAGTGCAGAGTCCTAGCCGTTTGACCTCCAGGGAAGTCCCAACCAACTCAGTTTGAATGTCAGATAAGCAATAAATAATTTTTGGTGTAACTACAGTCCTTACATTGCACGGGATATGTTTATACTAAAAATGATAACTGGACATTCTATATTATATTTAGCAATCTTATTTATCCATATCCTTCCCTTTACCCCTTTTCAGGAGTTCTGCTTCCTACTAACTGACTATAGGCTAATCCAATCAACTAATTTTCAAGAGTTAATAGGTGTTGACTATGCCAAAGCCTTTGACTGTGTGGATCACAGTAAACTGTGGAAAATTCTAAAAGAGATGGGAATACCAGACCACCTGACCTGCCTCTTGGGAAATCTGTATGTAGGTCAGGAAGCAACAGTTAGAACTGGACATGGAACAACAGACTGGTTCCAAATAGGAAAAGGAGTACGTCAAGGCTGTATATTGTCACCCTGCTTATTTAACTTCTATGCAGAGTACATCATGAGAAATGCTGGACTGGAAGAAACACAAGCTGGAATCAAGATTGCTGGGAGAAATATCAATAATCTCAGATATGCAGATGACACCACCCTTATGGCAGAAAGTGAGGAGGAGCTAAAAAGCCTCTTGTTGAAAGTGAGAGAGGAGAGTGAAAAAGTTGACTTAAAGCTCAACATTCAGAAAACGAAGATCATGGCATCTGGCCCCATCACTTCATGGGAAATAGATGGGGAAACAGTAGAAACAGTGTCAGACTTTGTTTTTTTGGGCTCCAAAATCACTGCAGATGGTGACTGCAGCCATGAAATTAAAAGGCGCTTACTCCTTGGAAGAAAAGTTATGACCAACCTAGATAGTATATTCAAAAGCAGAGACATTACTTTGCCGACTAAGGTCCATCTAGTCAAGGCTATGGTTTTTCCTGTGGTCACGTATGGATGTGAGAGTTGGACTGTGAAGAAGGCTGAGTGCAGAAGAATTGATGCTTTTGAACTGTGGTGTTGGAGAAGACTCTGGAGAGTCCCTTGGACTGCAAGGAGATCCAACCAGTCCATTCTGAAAGAGATCAACCCTGGGATTTCTTTTGAAGGAATGATGCTAAAACTGAAGCTCCAGTACTTTGGCTACCTTATGCAAAGAGTTGACTCATTGGAAAAGACCCTGATGCTGGGAGGGATTGGGGGCAGGAGGAGAAGGGGACAACAGAGGATGAGATGGCTGGATGGCATCATGGACTCAATGGACGTGAGTCTGAGTGAACTCCGGGAAGTTGGTGATGGACAGGGAGGCCTGGCGTGCTGCGATTCATGGGGTCATAAAGAGTCGGACACGACTGCGCGACTGAACTGAACTGAACTTACTTTCTGCCCTAAGGGTGGTGTCATCTGAGGTTACTGATATTTCTCCTGGCAATCTTGATTCCAGCTTGTGCTTCTTCCAGCCCAGCATTTCTCATGATGTACTGTGCATATAAGTTAAATAAGCAGGGTGACAATATATAGCCTTGACATAGTCCTTTTCCTATTTGGAAGCAGTCTGTTGTTCTGTGTCCAGTTCTAACTGTTGCTTCCTGACTTGCAAAGGACAGAAATGGTATGGACCTAACAAAAGCAGAAGATATTAAGAAGAGGTGGCAAGAATATACAGAAGAACTGTATAAAAAATATCTTCATGATCCAGATAATCATGATGGTGAGATCACTCACCAAGAGCCAGACATCCTGGAATGTGAAGTAAAGTGGACCTTAGGAAGTATTACTACGAACAAAGCGAGTGGAGGTGACAAAATTCCAGTTGCACTATTTCAAATCCTAAAAGACGATGCTGTGAAAGTGCTGCACTGAATATGCCAGAAAATTTGGAAAACTCAGCAGTGGCCACAGAACTGGAAAAGGTCAGTTTTCATTCCAATCCATAAGAAAGGTAAGACCAAAAAATGTTCAACCTACTGCATAACTGCACTCATCTCACATGCTAGCAAAGTGATGCTCAAAATTCTCCAAGCCAGGTTTTAACAATATGTGGACCATGAACTTCCAGATGTTCAAGCTGGTTTTAGAAAAGGCAGAGGAACCAGAGATCAAATTGCCAAAATCCACTGGATCATTGGAAAAGCAAGAGAGTTCCAGAAAAACATCTATTTCTGCTTTATTGACTATGCCAAAAACTTTGAGTGTGTGGACCACAATAAACTGTGGAAAATTCTGAAAGAGATGGATATACCAGACCACCTGACCTGCCTCTTGAGAAACCTATATGCAGGTCAGAAAGCAACAGTTAGAACTGGACATGGAACAACAGATTGGTTCCAAATAGGAAAAGGAGTATGTCAAAGCTATATATTGTCATCCAACTTATTTAACTTATATGCAGAGTACATCATGAGAAATGCTGGACTGGAGGACACACAAGCTGGAATCAAGATTGCCAGGAGAAATACAATAACCTCAGATATGCAGATGACACCACCCTTATGGCAGAAAGTGAAGAACTAAAGAGCTTCTTGATGAAAGTGAAAGCAGAGAGTGAAAAAGTTGGCTTAAAGCTCAACATTCAGAAAACTAAAATCATGGCATCTGGTCCCATCATGTCATGGCAAATAGATGGGGAAACAGTGGAAACAGTGGCTGATTTTATTTTTCTGGGCTCCAAAATCACTGCACATGGTGATTGCTGCAATGAAATTAAAAGATGCTTACTCCTTGGAAGGAAAGCTATGACCAACCTCGACAGCATATTAAAAAGCAGAGACATTATTTTGCCAACAAAGGTCCGTCTAGTCAAGGTTATGGTTTTTCCAGTAGTTATGTTTGGATGTGAGAGTTGGACTATAAAGAAAAGTGAGCAGCGAAGAATTGATGCTTTTGAACTGTGGTGTTGGAGAAGACTCTTGAAAGTCCCTTGGACTGCAAGGAGATCCAACCAGTCCATCCTAAAGGAAATCAGCCCTGAATATTCATTGGAAGGACTGATGCTGATGCTGAAACTCCAACACTTTGGCCACCTGATGTAAACAGATGACTCATTTGAAAAAACTCTGATGCTGCGAAAGATTGAGGGTGGGAGAAGTGTATGACAGAGGATGAGATGGTTGGATGGCATCACTGACTCAATGGATGTGAGTCTGAGTAAATTCTGGGAGTTGGTGATGGACAGGGGGGCCTGGTGTGCTGCAGTCCATGGGGTCAAAAAAAGTTGGACATGACTGAGTGACTGAACTGACTGACTGACCTTATACCATAGACCTGTGATAGTATTTTTATAGAAATTATAAGCAATGACATCCAGGTAATGAGACTTACATTTGATATGATTCATAAGTGAAGCTTGGATAGCTAGAGATCAAGTCCTAAGGGAAATCAATCAATCCTGAATATTCATTGGAAGGACTGATGCTGAAGCTGAAGCACCAAATGCTTTGGCCACCTGATGCGAAGAGCTGACTCTTTGGAAAGCACCTTATGCTGGGAAAGATTGAAGGCAAAAGGAGAAAGAGGTGGCAACAGAGGATGAGATGATTGGATGGTATCCCCAGTTCAACAGACATGAATTTGAGCAAACTCCAGGAGATAGTGAAGGACAGGGGAGCCTGCTGTGCTGCAATCCATGGGGTCCCAAAGACTGAGACATGACTTAGAAACTGAACAACAAGAAAATAGGAATACATGATTATCATTTCCTTTAGTCATCCCTGACCCAAACACTCAGCACATGAATGACACCAACTCTACAGCAGCACAGACAACATAGTGATAAAAGCTGGTGGCATAGACTCTGAAACCAGATAGCATGAGTTCAAAACCCATTTGGGAAAGACATTAATGGAAGCAGTAGGACTTCCCTAGTCATGCAGTGGATGAGAATCCACCTGCCAATGCAGGGGACATGAGTTCAATCCCTGGTCTGGAAGATTCTACATGCTGCTGAGCAACTAAGCCTGAGCACCACAACCACTGAGCCCTGACTCTGGAGCCCATGAGCCATAACTACTTGTGCACCCTGGAGCCTGTGCTCCACAAGAGAAGCCACCACAATGCAAAGCCTGTGCACTGCAACAAAGAGCAGTCCGTCCCTGCTTACTGCAACTAGAGCAAGCCCACACTAAGCAACAAAGACCTAGCATAACCAAAAATAAACACACTTCTAAAAAATGGAAGCAGGACAAGAGAGTGGCCATGGCTGCCAAATGCAAGATCTTCCCAGGACTTGGGTAATCAGGGAGGAGAGGTGCTGAGTAGACCATACTTTTCAGAGTTCAAAGTCAACTGTCTGATACATCAACTATCAAACTACTGCCTAGAGAAAGAAAATAGTAAAGTATGGCTCCACAACTGGGTTTCTCAGTTTGATTTTGAAAAATACACTTCCTTGTTTTAGGGTGCCCAATGAATCTAAATATGTACCTTCTCATTACTAATCTAGTTCAAAGTGATTCATTTCCTAATTTTTAACTAGTATTTCTATGATGTGTTACAAGTTGGCCTTTTGCTAAGACAAATGGGCTCAGCTCAGTTCAGTTCAGTTGCACAGTCATGTCTGACCCTTTGTGACCCCATGGACTGCAGCACACCAGGCTTCCATGTCCATCACCAACTCCCAGAGCTTGCTCAAATTCATATCCATCGAGTCAGTGATGCCATCCAATCATCTTATCCTCTGTCATCCCCTCTCCTCCTTCATTCAATCTTTTCCAGCATCAGGGTCTTTTCCAATGAGTCGGTTCTTCACATCAGGTGGCCAAAGTACTGGAGTTTCAGCTTTAGCATCAATCCTTCCAAAGAAATCCCAGGGCTAATCTCCTTCAGAATGGATTGGTTGGATCTTCTTGCAGTCCAATGGACTCTCAAGAGTCTTCTCCAACACCACAGTTCAAAAGCATCAATTCTTTGGCACTCAGCTTTGTTTATAGTCCAACTCACATTCATACATGACTACTGGAAAAACCATAGCTTTGACTAGACGGACCTTTGTTGGCAAAATAATGTCTCTGCTTTTTAATATGCTGTCAAGGTTGGTCATAGCTTTTCTTCCAAGGAGCAAGCATCTTTTAATTTCATGGCTGCAGTCGCCATCTGCAGTGATTTTGGAGCCCCAAAAAATAAAATCGCCACTGTTTCTATTGTTTCCCCATCTATTTGCCATGAAGTGATGGAACTGGATGCCATGATCTTGGTTTTTGAATGTTGAGCTTTGAGCCAGCTTTTTCACTCTCCTCTTTCACCTTCATCAAGAGGCTCTTTAGTTCCTCTTTACTTTCTGCCATAAGGGTGGTGTCATCTGAGGTTATTGATATTTCTCCCAGCAATCTTGATTCCAGCTTGTGCTTCATCCAGCCTGACATTTCTCATGATGTACTCTGCATATAAGTTAAATAAGCAGGGTGACAATATACAGCCTTGACGTACTCCTTTTCCTATTTGGAATCAATCTGTTGTTCCATTCGGGCTCTAACTGTTGCTTCTTGACTTGCATACAGATTTCTCAGGAGACAGGTAAGGTGGTCCGTATTCCCATCTCTTGAAGAATCTTCCAGTTTGTTGTGATCTATACAGTTAAAGGCTTTGGCCTAATCAATAAAGCAGAAGTAGATGTTTTTCTGGAATTCTCTTGCTTTTTCTATGATCCAACAGATGCTGGCAATTTGATCTCTGGTTCCTCTGCCTTTTGTAAATCCAGCTTGAACATCTGGAAGTTCACAGTTCACGCTTGCTATACCTAATTTTCATTGAATTTTTAACCTTTAAGGCTCTGATATCTGATATCTGATTAGGAGCATTTTCAGTAGACTTATTAGTCTGGTTTATTATTTTAACACTGCAGAGTCATGTTGAATAAGGTTATTTTCAGTCTTTTGGTGAGTATATACATTGCAAATTCTAATTGCACCCAGAGGCAATAGAATGAAAACATATTTGTTAAATATTAATATTTTTAAAAATGATTATTTTTGACAACATATGTAAGTAGTTTAAAAAGTCACCAAACACCTAAACTTCTGATTTAACAATCATCAGTGGCCAGGCACTTATAAGCTGAGAAACAATAGCTGTGACCTTTGCTCTTCTTCCAAAGCAAGTTATCTTTGTTTCCTAATAGAATTGGATGATGTTTACACCTAACAAAGAGTTAATGTCAGTTGAATTTATTTTGTTTTACTTCTCCCAATCCCTACCCCCACCCCCAACATTTCCCATCTTGATTCTGCTTCTCTGGTTCAGTGCAGTTCAGTTGCTAAGTTGTGTCTGACTCTGTGACACCATGGACTGCCAGGCTTCCCTCTCCTTCACCATTTCTGGGAGTTTGCTCAAACTCATGCCCATTGAGTGGATATCCAATACAGTCTTTTACCTCTCCCTGCCTTTGCTTACGCTCTTCCCTCTTCCTGAAGTGCCTTCTATGCTACTCCCTCCCATCTAGGAAATTTCAGTCCATGCTCTGTTAATACAATGCTTAATATTCTGTTACAGCATTTTTTATGTATCCTGCCTTCCTGACCTTCTTGAACCCTGCTGGAGCAAAACCCATCACCATTTATCTCTGTATTGCAAATGCCATATTTGCTTAGAAAATAGCAAACATTAAATAAATGCTTATTGATTTAATTCTTTCTGTGGCATGTACAGAAAATACTGTATCCTTTTTCCAGAAGAGTGTCCACTTCTGACTTTACTGTGTGTGCGTGTGTGCCTAGTCAATCAGTCGTGTCTGCCTCTTTGCCACCCCATGGACTGTAGCCCACCAGGCACCTCTGTACATGGAGATTCTCCAGGCGAGAATACTTGATTGAGTTGCCATACCCTCCTCCAGAGGATCTTCCCAACCCAGGGATTGAACCCAGGTCTGCCACATTGCACGTGGATTCTTGACCATCTAAGCTACCAGGGAAGTCCATGAATACTGGAGTGGGCAGCTTATCCCTTCTCCAGGGGATCTTCCTGGCTGAGGAATCAAACCAGGGTCTCCTGCATTGCAGGCAGATTCTTTACCAACTGAGTTATCAGGGAAGCCTGACTTTACTATACCAGGAAAATTAGTTTCCCATAAAAAGTGGCTCTCTGGACAAAGGGACAGCAACATAACAACTAAATGCTTCAAAAAACAGAGTTATGAAACATAGAAAGAAATAATTCATTTATATGAAAGGGATTTGTTTTTCTCTTTCTGACTTACATTCTATATGACAAGCTGTAGGTCCACTAATGCATATATGTGAAATCTAGAAGAATGGTAGAGATGAATCTATTTGCGGAGCAGGAATAGAGCAGATGTGGACATAGAGAATATATGATGTGTGAATACAGCGAATGGGGAGGAACATGAATTGGAAGGATGGGACTGAAGTATGTGCACTGCCATATGTAAAAGAGATAGCTAGGGGGAACCTGCCGTATAGCTCAGGGAGCTCAGCTTGGTGCTCTGTGATGACATAGGGGAGTGGGATGGGGAGGTGGGAGGGATGGATGTTCAAGAGGGAGGAAATATATGTATGCATATAGTTGATTCACTTCATGGTACAGCAGAAACTAACACCACATTGTAAAGCAACTATCCCCAATTTTTAAAAAGCAGAGGCAAGGGAGTAGTATTCCCTGATGAAACCATGTTTATATTACCTGGTTTTGAGTAGAACTGCTTAAAATCCCCTCTAGCCTACCTCAGACCGTGCAGAAACTTGTAAACCTCCCTCTGCCTCTGGAGTGGGGGCTCTTCCTATGCAGTAATGCACAATAACTCAGAGCCTGATCATAACAGAGGCTGGAAGGATTTAAAAGAGTGATTGGCACAAGTACACTTGAAAAATTAACAAAGCACATTAGAATTTCCACGAGGCAACAAGAAAAAAAATAAGTGATAATAGCAGCAAGACTTCCTAGGTGAAGAACACGTGAAAGCTAAGCCAGTGTGTCAGGGAGCAGAGAATGGACTTTGCCCTTCAGACAACACATTCTCCCCATATCGGATTTACAGCAACAGCAGTGCCCACCAGAGGATTTTCTAAAGTTAAGGAGGCTGGGGCAACTCAACAAGAACTGATGCATCCATGTGGTATACATGATATCCAACAATCCTACAAACATTTACAAGTCAGATAACACGAACACTGTGCTATTTCAGGCCTTACAAAATAAAGTAAAAATCATGAACTCCTAGGGGAAAAAATCAAAATCCACCATCAGCCACCAAACAAATCAAGAGTCACAATCCAACTAATGCACTAATCTTTAAGAACCTGTAACCAATGGAAGAAGCAGAAAACTCTGGAGCAAAGCAGAGAGGCTCATCACTCCCTGGCTCAAGAGCCCCTAACCTTGCCATCACCTGCCAAGAGTTTTGTTTGTAAACTGACAAAAGTCTGAGAATTCTCAATGATGCTACACATGAATGCGCAGATCATTATTTTCTTCCAAAACATGAAGAATACAAGTGGCTGAGAGAAACTGGTGACACCAGGGAAGAGAACAGAGTTGACACTCAGGAAACTGGAGGGAAGCTGTCAGGCACACAGAACTCAGTCCAAGGGCCCCTTGCAAGAAAGGAACAGTCTTTCCAACCAGGGAATTGACATGGAACATACACTTCACAGAATCTCAGGGGAAAGGGCAGAGATGAGGTGTTCAGACCACACCATACCTCACCCAAGTTCCCCTCCCCGTCATTTCCTCAGGCTAACAAAAGTGAACAAAGGGCAACATTCCTAGTCCTCAGAGGGGAGAAATCCTCCAGTATTAAAGAAATAGAGGCAAACAGTCAAGCCCACTCGGTCCAGAATCATCCAAGCAAATCTAGTTGAAGAGAATGGCCCAGAAACTGTGCAAATATATTACACACTGCAAGCGTCTGCCTCCAATGCGGGAGACCTGGGTTCGATCCCTGGGTCGGGAAGATCCCCTGGAGAAGGAAATGGCAATCCACTCCAGTATTCTTGCCTGGAGAATCCCATGGACAGAGAAGCCTAGTACATTACAGTCCACGGGGTCGCAAAGAGTCGGACACGACTGAGCGACTTCACCTTCACCTAGGATTCTCCAGAGAAAGAGAACCAATAGGATGTATATATATGCATGCACGCTCAGTTATGTCCAACTCTTTGCAATCCCATGGGCTGTGGCCTGCCAGGATCCTCTGTCCATGGGATCCTCCTGGCAAGAATACTGGAGTGGGCTGCCATTTCCCACTCCAGGGGATCTTCCTGACCCATGGATGGAAACTGCATCTCCTATATCAGCAAGCAGATTCTTTACTACTGTGTGAACTACATATGTATGTGTAATTGAGTAAGATGAATAGATATATTTACTATAAGGAATTGGCTCACAAGTTATGGAGACAGATAATCTGAAGATCTGCAGTTGGCAAGCTGGAGA
>SJXQ01011444.1:363628-397547 GCA_006408695.1 Aepyceros melampus
GGGGCGGGGTGGGGGGGTGGTGTTTGTGTGTGTATGTGTGAAGAAGGAAAGAAAGGGAGAGGCTGGTTTTTAAGGAATCAATTAAATGTTTTAAGGAATTAGTTCCTAAGGTTTGGGGGACTGGGAAATCTGAGATTTACAGGGCAGCCTGGAAGGCTGGAAACTCAGCAAGAACTTGATGTATTAAATCCAACAGCAGTCTGGAGGCAGAATTCCTTCTTTCTTAGGGAAGCTGTTTTTTCTCTTATAAGCTTCAACTGATTGGACGGAACTCACCCATATAATGTAAAAGAATGGCTTTACTCAAAGTCTACTGATTCAGATGCTGCTGCTGCTGCTGCTGCTAAGTTGCTTCAGTCATGTCCAACTCTGTGTGACCCCACAGAAAGCAGCCCACCAGGCTCCCCAGTCCCTGGGATTCTCCAGGCAAGAACACTGGAGTGGGTTGCCATTTCCTTCTCTAATGCATGAAAGTGAAAAGTGAAAGTGAAGTCGCTTAGTCGTGTCTGACTCTAGCGACCCCATGGACTACAGCCCACTAGGCTCCTCCATCCATGGGATTTTCCAGGCAAGAGTACTGGAGTGGGGTGCCATTGTCTTCTAATCACATCTAAAAAAAAAAAAGAAAACCTTTTTGGCAATATCTAGACTGGCGTTTAACCAGCAATTGGACAACATAGCCCTAGCCACGTTGACACATAAAGTAAACCATGCACACACACATAGCCACCTAGAATAACGATAATAGTTAAATGTTCATTGCACGTACTGAGCACTGCTCTTTACTCCTCACGTGTATTTACACATTTAACTCCCATAGCAACCTTATGAGGTAAGTACTATTTATCATCCTATTTGACAGATTAGGAAATTGAGACATGGCTAGCAAGTGGCTAAGCCTGTATTTATGTCAGTAGCACTGGCTCGAAACTCATGCATTTTACCACTGAACTTGAAGAAAACACAACTCGGGAAACAGAACGAATCTCCCTCAATTACTTAACACCAAGAACGCCTTAATAAGAACACAAATTCAATAAAATAAGATTATACCAATAAAATAATAAAGTAATTAAATAGATGACAAAAAGGAAATTACTAGTCTGTGAGAACAAATTAGGGACTACGCAACATGTTTATGGAAATAAGCAGTTTAGATTCAACAAGATGAATTACTGACACAAAAGTCAATCACTAAGAAAAAAAAAAGTCAGTTACTGACAGAAAGAGGAAAAGGTAAGATAATCTAAGTGAATGTGAATGAAAAGGGTAAAGAAAGAAATTTGGAAGAATATTGTAGATATGAAATATACATATTACAATATTATATACATAATAAAATATATTATGCTGCTGCTGCAAGTCACCTCAGTCATGTCCGACTCTGTGCAACCCCATGGACTGCAGCCCACCAGGCTCCCCCGTCCCTGGGACTCTCCAGGCAAGAACACTGGAGTGGGTTGCCATTTCCTTCTCCAATGCATGAAAGTGAAAAGTGAAAGGGAAGTCACTCAGTCATGTCCGACTCTGTGCAACCCCATAGACGGCAGCCTACCAGGCTCCTCCATCCATGGGATTTTCCAGGCAAGAACACTGGAGTGGGGTGCCAGTGCCTTCTCCAAATATATTATGATCCCTCCCAAAAAAGATCATAATATTCTTGAAGTGGAATTTCCATTTTAAAGGTATATTCACAAAGACATAATACAATAGCATTTCCCCAAAATGAACAGAGAATAATCTGCAAAACAAAAAGTTCATGACACACTAAGAAAATTGAATGTGAAACATATCCTAAGTGAACTATTAAATGTCAAAGATAAAGAAAGAATTCCTCAGATACTTAAGCAAAACAGCAAATCATATCTAAGCAAGAGGAAATATTATCACATCTCAGAATTCTCCACAACACTCAGTTCTACAGGACAATGAAGAAGCATCCATAAAGTGTTGAGAAAGATGAAATTTAATTTAAAAATGTTTTAACTGGGCTTCCCTGGTGGTCCAGTGGTTAGAAATCTGCATTTCCACTGCAGGGGGTGCAGTTTCAGTTTCTGGCCAAGGAAGTTCCACAGGCCCCTGGGGAGCAGCATAGAATAAATAGAATAGAATGAAATAAAACAAAATAAAATACAAACATTACAACTACTCAAGATGCCATTCAAGCATAGGAACCACTGAGAGGCATTCACTGGCATGAAAGAACTCAGTGAATGCAGTACATTTGATTTCTTCTTGAGGAAGAAAAAAATTGCTTGACAGCAACGTCCAGTCAAATAAAAGATGATTGAAAATAAACTTGACAATGACAAAGCTAAATTAAAAAATTGTGGTGAAAGTAAGTCTGTTTAAATACAGGATGAATAGAAGACAACTAATGAAAGTAGAGCAGCAAAAATAATTGTGAATGTTGTAAACTCGACTAATGTTAAAATAATAATATAACTATAAAAATTAGGAGGTGGGGGTTAGGGAGATGGGAGGATATTGTGTGTTAATGCCCTCATCTGTTAAAATAAGAAATAAATAGATGCTCTCCAAATGTCTATTTTTTAAAATGTTCCATACTAGCCTCTTAAATTTATTTCTAAATCATTTTTTTTTAGCATTAATAGATTCTTTTATGGAAAAAATACCTTATGGTGAAGAAATATTTTTCATTTTTTATCTTCTACCAAAGTCAAATAAAATATAAGGAACTATCTTTTATTAAAAATACTTCCTAGTAGGAACTCATCCTACTTTCATAACTTTTATTTATTTGTGACTACTGCTACATTCTTCAACTTATAATATGCATAGAAATATATTCAAATAAGGTTAAGAGTGATAATTTCTGAGTATGGGGTAATTTTTAAAACACATTATTGTACTTTACTGCATTGCTTTATTTTTTAAAAAGAACATGTCTTATTTTACAAAAAAAAAAAAAATTAGGTGACTTTTTTCCCTTTAAAAATTGCAAGCAGCAGATCAAGATGCTAACTGTTTTATTCTAGCTTATGAGAAAATGAATTGCAGTATTTTTTCTCTGCATTTTCCTGTATGTTTTTAATTTTAAAACACGAAAGTTGATTCGTAACTTTTTACTTTTTCACCATTCTACTTCGCAGACATATGAATTTATTGATATGGACATTTAAAAATAAATTCAGTGCTTTGGGAAATAAAGAGTATAAATATCCCAAATAAAAGAAATAAAGAATACAAATAGCCCAATATCATCCAATGTTCAAGGAGAAAGTATGTCAATAAGTGCATGACCTTACTAGGAGCACTAAGTTAGCAATTAATGAATGACATAGAAAGGTGGGAAATGTATTCTTTGATCAATTTTTATCTCATTATTGTTTATTACTCAATTCTATGAAATAGCTTTTTCTTTTAATGTACTATGGCACATTTATTAATACAACATACAGCATCTGAACAGAGTTACGCACCTGGTTACATTGAGCTAACAGGGAAGAATTTGTGAAACAGCTGTGTTTATTTCATAAAGCACATCAGCAACTCTGAAAAAAATAATCTAAAATGCCCCTCTTTAGGTATGAAAAGATAGAAAGGGATATGCTACATATTTGCTTATAATATAATAACAATAAAAATAATAAAAGGATAGACTAAGACCCTAAAAGAGTTACTAGAAGGAAGAGGGTGAAGGAACAGGTATTGAAACTATACTTCTTTGAACATATTGTGTTTCGAATATTTGAGTTTAGAACTATGTACTTTATGTAATTCTAATGAAAGCAGTTCCTAAAACTCAAGAGCAAAGTGAGCAATGAAACTGTGTTTATTAGAGTTGATACCACAATCATACAGAGAAGTTTTAAAATGACTTTAACACACAGTAAATTGACTGAACATACCCTGTGTGATATATATAAAGAATTTAAAAATGCAATAAAACTCTTAGTATGTTTCTAACAATCATATTATTGATTTTATTTTGGCATCACATATTGAGATAAAGCAACTGAGTAATGATGTTGATGTCACTGGGAACTGGGAATTTTTGGTATAGAAAGGAAGATGGAAAAATGAAAATGTTAAGGAAAGACCTGATGGTATCCTGATTGGAACAGAAAGTGTCAGAATATATCCATGATTTTTAAACACACACACACACACACACACATTTCAGTCCTATTCATTGAAAAACTCTTGAAACAGTGAAGAATTCATAGCAGTGTACACCCATAATACCTAGATTATGGTCTCTAATTCTCACTTCTAATGCAAAAGAAACAAGAGCTCCTTAAAAGCAAATTTAAGGTTTGCATCAAATTGCAGGTTTGAGGCAGGAAATACACAACTTAAACATGGAATATCCTGTCTCACTAAAATCAAGAAAGCCATCAAAGCCTGTTTAAGGCATATAAAACCTCAGGAGTCAATTTGAAAAGACACCTTCTGATCACCTTTCTTCTTCTGGCCAAGAAATGGGATAATTTGAGCACTGATTAGAAGGAGCTCTGCTTCTAACTAGAAAAAGAAGAAATGAAGAAACCCAGGATTAGTAGAAGGAAAAAAAAAACACCATAAAAATCAGAACAGAAATAAATGAAAAAGAAACAAAGGAGACTATAGCAAAAATCAACAAACTAAAAGCTGGTTCTTTGAGAAGGTAAATAAAACAGACAAACTATTAGCCAGACTCATCAAGAAAAACAGGGAGAAGACTCAAATCAACCAAATTAAAAATGAAAATGGAAAAATCACAACAGACAACACAGAAATACAAAGGATCATAAGGGACTACTATTCAGCAACTAAATGACAGTAAAATGGACAACTTGGAAGAAATGGATGAATCATTAGAAAAGTATAAGCTTCCAAAACTGAACTAGGAAGAAACAGAAAATCTTAATCAACCCATCACAAGCATGGAAATCAAAACTGTAATCAAAAATCTTCCAACAAACAAAAGCCCAGGACCAGATGGATTCACCGGTGAATTCTACCAAAAATTTAGAGAGCAGCTAACACCTATCCTATCAAACTCTATCAAACTCTTCCAGAAAGTCGCAGGTAAACTGCCAAACTTATTCTATGAGGCCACCATCACCATAATACCAAAACTATACAAAGATGCCACAAAAAAAGAAAACTATAGGCCAATATCACTGATGAAGATTGATGTAAAAATCCTCAACAAAGTCTGCAAACAGAATCCAACAGCATATTAAAAAGATCATATATCATGACCAAGTAGGCTTTATCCCAGGGATGCAAGGATTCTTCAATATTCAGAAATCAATCAATGTGATACACCACATTAACAAATTGAAAGATAAAATCCATATGATTATCTCAACAGATGCAGAAAAAGTCCTTGACAAAATTCAACACTCATTTATGATTTAAAAAAAAAAAAACCTCTACAGAAAGCAGGCATAGAAGGAACATATCTCAACATAATGAAAGCCATATATGATAAACACACAGCTAACATTATCCTCAGTGGAGAAAAACTGAAAGCTTTCCCCCTAAAGTCAGCAATAAGACAAGGGTGCCCACTCTCACTAGTATTCAACATAGTTTTGGAAGGTTTACCAACAGCAATCAGAGAAGAAAAAGAAATAAAAGGAATCCAGATGGGAAAAGAAGAAGTAAAACTCATACTGTTTGCAGATGACATGATCCTCTACATAGAAAATCCTAAAGATACCACCAGAAAAATTACTAGAGCTAATCAAAGAATATAGTAAAGTTGCAGGATATAAAACTAATACATAGAACTCCCTTACATTTCTATACACTAACAATGAGAAAGCAGAAAGAGAAATTAAGGAAGCAAATCCATTCACCATTGCAATGAAAAGAATACAATACTTAGGAATAAATCTACCTAAAGAAACAAAAGACCTATATATAGAAAACTATAAAACACTGATGAAAGAAATCAAAGATGACACAAATAGATAGAGAAATATACCATGTTCATGGATTGGAAGAATCAATATAGTGAAAATGGGTAAACCACCCAAAGCAATCGATACATTCAATGCAATCCCTATCAAGAACTAGAACAAATAATTTCACAGTTTGTATGGAAATACAAAAAACCTCAAAGAGTCAAAGCAATCTTGAGAAAGAAGAATGGAACTGGAGGAATCAACCTGCCTGACTTCAGACTATACTACAAAGCTACAGTCACCAAGACAGTATGGTCCTGGCAGAAAGATGGAAATATAGATCAATGGAACAAAATCAAAAGCCCAGAGATAAATCCACACACCTATGGACATCCTATCTTTGACAAAGGCGGCAAGAATATACAATGGAGAAAAGACAATCTCTTTAACAAGTGGTGCTGGGAATACTGGTCAACCACTTGTAAAAGAATTAAACTAGAACACTTTCTAACACCACACACAAAAATAAACTTAAAATGAATTAAAGATCTAAATGTAAGACCAGAAACCATAAAACTCCTAGAGGATAACATAGGCAAAACACTCTCTGACATAAATCACAGCAGGATCCTCTATGATCCACCTCCCAGAATTCTGGAAATAAAGCAAAAATAAACAAATGGGACCTATTTAAACTTAAAAGCTTTGGCACAACAAAGGAAACTATAAGCAAGGTGAAAAGACAGCCTTCAGAATGTGAGAAAATAATAGCAAATGAAGCAACTGACAAAAAATTAATCTCAAAAATATATAAGCAGCTCACACAGCTCAATTCCAGAAAAATAAATGACCCAGTCAAAAATGGGCCAAAGAACTAAATAGACATTTCTCCAAAGAAGACATACAGATGGCTAACAAACACATGAAAAGATGTTTAACATCACTCATTATCAGAGAAATGCAAATCAAAACTACAGTGAGGTACCATCTCACACTGGTCAGAATGGCTATCAAAAAGTCTTCAAGCAATAAATACAGGAAAGGGTGCAGAGAAAAGGAAACCCTCTTACACTGCTGGTGGGAATGCAAACTAGTACAGCCACTATGGAGAACAGTGTGGAGATTCCTTTAAAAACTAGAAATAGAACTCCCATATGACCCAGCAATCCCACTGCTGAGCATACACAGCAAGGAAGCCAGAATTGAAAGAGACACATGTACCCCAGTGTTCATTGCAGCACTGTTTAAAATAACCAGGACATGGAAGCAACCTAGATGTCCATCGGCAGATGAACGGATAAAAAGCTGTGGTACATATACATGATGGAATATTACTCAGCTATTAAAAAGAATGCATTTGAATCAGTTCTAATGAGGTGGATGAAACTGGAGCCTATTGTACAGAGTGAAGTAACTCAGAAAGAAAAACAGCAATACAGTATATTAATGAATATATATGGAATTTAGAAGGATGACCCTATTTGTGAGACAGCAAAAGAGACATAGATATAAAGAACAGATTTTTGGACTCTGTGGGAGAAGGCGAGAGTGGGATGATTTGAGAGAATAGCACGGAAACATATACATTACCTTATGTGAAACAGATCACCACTCCAAGGCCCATGCTTGAAACAGGGCACTCAAACCCAGTGCCCTGGGACAACCCTGAGGGATGGGATGGGGAGGGAGGTGGGAGGTGGCTTCAGGATGGGGGACACATGTACACCCATGGCTGATTCATGTCTGTGTATGGCAAAAACCACTATGACATTGTGAAGTAATTAGCCTCCAATTAAAATAAATAAATAAATTTTAAAAAAATTTTAAGGCCTATTTTTCTTTGAAGAATGGAAATACCTCAGTTGTGTTTAAATAAATGAGGTCATAATGATACTAAATTTGGAGGAGGGAGGGCCATATTTGAATGTATTAATTTACCAACTCATTATTTTAATAATTGGTAAAAGGAAGTAATCAAGCACTTATCCTGTCTTTCCTATATTAGCCATGTCTTAGAGTAACTACATAATTGTTGAGAAAATTTTTATATGGAAGGAATAGGTTGAATAATAAATAAAAATGAATGATAAAATCTTAGTAACACTATTTTGAAAGTACTACTAAGTTAATGGATCCAAAATGGTCAGCAACAGCTGCTAACTCTCAAAAGGAGAAACAACCAGATATCATGTGCTTCCTAACAACACATGCAGAGTAACTTTGTCAAAAAAAAGTGAACCAAGATGACTTTAAACTTCTAGATACAAATACCAATTAACTGGAAATAGAACAGAGGAACAAGTTAAAAGAAACCATTAGGAGGAATCAGCAAACTCCCAAACTCAGGACACTATACTGAGCAGTTCTTATCTATAAAATATATATAGAGAGAGGACTATAGATTAGGGAAGATTTAAGAGATATGTGAACTAATTGCAATTTATAAACTTTGTTACAATTCTGTTTTCAACTAGTAAAGTGTATGGGGGAGGGACCCATAAAACAATGGGGACTATTTAAACATTGGACATTAATATAAAGAATAATTTTATTTTATGTTGCTTTCAGGTGGAATAATAGCATAGCTCTTTTATTTTTTTATCCTTTCTATAGACATGACAAAATATTTAGAGTTGAAATTATGTCTGAGATTTGCTTTGAAATAATCTGGTTGTGGGGAAATACAAAGTGAAACTTGCAAATTGTTTCAAGTGGATGATTCTCTACTTTTGTACAAGTTTATAATTTTCCATATAAAAAATTATAAAGAGAAAGAACAGAATGCCTCCTGTTGTGAGGCTAGGCATAAAGAAATGAGATAGACACAAAAATTCAAACATCAGGGTTACTTAATAAAGAACAACAAATAATAGAGAAAAAATCGTGGCTTTAAGTCAGTTGCAATAAACTATTTCCTTTATACACTATACTAAGAACATCAGAATCAACTGGAAAACATAGTATTTACTAAGGAAAGGGGAGAACACACCACCAGCCGAGATACAGCACTCATTTGGTCTACAAGGCAAACCATGGGCTCATGAAAACCTGTGATATCTGTACAGAAGCTATTTGCCTAATAGCCTTGTACTGATAATGACTGTCCAATTAACATCTTCACTACACTTGTTACACACAAGAAATCTATGAAGGATCTTAAGAGACCTTTAGTGACAAACAGGAAGGAGCCTGTACATCTCCTAGGGGTTTCTCGTAGGTAACTACAGCTAGCTTGGAACAAAAGATATCCTAAAATGGCACTGATATGAAAGTTCTTCGTTCAATGCCACGTTTAAATGCCCCCGTCTCCAAAACTTAAATAAATCTGCTTTCATCCTTTGAAATCTATGGGACTGGAAAGTCTTTTTGTATTACTGAAAAAAAAAAAAAAATGCCAGTATTCTAGTTGATTTGAGAGAAGGTTGTTCTGCTCACAGAAAGATGCTGTATCTCAGAAACACTTAAGATACTCTGCAGACGGAAATAGGAGGAAAATGCCTCCCTCCACCCCGCATTTGAAGTTCTCCTTTCTTAGCCTGATTTCTGACAATATTTTCATATTTGAAGATATTTGGCCATCCTTAGAAGTGCAACTTATCCTCTCACGGCACGAAAAAGTTGCCTAAGTCCGAGGAATGAATCACTTTGAGATTTGATGAGTAATCTCAGGTGTCATGGAACCTCGTTCCCAAGAAAGAGGGGAGGGGGCGTCAGACATGCAGACGGAAGAAGACAGGCCGCTGGGTATTGGATGGCGAGAACTCGATATTCCTATAATTGCGTCATTTCGAACCCAATTGGGTCCAGATGTTATGCGCACCGACGGATTACCGTCTCGGAAACTCTCAATCAGACGCAAGCGAAAGGAGAGGAGGCGGTTAATTAAATATTGAGCAGAAAGTCGCGTGGGGAGCGTGTCACGTGGGTCCCGAGACTCGGCGAGCCTGGGATAAATACCGCGCGGCAGCCAGCAGGCAAAAGACCGCGCTGCTGACCTCCTCCATCGTTGCTGCGACCGAGAGTGCGCAGCGCCCCGCGAGTGCTCAGACCAGCCCAGGAAGCCCCCAGGCGGGTCAGCTGCGGTAAGTCCCGCGCGCTGCACTGCGCGCTTTCCCCACCGCGCTCCGCTCCGAGGCGGCGTCTAGCAGGGCGGGATGGGCGGCTGCTGCGGACCGCAGGGAAACAGCCGGGGGACAACTGGGGGACTGCGAGGAAACGGGTATCCCAAGCGCTTTATCCCGCCTTGTCTTCCACCCGCACAGCCTCCTGGCTTGAAGGTATGGATTGGTGGTTGGAAGCTGGGGATTTGGGGTTTAGGAAGAAGGGAGTTTGAGAAGATTTTAGGGCTTGATTTTCTTGCCTTTCCTATGCAGGACTTTAGCCCTTTAGGTGGGTTCTCTTGTTTCAATCGGCCCTGAGTTCTGTTATGGCATCAAAAATTCTTTTTCCCCCCTCTGCCTTTTCTCCCTACTCTTCCCAGAAATCCAACATGAAAATCCTCGTGGCCTTGGCAGTGATTTTTCTCGTCTCCACTCAACTGTCCGCAGAAGAAATCGGAGCCAACGATGATCTCAATTATTGGTCCGACTGGTCCGACAGCGACCAGATCAAGGTGAGACCCGTTCCCTAGATGGCCTGCGCCCTTCTTCACGGGTTTAGGAGCTGTCACTTACCACCATCACCCCCCAGCGATAGCACCCTAGTTCCCCTAGCGGGCTCCGGGGTCACAACCAGAGGCAGTGGGGCGCGCGGCGAGGGCTTGTAAAGGAACGTCATTCCCCTGGGTCCCGCAACCAAGAACCAAGTTTCCTCTCCATCGTCGGGTCTCAGGAACTCTCTGGAGGAATAATACCCTCCCTAAGGATCCCGGGATCCTCACAAGACTGGAAACCTCACAAGGTTTCATCCCCTGATAACGCGGATTTCGGGGACTAGTCCCGCTGCAAAAGGGCCTGGCGTTTGGAAACGCTGAGCAGGGACTGAGGAGAGCGCGTCCGACGCAGGCAAAAGCAGGGGCAAGTGGCCAGCTGCTGGGGGCCTGGAGAGGCGCAGGTGGGTGGGAAGCTAACTTCCGGCCTTGACTTTTATTTTACTGACCTGAAGACAGAGCCGCAAGTTTTCCTTTAGATTGCTCGCAGGCTGTTTGCGCGAGGGACCCACATGCAGCAGGAACAGAGAGTCACGCACTGCTAGTCGCTTCTAAAGCGCTGTCACCTTACCTAACACCCCCGGCCAGTCCCTCCCCGCCCCGCGCCACACACACCTGTGTGCATTTAGGGCGGTGATAGGTCGCCGAAGCCAGCGCTTGAGATGAGACAAAGTCCGGTAGCTAAGAGGCTGCTGAGTGGTCTGGGTGCTGGGAGCAAAGAACGGAAAGCGCTCTCAGGGCTGGAGGCACTGCGCGTCCCGCTAACGGCAAGGCTGGGCTAGCAGGAGGCGGAGGTGCAGGACACAAACTGGGCGGGGAGGGGTGGAGAGAGGGAAAGCCCAGGCTTGAGGAAGCTCGGCTTCCTCTCTCCTCGGAGCTGGTTCTCTAATCCTGGCCTGGCCCCACGGCCAGGATTTTCCCAAGGCTGGAATGCACTCCGGATTCCCAGTGCCTCGAACTGGTTGCCTTCAGGCCCGATAATCCGTGTGTTTGTCCTCTAGGAGGAAATGCCCCAGCCCTTTGAGCATCTTCTGCAGAGAATCGCTCGGAGACCCAAGCCTCAGCAGTTCTTTGGATTGATGGGCAAACGGGATGCTGGTGAGATGGGCAGTCGTCCCTTTCTGTCTCTCTGGGTAACCCACACACATACACTCCCACCCATGGTCTTAGCTGGTGCTCAGAGCACCCAGTCTCTCTTGCTCAATGAGCAGAGATTTCCACTCTAAAAGGAGTATATCTCCTGGGGCGCGACTCTAGCCCTCTCCTCACTAATACACATGTGCCCACGGAGGGAGGGAGATCCATCTGAACCACCAAGAACAGGAACCAATCTTTAGCTAAGTGCTTCCTTCCCAAGGATCCAAACTGACAAGCAACAGGAGGGCTCAGGGTACTCAGTAGGTTCTCAGTGCTTGTGGAAAACTGACTTTAGATCACTGGGGTTAGAGTAGATTCAGCTGCCAGTGTCTTCTGATAGAAAAGTAATCTCTTTGAATTCATCACACCATCAGTGGAATGTGTGGTTAACGTCAATTTGTCTCTTGTCAGATTCCTCAATTGAAAAGCAAGTGGCCCTGTTAAAGGCCCTTTATGGTAAACATTTCTATAAATCTTTATTTTACTATTATGAATGCACATGTGTGAAGAAAGCCTTTTGTGGACTCAAATACAGATTCTTGATAACGCCTGTTGAGTTGAAGAGATGTGTTTGCTTTCTCTCTCCTGAGAATCAGAGGTGATGGACCTTGAATGCATGTCTCATAGAAAACAAGAGACGTGGTATGGTCAGGCAGTTATTAGCAGACCTCAGAAGTCTCACAGACCTGTTTGAATTTGTGGCCCATGTAAACCAATTAAAACTATTCCTTTTGCTAAAACATTGCTTTTATTATTAATAATTTGGTTAGCATTTATGGTTCTGCTATATTCCTCAGGATAGTACATGAATGAGAAATGTTGCATTATTTTAAAAATCTATTTGTTTTATAATTCTCTTTAAAAATTTAGCTCCTTTTAAACAAATCTATTGTTTGCTAATTTTATCTTTCTTTCTATAGGACATGGCCAGCTTTCTCACAAAAGTAAGTTCCAAATTATTTTGACATTTATCAAATGCAAATATAAATTATATTGAATTCCATTTTATATAATATCTAATTTTCTATTGTAATGTAGGACTTGATATTTTTAATTAGCACAATTTAAGAATGGAGGATACTCATATTACATCCAGAACATAATTGTTTAAAGTTATGGTGTTTAAACATATCATATCTACCATAAAGATGCATTATATTAAAAATCCTTTAGCTCCCAGTTAAACTGTTGTTGAATTCCTGATCCACAGAAACTGAGCTAATAAATATTTGTTGTTATTTTAAACTGCTAAAGAAAGAAAAAAGAAGAGGAAAAAAGGGAAGGAGGGAGGAGTCCTTTAATTCATACAAATTGTTAGTTTTAGGTAAGAATTTCAATCCTAGGGGTAAAAATCCATCACACATTCCTCTTCCCTCATTTTCACCCTGCCATTTCCACTGCAAAAACAAAAATTGAAGCATTTATAGGCATCTCCGAGTTCATTTTAGTATGTTGGATTCCATGTTGACATAATTTATTAGAGTAATCCAGCAGTCAGTTAAGAAGATGAAGTGAATGTCTGAGTAGAGAATTCATACTAAAGTAAAGACAGAAATGTATCGATAGTTTTGTGATCCCATGATGGGATGGGAGACCTCAGTCTTTCCAAGCATAGTGAAACATTCTTAGGGCAGCAAAGATGGCAGAATGTGGCACTTGGCAGTCATTAGATTGCATTCTCCTAGTTAATGGAACCAGAGTTGCAGAAAGTCCCAGGAATCCATCTTAATCACACTCACTTAACCCAAGGTGCAATCCAACTTGGATTCTGGCTCACCGAGGGCAGAGCAGGCCACACTAAGATAGCAGCCATGTAGTATAAACCAAGCTAATATAGTATAAACCAAGAGACATTCTACCACTAGAGTTAAAATAATAATCCTTTCCAAAAGTTTCATCTTTGAAAATAAATAAACATTATTCATATTTATTTTCTCAGGATTTTACTTTCAAAGGAATTATATATAGCAAAATTCTATGTGATGGAAATAAATGTACTCTATTAATTCAAAATATACTTTTTCCAAAGGAAATTTTTTTTAATCCAGTAAAATAGAAATAATGACCTTTAGAAATTTATAATCATTAAGTATAGGATTCTGATTTAACCAAACTTTAGTTTCCTGAGAAATATAGCATATTCAGTAATATGAGGATATTTCTATCATACATATGTGAAGTTGACTTCCTAAAAATCAAAGCTTGCTCAAATAGCAACAATATTTAAAGCATTATATAAAATACATAAAATAGAATATGAATAAAGTATACTTGCTAATATTTAGATATAGAATTGAGAAAAGTGCTTTCATTGTATTATTTTATTTACTAAGACTTACTAGGAGTCTTTATTTCTTCAGGCTCACCAAAACTTGAAATATTTATGCATTTATTATATAGGCATATATTTGGAAGCTTGCTTTTCTTGGTACTAGTTATAACAGTTTATTTCCTCAGATATATACATATTAAAATACCCCTAAATGTATTTTTCCAGGGCATAAAACAGATTCCTTTGTTGGACTAATGGGCAAAAGAGCTTTAAATTCTGGTATGTATAAAACCATGACTGGACATAAACAGTATCTTAAATCTACTTGTACTTTTTCTAAGGCATTCTTTTCAAACTATTAAACAGGAATAATAAAATTAAAATGAGTACTTATGTTGAAAAATCTGTTGTAATAAATAAATCCAGGAATGGATTTATAGCTGATTGAGCGAGCTAATACCACAACAGCAGTCTATCTTTCTCAAACTCCTAGTGTCTTCCCCTTTTAATCATTACCTAATCCGAATCTTTGGGCTAGTCCAATACCCTTTCTCTTACATCTGTTCAATAAGCTACACTTTACCTTACTGAACTAAGAGGGGTGGGGAAGGTGAAGGGGGGATTAAAACCAAGCTAATTAGAAAGTCTTACAAAAGGTTAAATCTGACAGTCTTCTAACACAGAAATAAACAAAAGCAAATCCATTTTTACAAATCACTTGCTCTTTATGAAATTATAATAGCTCATACTCTATGCCTCCTGATGAATGTTTAACACTAGGAGAGTAACATAGTTCATTCCAGTGCCTTAAAAAGAGAAACCATCAAATTATCCTGGAGGGTTATAATCAGTCCTGGCTATAAAACCCTTAAAGAGAAGGAGTGCTACAGTTCTCTTCATAACCCAATTTAATAATGAACAACTCTTTCACTTGATATAAAGGCTGCATATTTCCTTTCTTTTCTTTAGTTTCTATAGTGTATGTAAATGCCACTTGTATAGATCTGAAAACTCATTTCTTAACTCATTCATCATAGTATTTTCAAGGTTAAATAACCCCTGTATCTTTTTCCTAGAGACTGATATTTTGTTAAGCTCATTCAGGCCTTATAATCAATAGGTTATTTTTGTTAGAAAAGCTATTCAAATTCTCTGCTTACCTTCAGTGAAATTAGAATTAAAATACTAATCATGTAATCAATTAGAAAATAATCATCACCCATCTTACCCATTTATAGTATTTCCAGTTTCCTGAAAATCTATAACTAAGATGTGCTGACTTAACTAATCTGAAAAAGTCAAGCAAAAATGAGGTATTTTAGCCTATATATTGGTTCTCTACCTTGAAAATTTAGATACTACTTTTGTATTTCTTCATCAATAATTTGGAGGGTTCTCAATTTTAAAGAAGTTGTGAATGACATAATGAAACACTACAATTGTTTTATTGCTATGTATTATCTTCCAGCTTTTAGAAATGGAATATAAGTTTAAACCACATTGGCGTTATAAGTATCAGAAGTGTACACGAGCCCTTATATACCTGTGGTTTTCTTGAAACCATGCCAGTCATTATCTTTTCATTTTCAGAACTGATACAGGTTCCAGAACACGCTTAACTTTACAAATAATATAGATATGTGCAAGTTGGAACAAATTAGATGCTATTAAAGGTACTTAAAATAGTAATATAATTATAAATAGTATTAAATAGAATCATTGTATGAATCACAGTCAATGACTAAATCTTTGCTCCTCCATGTTAGTTAAGAAAATATCAAAGGAAAACATGGGCAACCACGTAATCTATAACCAATCAGGTACTTTCGCATATAATTAGTTGAGGCAAGGTTATCATAGTGTCTATCACCTACAGCCATCTGATCCTTATCCTGTTGTGGTAAGGACCTTCGACAATCTGACAAGCCTAGAAACCATCTTCCCAGGGAAACCCTCATCAGTTCACACACACAAACATTTATGGTTTTAGAGGGTTCAAGGACCAGGTAAGAACTTTGCTTCCAGTTAAGACATTGTTTTCCAGCTTGATCACTAATCTGCCTTTGGTCAGTTTACATTAGCATTCACCTCCCTCCTCTGAGGAATAGAATTATGTTATGAATGCTTGCCAGCTTTGTACATGTTTGACATGTACACTATTAAAAACATTCAGCTTATTGTTGACCTCACTTAAGTGAATGCTGTATACAAATGAGCATCTGCTCAGTGGTAAAGGAGGGAAGCGACAACACTGGAGCCTTTACCTACCTTCTCTTTCAGCAAACCCTTCTCCCTGAGAAAACTGGTTAGAGTGGCATCTATGATCCTGATGTCTTTCACGGTTCTTTCTATTTAAAGTCAGTATTTTATCCATGCATACTGAATTTTTAAAAGTGCAGTAGTTTTAAAAATCATTTATCATGTAAATCTAAGTGTATAAAGATTAGCTAAAATAATGAAAAATGGACATAAGTATTTTGATCACAAAAATCTGATCTTTATTCTTTTGTGGCTACAGACCCCTTTGAAATTATGTTTAATATAATAATATAATTTGGTACTTTTTTCTTTCCACATAGTCAAAGTACTTAAATTGCTTGCTGGCTATATGTTAAATACCTTTGGAAACAGTGATTAATGTTTCACAGGCCATTTAGGGTGCTAGGAGGTAAGTTAAACTATGTTGTATTTAGATGGTACAATTACCCTACTTATAGACAATGAGATTGTTTTTAGTCTCATGGACAGTCTGTCATTGGAAGCAATCCAGAGGACAGGAAGAAACTTTCACACTATTAGGTACCCCTATCCTGGTGCATCAGTGGTAAAGAATCTGCCTCCAATGCAGGAAACATGAGTTCAACCCCTGGGTCAGGAAAGAAAGAAAGTGAAGTCACTCAGTCATGTCCAACTCTTTGCGACCCCATGGACACCAGGCTCCTCTGTCCATGGGATTTTCTAAGCAAGAGTACTGGAGTGGGTTGCCATTTCCTTCTCCAGGGAACTTCCTGACCCAGGGATCGAACCCAAGTCTCCCACATTGTAGACAGACCCTTTACCGTCTGAGCCACCAGGGAAGTCTGGATCAGGAAAATCCCCTGCCAAAGGAAATAGCAACCCACTCCAGTATTCTTGCTGGGGAAATCCCATGGGCAGAGGAGCCTGGAAGGGTATAGTTCATTAAGTCACAAGAATGAGACAGAACTTAACAACTAAACCACCAGCACCACATACCAGAGATCAGCAAACTTTTTCTGTAAACAGCCAGATAGTAAATATTTTAGACTGTGTGAACCATGCAGTCTCTGGAGGAACTACTCAGATCTGCCATTTTAATGTTAAATTAGCCAAAGACACCTGGAGAAGGGAATGGCTACCCTCTCCGATATTCTTGCCTGGAGAACTCCATGGGCAGAGGAACTTAGTGGGCTACAGTGCGTGGGGTCGCAGAGTCAGGCACGACTAGCAACTAACACTTAACTAACTTAGGCAAAGACAATACATAAATGAATGAGTGTGGCCATGTTCCAATAAAATGTTATTTACAAGAAAAGATGGTGGACTGGATTTGGCCCATGACCTATGTATAGTTGGTTAACTGTATCCTGGAATAAAAGTCCCGCATTTTGCTTTCATCCTCCTACTATTCCTGTTTACTTTAGGCACTGTCTTTTCTGTCAATCACCAAGGTGTCTGTCACTGCTTGAGAAAGCTATGGAGAATCAGTATGGCAATATATTGTGGAAGTATACTTTGAGGGCATCAAGTCTATAAGGATGACCAAAATAACCAACAATTCTGTGGTTACATCACTGTCAATCAGGATAAAGACTGAGACCTGAATAGAAGATTCACAAATAAGACCCTTAGAAATACTTCAGTGGAGGGATAAAGTAACGAGTTTAAAATAAATTTCCTATGCCTTGAACTTTATTTACCTGTGTCAGTGATCCTCTTAACAAACCCTTTACCTTCTCTTTGTTCTCAGTGGCTTATGAAAGGAGTATGATGCAGGATTATGAAAGAAGACGTAAATAGACTACCTAACATATTTATTGAACTTCATTTGTGTCAGTGGTCAAGGAAAGGTAAAATGAGACATGCACTATGAGGAATAATTATTTATTTAATAATTGTTTTGAGTTTAAAACTCAAGAAGTATTTATTTTTCATATTGTGGCAATATATGTTGTAAAAAAAAATGTGTTGTAATTCTAGTATGACAACTCAGTCAGAAGTAGAAATCAGTGGTAATTTCTCAACAAAGCACAGTGTTCAATGAAGCTGTAAAAACCTATCAAAGATATATTTTCCAAAGAAAGGAATCATTTCTATTTCTTGGAAGCAGTCACATCAGCCACTACTAAGGAAAAGAAATTCATATATAGGCTGTGCTTCTCCATTTGTTTTCATGGTGAAAATGTGCTGAGAGTTGGTATCAAACTGTGTGTGTTCCCTGCAGCATGTTTCATGTTTTGTGACTCTAAGAAACACTTAAAAAGTTTTACTGTGATTCTAAGGTATTTTATTGTACAATGTGTTGTAATAGTTAACATTTTAAATAAAAGAAAAAGTATCTTAAATTGGGCCTTATTCTTTCATTAACCTTTATATCTAATTGGCAGCCTTTCTTTTAGTGGATGAGATATGTTCCAACCTGTTTTGGCTGTAAAATAATGAAACATAAAGCTACTAAATTTCTCTTTCTTAAGAAAAATGACTAAATGTAATCAGTTTCTCTTTCCCACACACATGCACTTGTTGTTGGGATCATTCATGGAGAAAACAATTACATTCTGGTTACCCAAACAGTAAAGGCTCAGTTCTGTTTACATGTGCTTATGATTCCCTTTTACAAGTAGAGCAACAACCTGCTTTAAAGATGCATTTTACTGATTCTTTCCTTGTTGAGTGAAACATCAGCGCAGTACTATTTCAGTCCTCCTTAAAGCCCAGGGATAAGTGAACCAGTGTTTGAGTCTCACTAGAATTAAGACACTAAACCAAATTCTCACAAAGGTCACTGGAACATGAAGAAAGATAGGGAGCTGATAATACGGCATCCCCCCCATAACAAAGATAGAGCCCCTCTCTTACATTTCTAAGAACTGCCTGGGAATTACTAGTGCCCATAACACTCCAGCAGAAGCACATGTATCAGAAATACTGCGCAATCAGAGGAAAGCTCTTGTGTATATTTCTGATTGCACACTGTTAAATACTGACAAGTGGTAAAATAGCTCAGGACAAGCATTGCTCGGTGAAATAAAATTCTGCCAGTTTTTTCTGGACCAGTGACTGTTTCTGATCCATGTTAAAACCATTTTTGTGAGACATGAGTGCTAAAGCATATTTTAACCTTTAGATCTTTAAATGAACAATTTGTTCAAAAAAACTCCAGTGAACTGATTTTCCTTACTACATATGTAAATACTACAGATTATATTATGATCATCACTTTACAATTGAGGATACGAAGCTCAAGGAAATGTTGAGGTAAGAGATTATATATAACAGGAGTCAGGATTCGAAAGGAATCATGAGGCCAAAATACCAGAGCAAATTAATATCTAACAATGAGATTGATTAAGCCAGCTGGCATATTGACACAACTGAAAATTATGGCATCACTTAAAATGGCATTATTGTGTGTTTAGTGACATGGAACAACGTATCTGGTATATTGATAGGCACACAGCAGTATTTCTGCATTGTATGTTTGTATATGTTTTTGCATAGGTGTTCTAACAGGAAGGAATCATGTAATGGATAAGACTGTGGGGTTCAGAGTCAAACTACCCCATTACTTAACAGCTGTGTGATGAGGGGCAAGTCCCTTAACTTCTTTCTGCCTTATTTTCCTCATCAGTAAAACTGGACTAGTGATGCCATCAACTACGATCAGGCACCACTCTACACAGAGGACAGTAGCCATATGAGGTTAGGGGAGGGTCACGGGACATGATGCATGCCAAGCTTTGAGCATGATCTCTGGCACACGTGAGCATTCTGTGAATGTTACCTGCTGCCATTATTAGCTATTCTTCAAAATCCCCGGAGAGAAAATTAGCACTGTATTATAGCCAATGAATGCTTTTTGTAGACACACTGTATCAGCAACAGCACGGGGGTTGATTCTAAATAGTTACCACACAAGTTAAATCTAGAACCGTTTCACAAATTGAGTGGCTCTTTGTGCTGTGCATCAATGGGCCAGACAGCCCCCACGGCCCTTCGCTTTCTGAGATTCTGTGAGTCTCTGCAGCAGGATCCCATGTTGCTGTGTGAAGACCCCCATCACACAGTCTGCACTCCTGCCTGCTCTCCCTCCAGGCCCAGAAACCTAGCAACAGCTGATCAGGAAAGAGACAGATTCAGCTTGAAGTTTGTACTCATGAAATATTTACTATTACTTCCCCTCTGTGGCATACTTTCTTCAACTAAAATGAGTTTTCTTCACCAATATTCTTTCTAAAATATATTTATTCTGTTACAAAACAGCAAAAAGATCAATCTGTATAGCTATGTTACTGAATATTTTATTGCTTTGGTTTGAGGTTTGTTTTGGGGGTTCTGTTTTGGTCAGGATGCAGGGCAAAAATAAATGATGCTCAAGCTGAGTCACAAAGGTGTGGGCAGGATGTGGAGAAGCCAGCAAAGGAATGTGGTGAGCCACTGCGACCTGGGAGCCTAAAGGATCAAGATGAGAAAGTGAGGGTCTCTATGTGCCAAGGGCCACCTAGTGGCTGTTTTCTTCATAGGAAGATGAACAGACAAAATAGTCAACATGGGGGTGTGAGGAATAAGAGTGAGGAGATCAGTGAATATGTGCCCAACCTCACCCTCCTCTTCCTGTCTAATTTGCTCTTGGTGCTTCCATTGGGCAAACCCACCTGAAAAACAAAGGCCTTGAAACTCTGCATACTGTGCGCAGTGGAAAGCTGCAGAGACAGGGCACCATAGCAGCTGGAGAAAGCTGGTGAGCACACTGGGAGGTAGAAAACAAAGATAAGATGCCCAGTACATCAAGTACTTCATTAGCGAAAGTGAAAGTCACTCAGCTTGTCCGACTCTTTGTGACCCCGTGGACTGTAGCTCGCCAGGCTTCTCTATCCATGAAATTCTCCAAGCAAGAATATTGGAGTGGGTTGCCATTTCCTTCTCCAGGGATCTTCCCAATCCAGGGATCAAACTCAGGTGTTCTGCACTGCAGGCAGATTCTTTACCACTTGAGCCACCAGGGAAGCCCAAGAACTTCATGATCTTGAATCAAAAGGCAACTCATAAGCAGAAATTCAAATAGAGAAATGAAGAGAGTAAAAATAAAAGTTGTTCTTTGAACACCAATTCTACTCCCCAAAGATACAGTTTCATGTGGCTCCATCCAAAAAAACAAACAAAATTAATCTTATTTCAACTTGAGCACATGCTGAAATCTCCCCTTTTAACACCAAATCATTATAAGCAGTTTTTAAAGGTACATACATTTTTACAAGAAGTTAATAAATATGTTTGGATTTGTGAAAAACAGAATAAGGACTTTTGGTGAACCGAAATTGTCCAGAAGGACCAGATTCCTGGAAAAGAAAGCACAGAGAAGCCACAGCTGTAAGCCACAGCCCTGTTAGGAAAATGCAGAGGTTGCAGAGAAAGGTGTCAACCCCAGAACTGAGCACTGCAGAAGGGACTTTTCATCAGCAACCCTGATGCCATGACATCCAAAAACAAAGTCTAAAAATTCTTTAGGAACATAATATCTAGCCAAAGTATGAATTTGTGAAAAAAGAAAAACCAACTGAAAGCTGTTAGCTTAAGCCTTTATTAACCATCACACAGCCTCAAGATGGCTGTTCAGCTGGAGAGCAGATAGCCTAAAGAATTCACATATTAGATTGATGAAGGTCAGTCAGATTTCCACTGTTTGTAGAACTATTGTCAGAACAATTCTGAGAATTGTTCAATGTGTCAGATTCTCAGAAGGTATGCGGAACCTAGGCTGCTGCATTAGTCATGGGACAGGATTCAGAGACTGCATTTAATAAGATCTATCTAACACTAAAGACAGCACCAAAAAACTGTTAGAACTAATAAACAAATTCAGTAAAGCTGCAGTAATTTTGTGGAGTACAAAATTAACATATAAAAGTCATCTTGTGTTTCTATATACTGAAAACTAGTTATCCGACAATGAAATAAAGAAAAGAATCCTATTTAAATAGTGTCAAAAACACTTAAATAGGGATAAATTTAACCAAGTGAGTGAAAATCTGAACACTGAAAACCATAAAGCATTGTTGGGAAAAAATTGAAGAAGACATAAATGGGGAAAGATTCTGTGTTCATGGACTGGAATAATTAATATTATTAAAATGTCCATACTACCCAAAGTGATCTACACATTCAATGTAATCCCTATCAAAATTCCAATGGCATTTTTCACAATTCTGAAATGTGTATGGAACCAGAAAAGACCCCAAATAGCCAAAGAAATCTGGAGAAAGAAGGAAAAAATTGAAGGCATTACACTTCCTGTTTCTAACTATAGTACATCCAAACAACATGATGCTGGTATAAAAAGACTTAGAGCCCAAAGGAACCGAGTCAAGAGCCCAGAAATAAATCCACACACACAGTCAACTAACATTTGACAAGGAAGCCAAGAATATTCAATGGGGAAAGGACAGTCTCTTCAATAAATAGTGCTCGGAAAACTGAATGTCCACGTGCAAAGAGAGAAAAAATGAAATTGGACACCTATCTTACACCTCTCACAAAAAGTAACTTGCAATGGATTAAAGACTCAAATGCAAGACCTTCAACCACAAAACCTCTAGAAGAAAACACAGGGAAAATCTCCTTGGTCTTGGCAATAATATGTGGGGATATGATACCAAAATCACAAGCAACAAAGCAAGAATCAACAACTCAGATTACATCAAACTAAAATTTCTGTGTAGCAAAAGAAACAATCAACACAATGAAAAGGTAGCCTGTGAAATGGAAGAAAATATTTTCAAATTACATATCTGATAAGGAGTTAGTATCCAAGATAGATAAAGAACTCATACAACTCAATAACAAAAACAAGAACAAAATCTGATTTTAAAATAGGCAGAGGACCTGAATGGACATTTTTCTGCACAGAGCATACAAATGGTCAACAGATATATGAAAAGATGCTTAACATTACTAATCATCAGTGAAATGCAAATCAAAACCACAATGAGATATCATCTCATACCTGTTAGAATGACTATCATCAAAAAGACAAGAAGTAACAAGGGTTGGCTAGGACAAAGAGAATAGGGAACCCTTGTAAGCCGTTGATAAGACAGTTGTTGGGCAAAAAGTATGAGAAGAAATTTAAAGCTCAAGAGAGAAACTAACTCCAAACTGATAACTCCTCCAAAAGGTGGAAATGTAGCCTTGGGCTAAGATGGCAGAGGAATAGGACAGGGAGACCACTTTCTTCCCCACAAATTCATCAAAACATCATTGAATGCTGAGCAACTTCCACAAAACAACTTCTGAACCCTGGCAGAGGACATCAGGCACCCAGAAAGGCAGCCCATTCTCTTCGAAAGGAGGTAGGACAAATATAAAAGACAAAAGAGTTAAGGTTGGAAACCCATCCTGGTGAGGGGGTTGTGAAGGAGGAGAAGTTTTCAAACACCAGGAAATTCTCTCACCGGCAGGTCTGTGGGGAGCTTTGGAATCTCAGAGGGCAACATAACCGGAAAGGGGAAAAAAAAAAAACAGAATACGTGTCTAACCACAACTCCCAGCAGAGATGTAGCCCAAATGCTAGCATCTGCCACCAGTGAGCAGAGGCTGAACAGAGAGACCCAGTTGTGTGCTTAGGATAAGGACCAGGACTGAATGCCCTGAGGACAATCTGAGAGAGCTAACGTGATATAGCACCCCAAACTGTACGATAGCCAGAGAGAGAAAAGAGAGAGAGAGCGCGCGGTTTCCTGCTTAAAGCTCTAATCTAAGGCACAGCCTGGCCTGCTCACAGAACAAAGGAGTGAATGAATACCCAAGGAGAGCTAGCCAGCTGCGATGGACCTGTCCCCGGCTCCGGAGGCAGAGAAGCAAGCAGGAAACAGCCAGAGCCAGGAGGTGAGGGGCAGTCTCCGCCCCAGAGATGGCATCCTCCACAAACTATGAGCAGGCTCCCAGCTGCTAATCAACTCTTCCTGGGATCCTGGGCGGTGACATCTGCCAGGAGATCAGCTCCCTAGAGGAGACACACGGCACACCTGAGACAGCGCTCTTGCAGGGGGCCCAGGAAACCGAGCGTCGGGGACCAGGGAGCTGATTAAGACACAGCCCCCCTGGGACAGAGCGCTTGCCAAGCATCTGGACGCCTGAGCTGCTCCAACCTGGGAAGGGCACAAAAAAAGAGTCTGTGCTTTTGTGGAGTACCCGAGAACCTGAACCTGAGCAGCTTAGACCTGGGAAGTACACAAAACCCAGGGCCCGCTTTGGACAGTTCCCCTGCAGAGCAACCTGGAGCCTGAGCAGTGTAGACTGGGAAAGCACACATGCCCTGAGCGGAGGCAAACCCAGTGTAGTCCATACACTGCGAGAACTTCCCACACACGCCAGTGATATTGTTTGCAGTGTTCCTCCCTCCCCACAGCACAACTGAACAAATGAGCCTAAATAAGTGACCATTTCTGCCCCCTTGTGTCAGGGTGGAACTTAGACACTGAAGAGACTTGCAAACAGAGGAAGCCAAAATAAACAAAGAAGAGAGAACTGCTCTGCTCAGGTGCAACAAATTAAAACCCTATAGTTAGCATTGACTAAGCACTGGAAGGGGCCTATAGACCTTGAGAAGTAGTATAAGCTGGAACAAGGAACTATCTGAAACTGAGCTGACCCCACTGTCTCAACAGCTCCAGAGAAATTCCTAGATATAGTTTATTATCATTTTTTAATTTTTAAAATTTTAAAGTTCTTTGTTATGCCTTTAATTTTCATTTTATAACCTACTATTACCTTGCAAAAAAAAAGACCCCATTTTTAAAACAAATCTCATATATTTTTTTAAAATAATTTTTGTAATTGATTTTGTTTTTTCTTTTTTTTTGTTGTTTTGTTTTTTCTTTTTAACATTGTATTTTTGAGAGTGTAATCTCTACTCTTGTGTTGAGGTCCTTTAATGGACCGGAACCTGGCGGTCTGGAGTCAATGATAAGAAAGTAAAAGAGAAAGAGAAAGAGGCTGATATTCCTTGGTTTATGCAGAAAACCAATAAAGCTCTTGACACAGAGGTTGCATCACTCATGGAGGCACCGGACGTCCTCTCGAAGGGGTTGAAGGCATGGTGTGCCTTCTCTAGAGGGTCTTAGAAGCCCGGGCAGGAGAATGAGCACAACAAGTTTCTATGCTCCAGAGAATTAGCTGGAGAGCGAGAAGGGGAGAGGGAGAGAAAGACAGACAGACACAGGGACCCAAGCTTGATGGAACAAGGGTGTTTTGTTCAACAGAGTGTGGGTATATATACTGTCTTCAGTTCAGTTCAGTCGCTCAGTCGTGTCTGACTCTTTGTGATCCCATGAATCGCAGCACGCCAGGCCTCCCTATCCATCACCAACTCCCAGAGTTCACTCAGACTCATGCCCATTGAGTAGTGATGCCATCCAGCCATCTCATCCTCTGTCGTCCCCTTCTCCTCCTGCCCCCAATCCCTCCCAGGATCAGAGTCTTTGCCAATGAGTCAACTCTTCACATGAGGTGGCCAAAGTACTGGAGTTTCAGCTTTAGCATCATTCCTTCCAAAGAAATCCTAGGGTTGATCTCCTTCAGAATGGACTGGTTGGATCTCCTTGCAGTCCAAGGGACTCTCAAGAGTCTTCTCCAACACCACAGTTCAAAAGCATCAATTCTTCACTCAGCCTTCTTCACAGTCCAACTCTCTTCGCTCAGCCTTCTTCACAGTCCAACTCTCACACCCATACATAACTACTGGAAAAACCATAGCCTTGACTAGATGGACTTTAGTCGGCAAAGTATTGTCTCTGCTTTTGAATATGCTATCTAGGTTGGTCATAACTTTTCTTCCAAGGAGTAAGCGTCTTTTAATTTCATGGCTGCAGTCAGCATCTGCAGTGATTTTAGAGCCCAAAATATATACTGTCTTACAAGGTAGCTATTTTCAGCAAAGATAAAGATGAAAAGTCCAGACTTACAAATTATCAAGGAAACATAAGGCAATCCATATCAAAGAGAGAGGGTTGTAAATAATCACTTTTACTGTATGGTTCATAAAAAGGAAGAGGGTCATAAATAGTTGCTTATCACTGTATGGAAAACTAACAAAGAAATGCATGCATTCCTCAGCCCCGGGAGCGGTTTTCTACTCCACTTAATTCCTGAATATTCAGGAATTAATAAGGAACAGAGGATTCATGACAGATCCAAAACAGCACACAAAGAAGCCTCCCGTTAAATGCTTCCTGACACTCTAGACTTTTAATCTTTGCTTTTTGGTATTTGTTATCAATTTTGTACCTTTGAGAATCTAATCTTCAGTACCCATTTTTACTTAGGGATGTGATTACTGGCTTGATTGCTCTCTCCCCTTTTGACTCTCCCTTTTCTCCCTCAGGTCACCTCAATCTCCTCCCTCCACCTTCTCTTCTCTACTCAACCTGTGAATCTCTCTGGGTGTTCTGGGCTGTGGGGAACACTTAGGGAACTGATTACTAAATAGACTGTTCTCTCCCCTTTCGACTCTATCACCTCTGTCTCCCTCCTCCCTGTTCTCTTCTCTATGTAACTCTGTGAACCTCTCTGAGTGTTCCAGACTATTGAGTACATATAGGGAATTGATTACTGGCTATATTGCTCTCTCCCCTTTTGATTGCCCCTCTTTTCCTCCTGGTCACTTCTATCTCCCTCCTCCCTCTTTGCTTCTCCATGTAACTCCGTGAACCTTTCTGGGTGTCCCTCACTGTGGAGAATATTTTCACCATTAACTTAGATGTTTTATCATCTGTGCTGTATGGATGGAGAAGTCCTGAGGCTACTGTAAGAATAAGACTGAAAATCAGAGGCAGGAGGCCTAAAAGCAAAACTTGAGAACACCAGAAAACTCCTGACACCAGGGAACACTAATCAACAAGAGCTCATCCAAAAGCCTCCATACCTACACTGAAACCAAGCTCCACCCAAGAGTCAACAAGTTCCAGAGCAAGACAGACCACACTAATTCTCCAGCCATGCAGGAACATAGCCCTGAGTATTAAAATACAGGTTGCCCAAAATCACACCAAACCCATAGACACCTCAAAACTCACTACTGGACACTTCATTGCACTCTAGAGAGAAGAGATCCAGCTCCACCCACCAGAACACCAATCCAAGCTTCCCTAATCAAGAAATCTTAACAAGCCATTCATCCAACCCCACCCACAGGGATGAACCTCCACAAAAAAGAGAAACCACAAACTTCCAGCATACAGAAAGGCCACCCCAAACACAGCAATCTAAACAAAATGAAAAGGCAGAGAAATATTCAGCAAGTAAAGGAACATGATAAATGCCCACCAAACCAAAGAGGAGGAGACAGAGAGTCTACCTGAAAAAGAATTCTGAATAATTGTAGTAAAAATGATCCAAAATCTTGGAAAAAAAATGGAGTTACCGATAAGTAGACTAGAGACAAGGACTAGAAGATGCAAAAAATGTTTAACAAGGACCAAGAAGAAATAAAAAAAGAGTCAATCAATAATGCATAATGCAATAACTGAGATCAAAAGCACTCTAGAGGGAACCAACAGTAGAATAACTGAGGCAGAAGATAGGATAAGTGAGGTCGAAGATAGAATGGTGGAAATAAATGTAGCAGAGAGGAAAAAAGAAGAAAGAATTAAAAGAAATGAGGACAACCTCAGAGACCTCTGGGACAATGTTAAACACCCCAACATTCGAATCATAGGAGTCCCAGAAGAAGAAGGCAAAAAGAAAGGCCATGCGAAAATACTTGACAAGATAATAGTTGAAAACTTCCCTAAAATGGGGAAGATAGCCACCCAAGTCCAAGAAATCCAGAAAGTCCCAAACAAGATAAACCCAAGGCAAAACACCCCAAGACACATATTAAACAAATTAACAAAGATCAAACACAAAAAGCAAATATTAAAATCAGCAAGAGAAAAGCAACAAATAACACACAAGGGGATTCCCATAAGGATAACAGCTGATCTTTCAACAGAAACTCTTCAGGCCAGAAAGGAATGGTAGGACATACTTAAAGTGATGAAAGAGAAAAACCTACAACCCAGATTACTGTACCCAGCAAGGAGCTCATTCAAATATGAAGGAGAAATCAAAAGCTTTACAGACGTGCAAAAGCTGAGAGAATTCAGCACCACCAAATCAGCTCTTCAACAAATACTAAAGGATCTTCTCTAAACAGGAAACACAGAAAAGGCTTATAAACTCAAACCCAAAGCAACAAAGTAAATGGCAACAGGATCATATTTATCAATAATTACCCCAAATGTAAATGGGTTGAATGCCCCAACCAAAATACAAAGACTGGTTGAATGGATAAAAAAACAAGTCCCCTATATATGCTCTCTACAAGAGACCCACCTCAAAACAAGGGACACATACAGACCAAAAGTGAAGGACTGGAAAAAGATATTCCATGCAAATGGAGATGAAAAGAAAGCAGGAGTAGCAGTATTCTATCAGATAAAATAGACATTGAAATTAAGGCTATGAAAAGAGACAAAGAAGGACACTACATAATGATCAAAGGATCAATCCAAGAAGAAGATGTAACAATTATATATGCACCCAACATAGGAGCACCATAATATGTAAGGCAAATGCTAGCAAGTATGAAAGGAGAAATTAACAATAACACAATAATAGTGGGAGACTTTAATGCTCTACTCACATCTATGGATAGATTAACTAAACAGAAAATTAGCAAGGAAAGACAAACTTTAAATGATACATTGGTCCAGTTAGACCTAATTAATGTCAATAGGACATTTCACCCCAAAACAATGAATTTCACCTTTTTCTCAAGTGCACACGAAACATTCTCCAGGATAGATCACATCCTGAGCCTTGGTAAATTCAAAAAAAATAAATCATTTCAGGCATCTTTTCTGATCACAATGTGATAAGATTAGATGTCAACTACAGGAAAACAAAATATTAAAAATACAAACATATGGAAGCTAAACAACATTCTTCTGAATAACCAAATCACAGAAGAAATCAAAATATGCATAGAAATGAATGAAAATGAAAACAAAACAACCCCAAACCTATAGGATTCAGTAAAAGCAGTGCTAAGGGGAAGGTTCATAGCAATACAGGCTTACCTCAAGAAACAAGAGAAAAATCAAATAAATAACCCAACTTTACATGTAAAGCAATTAGAAAAAGAAGAAGTGAAGAACCTCAGGGTTAGTAGAAAGAAATCATAAAAAATAGGGCAGAAATAAATGAAAAAGAAACAAAGGAGACCATAGCAAAAATCAACAAACTAAAAGCTACTTCTTTGAGAAGATAAATAAAATAGATAAATCATTAACCAGACTCATCAAGAAAAAAAGGGAGAAGAACCAAATCAATCAAATTAGAAATGAAAATGGAGAAACCACAACACAGAAATACAAAGGATCATAAGGGACTATTATCAGCAACTATATACCAATAAAATGGACAACTTGGAAGAAATGAACAAATTCTTAAAAAATATAACCTTCCAAAACTGAACCAGAAAGAACTAGAAAGTCTTAACAGATGCATCACAAGCACAGAAATCGAAACTGTAATCAATAATCTTCCAACAAACAGAAGCCCAGGACCAGATGGCTTCACGGGTGAATTCTACCAAAAATTTAGAGAAGAACTAACACCACCTATCCTATTCAAACTCTTCCAGAACACTGCAGAGGAAGGCAAATTGCCAAACTCATTCTATGAGGCCACCATCACCCTAATACCAAAACCAGACAGAGATGCCACAAAAAAAAAAAAAAAAACTACAGCCTATATCATTGATGAACATAGATGCAAATATCCTTAATTCTACCAAACAGAATCCAACAAAATATTAAAAGGATCATACATCATGACCAAGTGGGCTTTATCCTAGAAATGCAAGGATTCTTGAATATTTGCAAATCAATCAATGTGATACACCACATTAACAAATTGAAAGATAAAAACCATGTAATTATCTCAGTAGATGCAGAGAAAGCCGTTGACAAAATTCAACATCCATTTGTGATTAAAAACCTTCCAGAAAGCAGGCATAGAAGGAACATACCTCAACATAATAAAAGCCATATATGATAAACTCACAGCAAACATTATCCTCAGTGGTGAAAACTTGAAAGCATTTCCCTTAAAGTTAGAAACAAAACAAGGGTGCCCGCTCTCACCACTATATTCAACACAGTTTTAGATGTTTTAGCCACAGTATCAGAGAAGAAAAAGAAATAAAAGGAATCCAGATTGGAAAAGAAGTAAAACTCACACTGTTGGCAGAAGACATGATCCTCTACATAGAAAACCCTAAAGACACCACCAGGAAACACTAGAGCTAATCAAAGAATATAGTAAAGTTGCAGGATATAAAATTAACACAGAGAAATCCATTGCATTCCTATACACTAACAATGAGAAAACAGAGAAATTAAGGAAGCAATTCCATTCACAATTACATAGAAAAGAATAAAATACTTAGGAATAATTCTACCTAAAGAAAAAAAGACTTATATATAGAAAACTATAAAACATTGGTGAAAGAAATGAAAGATGACACAAATAGATGGAGAAATATACCATGTTCATGGATCAGAAGGATCAATATAGTGAAAATGAGTATACTACCCAAAGTAATCTATATATTCAATGCAATCCTTATCAAGCTACCAATGGTATTTTCCACAGAATGAGAACAAATAACTTCACAGTTTGTATGGAAATACAAATAACCTCAATAGTCAAAGCAATCTTGAGAAAGAAGAATGGAACTGGAGAATCCACCTGCCTGACTTTGGACTATACCACAAAATCAGTATGACACTGTCACAAAGACAGAAATATAGATCAATGGAACAAAATAGAAAGCCAGGAGATAAATCCATACACCTATGGACACCCTATAATTGACAAAGGAGGCAAGAATATACAATGGAGAAAAGACAATCTCTTTAACAAGTGGTGCTGGGAAAACTGGTCAACCACATGTTAAAGAATAAAACTAGAACACTTTCTAACACCATACACAAAAATAAACCCAAAATGGATTAAAGATCTAAATGTAAGACCAGAAACCATAAAACTCCTGGAGGAAAACATAAGTAAAACACTCTCTGACATAAATCACAGCAGAATCCACTATGACCCACCTCCCAGAGTAATGGAAATAAAAGCAAAAATAAACAAATGGGATCTAATTAAACTTAAAAGCTTTTGCACAATGAAGGAAACTATAAGCAAGGTGAAAAGACAGCCTTCAGAATGGGAGAAAATAATAGCAAATGAAGCAACTGACAAAAAATTAATCTCAAAAATATACAAGCAGCTCACACAGCTCAATTCCAGAAAAATAAATGACCCAATCAAAAAATGGTCCAAAGAACTAAATAGACATTTCTCCAAAGAAGACATACAGATGGCTAACAAACACATGAAAAGATGCTCAACATCACTCATTATCAGAGAAATGCAAATCAAAACCACAATGAGGTATGATCGCATGTCAGTCAGAATGGCTGCTATCAAAAGTCTGCATGCGATAAATGCTGGAGAGGATGCAGAGAAAAGGGAACCCTCTTACACTGTTGGTGGGAACGCAAACTAGTACAGCCACTATGGAAAACAGTGTGGAGATTCCTTAAAAAACTGGAAATAGAACTGCCTTTTGACCCAGCAATCCCACTGCTGGGCATACACACCAAGGAAACCAGAATTGAAAGAGACACGTGTACCCCAATGTTCACTGCAGCATTGTTTACAATAGCTAGGACATGGAAGCAACCTAAATGTCCATCAGCAGATGAATGGATGAGAAAGCTGTGGTTCAGGTCAATTCAGTTGCTCAATCGTGTCCGAATCTTTGCGACCTCATGAACTGCAGCACGCCAGGCCTCCCTGTCCATCACCAACTCCTAGAGTTTACCCAAACTCATGTCCATTCAGTTGATGATGCCATCCAACCATTTCATTTTCTGTCGTCCCCTTCTCCTCCTCCCCTCAATCTTTCCCAGCATCGGGGTCTTTTCAGATGAGTCAGCTCTCCACATCAGGTGGCCAAAATATTGGAGTTTCAGCTTCAACATCAGTCTTTCCAATGAATACCCAGGACTGATCTCCTTTTGAATGGACTGGTTGGATCTCCTTGTAGTCCAAGGGACTCTCAAGAATCTTCTCCAAAACCACAGTTCAAAAGCATAACTTCTTCAGCACTTAGCTTTCTTCACAATCCAACTCTCACATCCATACATGACTACAGGAAAAACCATAGCCTTGATTAGACAGACCTTTTTTGACAAAGTAATGTCTGCTTTTTAATATGCTCTCTAGGTTGGCCATAACTTTCCTTCCAAGGAGTAAGCATCTTTTAATTTCATGGCTGAAATCACTATCTGCAGTGATTTTGGAGCCAAGAAAAAGAAAGTCAGCCACTGTTTCCCCATCTATTTCCCATGAAGTGATGGGACCAGATGCCATGATCTTCGTTTTCTGAATGTTGAACTTTAAGCCAACTTTTTCACTTTCCTCTTTCATTTTCATCAAGAGGCTTTTAGTTCCTCTTCACTTTTGCCATTAGGGTACTGTCATCTGCATATCTAAGGTTATTGATATTTCTCCTGGCAATCTTGATTTCAGCTTATGTTTCTTACAGCCCAGTATTTCTCATGATGTACTCTGCATATAAGTTAAATAAGCAGGGTGACAATATACAGCCTTGACGTACTCCTTTTCCTATTTGGAACCAGTCTGTTGTTCCATGTCCAGTTCTAACTGTTCCTTCCTGATCTGCATATAGTTTCTCAAGAGGCCGGTCAGGTGGTCTGGTATTCCCATCTCTTTCAGAATTGTCCACAGTTGATTGTGATCCACACAGTCAAAGGCTTTGGCATACTCAATAAAGCAGAAATAGACGTTTTTCTGGAACTCTCTTGCTTTTTCGATGGCCCAGCAGATGTTGGCAATTTGATCTCTGGTTCCTCTGCCTTTTCTAAAATCAGCTTGAACATCAGGAAGTTCACGGTTCATGTATTGCTGAAGCCTGGCTTGGAGAATTTTGAGCATTACTTTACGAGCGTGTGAGATGAGTGGAATCGTGCAGTACTTTGAGCATTCTTTGGCATTGCCTTTCTCTGGGACTGGAATGAAAACTGACCTTTTCCAGTCGTGTGGCCACTATTGAGTTTTCCAAATTTTTTGACATATTGAGTGTAGCACTTTCACAGCATCATCTTTTAGAATTTGAAACAGCTCAACTGGAATTCCATCATCTCCACTAGCTTTCTCATAGTGCTGCTAAGGCCCACTTGACTTCACACTCCAGGATAAGAAAGCCATGGTACGCATACACAATGGAATATTACTCAGCTATTGAAAAGAGCACATTTGAATCAGTTCTAATGAGCTGGTTGAAACTGGAGCCTATTATACAGAGTAGAGTAAGTCAGAAAGAAAAACACCAATATAGTAATATTAACGCATATATATGGAATTTAGAAAGATGGTAACGATGACCTTGTTTGCAAGATAGCAAAAGAGACACAGATATAAAGAACAGACTTTTGGGCTCTGTGGGGAAGGCGAGGGTGGGATGATTTGAGAGAATAGCATTGAAACATGTATATTACCATATGTGAAACAGATCGCACACCCAGGTTCGATGGAAGAGACAGGGTGCACAGGGCTGGTGGAATGGAATGAGCTGAGGGATGGGATGGGGTGGCTTCAGGATGGGAAACACATGTACACCCATGGCTGATT
>SJXQ01011445.1:0-17844 GCA_006408695.1 Aepyceros melampus
CTTTAGGGTTTTCTACGTAGAGGATCATGTCATCTGCAAACAGTGACAGTTTTACTTCTTCTTTTCCAATCTGGATTCCTTTTATTTATTTATTTATTTATTTTTTCTGCTCTGATTGCTGTGGCCAAAACTTCCAGAACTATGTTGAATAGTAGCAGTGAAAGTGGGCACCCTTGTCTTGCTCCTGACTTTAGGGGAAATGCTTTCAATTTTTCACCATTGAAGTTTATGTTTGCTGTGGGTTTTTCATATATAGCTTTTATTATGTTGAGGTATGTTCCTTCTATTCCTGCTTTCTGGAGAGTTTTTATCATAAATAGATGTTGAATTTTGTCGAAGGTCTTCTTTGCATCTATTGAGATAGTCATATGGCTTTTATTTTTTCAATTTGTTAATGTGGTGAACTACACTGATTGATTTGCGGATATTGAAGAATCCTTGCATCCCTGGGATAAAGCCCAGTAGGTCATGGGGTATGATCTTTTTAATGTGTTGTTGGATTATGATTGCTAGAATTTTGTTAAGGATATTTGCATCTATGTTCATCAGTGATATTGGCCTGTAGTTTTCTTTTTTTGTGGCGTATGGACAAGGAGGCCTGGCGTGCTGCAATTCATGGGGTCGCAAAGAGTCGGACACGACTGCGCGACTGAACTGAACTGAACTATTGAAGCCTAGCTTGGAGGATTTTGAGCATTACCTTGCTAGTGTGTAAGATGAGTGCAAGTGTGCTACAGTTTAAACATTCTTTGGCATTGCCTTTCTTTGGGATTGGAATGAAAACTGATCTTTTCCAGTCCTGACCTTCAGCCACTGCTGAAGTTCCCAAATTTGCTGGCATGTTGAGTACAGCACTTTCACAGCATCATCTTTTAGGATTCGAAATAGCTCAACTCAAATAGTAATTTGATATCTTTTATGGATTATACTCCATACAAAGTTATTATAAAATAAAACTATATTCTCTGTGCTGTACACTATATCCTTATATCTTACTTTATACCTAGTAGTTTGTACCTCTTAATCCCCTTCACCTATTTTGCCCCTTTCCCTAGCTCTTTTCCCTCCTATAACTTTTAAAGAATAATAATAAAAACAATAAGGCAATGTTTAAAAAAGAAGGGAGAGGCTTGGTGAGTTCCCTTGCTGCTGCTGCTGCTAAGTCGCTTCAGTCGTGTCCGACTCTGTGTGACCTCATAGATGGCAGTCCACCAGGCTCCCTCATCCCTGGGATTCTCCAGGCAAGAGCACTGGAGTGGGTTGCCATTTCCTTCTCCAATGCATGAAAGTGAAAAGTGAAAGGGAAGTCGCTCAGTTGTATTTGACTCTTTGAGACTCCATGAACTGTAGCCCACCAGGCTCCTCCATCCATGGGATTTTCCAGGCAAGAGTACTGGAGTGGGGTGCCATTGCCTTCTCCGGAGTTCCCCTAGGGTACGCTGGAAATAAAGTCGCTTCAGTCGTGTCCGACTCTGTGTGACCTCATAGATGGAGTCCACCAGGCTCCCTCATCCCTGGGATTCTCCAGGCAAGAGCACTGGAGTGGGTTGCCATTTCCTTCTCCAATGCATGAAAGTGAAAAGTGAAAGGGAAGTCGCTCAGTTGTATTTGACTCTTTGAGACTCCATGAACTGTAGCCCACCAGGCTCCTCCATCCATGGGATTTTCCAGGCAAGAGTACTGGAGTGGGGTGCCATTGCCTTCTCCGGAGTTCCCCTAGGGTACGCTGGAAATGAGCCTAATTTCAAATTCTGGCTTATTTGGCTGACACACTTTCAGGGGTCATACACCACCTGTATTGACTATGGGCTGTGCTAGATATGGAACATTTGTTAAGTGTGGGGTTGGCAGGATTAGATTATCAAGAAAACCTTGTTCTCTTCTGATATGCCATAGTGACAAGATTTGAGGTTGTGCAGTTGAAGCCCCTTCCTGTTTCTCCAAAAATCTTTTTAATCCATTCTGTGACCCTTTAGCTCCTTCTTATAAAGAATTAAAATTTTCTGTTTATTGTGTTAATTATCTCCTGGCTGCTGCTTTTCTTTTTCCTTTCCTAATCCAAGACACATTTCCTCAAGAATCTCATTCATTCTCAGTGTTTTGATAATTTCACAAATTTCTGTTTTTTTCCCCCCAAGAGTAATCAATGAATGAACAACAAAATAATAATTGAATGAAGACACCCTAAATTTTATAATCCAGTTCCCCTTCACTGTGGGGCTTCTCTGATAGCAATGAGCTATCAGAGAAGAATTTGGGAAAGAATTTGCCTGCAATACAGGAAACTCCAGTTTGATTCCTAGGTTGGGAAGATACCCTGGAGAAGGAACAGGCTACCCACTCCAGTATTCTGACCTGGAGAATTCCATGGTCTGTATAATCCATGGGGTCGTAAAGAGTCAGACATGACTGAGCAACTTTTGCTTTCACTTTCCCCTCCACTGCAACCCTTAACACAGCACCTCATAGGTGCAAATGTTCACAACTTAAAGTATAAATTTTGTATATACTAAAACCAGTGGCACCTTCAGATTAATACAATTACTATTTATTATTATCCAATTTTATTTAGGTTTACTTAGGATCAACCCAGGAAATACCCTCTGTCATTGGTAACATAAATGATGACATGATAACAGAAGGTGAATTCTGGGCTGTTCATGTAATTTATGGGAATCTGAGGATTAATTTTATGTCAGATTAGTGTCACAAATCTCTCTCTTCCATTCTGCATTAATTGATCTATTATTGAGTTATTCTTAAATCCCTTATCTTAGAATTTGCCTTTGTCCACAGTTCATAGGTAGATCCCATGCCATTGTGGGTATTTGTGTGACCTATTGCTCTTGGCTGTGGTGGAAGGATCCAAATGGTAATTTAAACTGAACTTTCAGGAAATTTAGAGCACAGGGAGTAAAATGATAGGATACCAGTTACGACTAGTTGCTAAACCCATGAACAACTCCAATGCAATCACAAGAATTTCTCCCTTGCCTCCAGATCATGACCTTTCTAGCCCCTTTTGTGAATATTAGTGTCATGAGGAGCCTGATAGTGGAAAAGGATTCTCTGTGGTGAAACAAAAGAAAAGCTTTATTTTCTGTTATTTTACTAAAATGCCTATTTTAGTAGCCAATTTCTATCAACATGTTTCTTGCTTCCCATAAGGTTTGGAAGTGTTATAATAAATCACTTTAGCCTGGAAACAGACCAGGTTTGTTCTTCTATTATTATCTCCAGGACACTAAAGAGTCAAAGATATTATGAACTATAGCTCTCCCCCCTCAAGGAATTCAAGCACTTCCACTTTAGCATTCTAGGTTTCCATTAACTTCTGACTGGGTATGTCTGGGAAGGTCAAATTGTCTACAGACAAAAGGCTGAATCCACCATACTTTCTCTACTTGACCTCAAAGCCAAATGCTTTTCTATTTTAAAAGTTTTCTACCAAAAAAGAAAACCACGGTAATTATGTGACATGAGGGAGCTGCTATCTAATGCTATGGTATAATCATTTTGTAATAGATGAGTCTTTTTAAAAGGCTCTTCTTACTCAGAAAAATGGAAATGAAAATCTCATAGTGAGAGTATAGACACCCCAGGATGGGTGGGATTTCCCTTATACTGATGCCTTACTTAGAAGAACAAAAGTGTACTCATCTGCTTGGACACAGAGCCTGGGTTTCTGAATAATTGTATGAATTAGGAAATCTTTGTGTTCAGGAAGTAATTCTTTACTTCTCCCCTACCTTGGGGTATGGACCTGCCATTTATGGAAGGTCCTTTCCTTCCTGCTCTTGGCATCTACTCATCCTCCAGGTCACTGGCTCCTCAAGACAGCAACTGACAGAGAGGGATCTCAGACTCTAACTAGGTCCTCATCCTTTTAAATAGTGTAGAAAGGGTCCTATCTGGTCCCCAAGTTACTCACGCTGCTTGTTGTTGCAGTCTTCTTTACTGCTGCACATTCTGAAGGAGCCCAGAAAAATTCTGCAATTAAGATCCTACTTTATACCACTGACTGGGTGCCTTAGTGAGTCACTGTTCCCCAGGGATGGCCCTGCCACAGGCGACAGAGAATAGCCTCTGCTTAGTCTTTCCTGGGGAAATGACAACATGCAGGACATATGTGTTTGGATGAAAACTTATAAAAAATGGTTTATTTGAGCAATTGAATTGTGGAGGAGAGGGCTAGAATCATCATCTTTTCTAAGTTGATCCAACTGTTAAGATGGCTCTCATTAAAAAATAGTGTTGGTGAGGATGTGGAGAAATTAGAACCCTTGTATACTGTTGGTGATACTGTAAACTGGTGCAGCTGCTATGAAAAACAGTATGGAGTTTACTCAAAAATTAAATTTGCAGCTACTGTATCATCCAGCAGTTCTACTTCTGAGTATATACTCAAAAGAACTGACATCAGGATCTAAAAATATCTGCAATATCACCTTAAGACAATATTTATGTTTCCAGATGTCAGCCTCTAAATCCTGCTTAAATTTACCCACTCCCCAATTTTTTGCCAGTATAGCTGCCAGTGAAGAAAGTGCCTACAGGATGGTCTCTGGGATGACTTTGGAGCAAAGGTATTTCTACCCCAGAAACACAGAATTTTACAAGGTGAGGCAGAGAGAGTGATATACTAAAATGTAAGAGAGTGATATACTAAAATGTAGAGGCTCTAATATTATAATCTCAGCCAATAGCAAATGGTCAGAGGAAGGCCATTCTTGAGCAAGGAGGTATACATTTGGAGCAACAAGGATGTTCATTGGATCCACAGCTGTAAAGAGCTGTAACTCTAGCTTTCATTGCTTCAGATTTGATATAAATTTAATAAGTAGTTGTTGAATAAATACATGAATAACGTTCAGTGCATTTATTTAGGAGTTCAAGCAGTATTCCTGAAGCTCCCTTTGGTCTAATCTCTTTTCCGGATAATGAAGACATTCAAGTGAATCAGGTTTCACTGTTGCCTTCCAGAAACTGTCAGTACAAAGCATGGTTTCAACAGCAAGTGGTAAGAGTTCTAAGAGAGATGTGTATAGGCTACAAAAGGAGTAGCAGAGAGAAGATCGCAGACCCAGAGGACAGGAACTTATCTCCTCCAGAAGGAGAAGAGTCTTCTAATTAAGACAGTGAGAGTAGGAGTAGGGGACTCTAGCAGTAAAGAAGCTGGAGGTCCTCTCCCCAGGGCTGTGCAGCTGTGGGCCAGGCCTCTGCTGCCTACATCTGAAGTTAAGCTAGGGGAGGAGTATGAGACCCTGTATCCAGAAATCTCCATTTCTGAAGGGACTTTGTAGGCCCTATGCTGTTGATACATTCTCTCACTGTGTTCATTCATCCATCCATTAAAACATTATGCATTGAGTGGGAAGCCTTTTTTATCCATAATTATGATACAGTGTGTTAAGTATTACAACTGAAGGAAACATTGGGTGCTCAGTGATCACTGTTGAACTCTCTGATTTGGCTTGGGGTGGGTGGGAGTTCATGAAGTCCCAATTACAATTTTGAGTAAAATCATATTCTAGTCAAGAGGAGGTATGATTATTTTGCTGCCTCTGAATTCTCATTCAGATCCCTGACACGCATACCCAAGCTCAGTCTTAGGATCTCCTCAGTGTCTAATAATTATCTAAGAGGCTGTCCTAGCTCTCTTGAAATATAGGACCATGGGCATGAGGGTCTCTCTGTCTCTCTCTCTATATGTATATATACACACACATACACATATGTATATATAAGATATGCTCCACTCACACTTTCTCATTTTTATAAATTTAAAATTTCTGCAAGAGTCAAAACAGTCAAAATATTTTTTAAAAAATATTTATTTTATTTGGAGGCTAATTACTTTACAATTTTGCCACATATTGACTTGAATTTGCCATGGGTGTACATGTGTTCCCCATCCTGAACTCACCTCCCACCTCCCTCCTCATCCCATCCCTCTGGGTCATCCCAGTGCACCAGCCCCCAGCACTCTGTATCATGCATCAAGCCTGGACTGGCGATTCATTACACATATGATAATATACATGTTTCAATGCCATTCTCCCAAATCATCCCACCCTCACCCTCTCCCACAGAGTCCAAAAGACTGTTCGATACATCTGTGTCTCTTTTGCTGTCTTGTATACAGGGTTCTGATATTTGTATTCCAATCACCTAGAATAGCAGCTAGGTATTTAACAGAGATAAAAACCTAGATTTTTAACACTGTTTTCTCTCTCTTTCCTGGCTTCACTCTCTATATATGCACTCACATACATTTATTTTTATAACTCACTTGAAAATAAATTATAGCTATTATAACCCTTCTTAATAAATATTAAGTATGTACTTCCTAAAAATAGATTTTCCTACCTAATTACAAAACTATTTTTAAACCTAGGCAAATCATACCAGCCTAATACTATTGTGATCACCCACCTAGAGCCAGACACCCTGGAATGTGAAGTCAAGTGGACCTTATGAAGCATCACTATGAACAAAGCTAGTGGAGGTGATGAAATTACAGTTGAGATATTTCAAGTCCTAAAAGATGATGCTGTGAAAGTGCTGCACTCAATATGCCAGTAAGTTTGGAAAACTCAGCGTGGCCACAGGACTGGAAAAGGTCAGTTTTCATTCCAAACCCAAACAAAGGCAATGCCAAAGAATGCTCAAACTACCGCACAATTGTACTCATCTCACACACTAGTAAAGCAGTGCTCAAAATTCTCCAAGCTAGCCTTCAACAGTGAACTTCCAGATGTGAACTGTGAACTTCCATATGTGAACCATGAACTTCCAGATGTTCAAGCTGGATTTAGAAAAGGCACAGGAACCAGAGATCAAATTGCCAACATCTGTTGGATCATAAACAGCAAGAAAGTTCCAGAAAAACATCTATTTCTGCTTTATTGACTATGCCAAAACCTTTGACTGTGTGGATCACAACAAACTGTGGACAATTCTGAAAAAGATGGGAATACCAGACCACCTTTTGAGAAACTTGTATGCAGGTCAGGAAGCAACAGTTAAAACTGGACATGGAACAACAGACTGGTTCCAAATTGGGAAAGGAGTACATCAAGACTGTATATTGTCACCCTGCTTATTTAACTTCTATGCAGAGTATATCATGAGAAACGCTGGGGTGGAAGAAGCATAAGCTGGAATCAAGATTGCCAGGAGAAACATCAACAACCTCAGATATGCAGATGACACCACCTTTATGGCAGAAAGTGAAGACGAACTAAAGAGCCTCTTGATGAAAGTGAAAGGAGAGTGAAAAAGTTGGCTTAAATTTTAACATTCAGAAAACTAAGATCATGGTGCTGGTCCCATCACTTCATGGAGAATAGATGGAGAAACAATAGAAACAGTGACAGACTTTATTTTGGGGGGCTCCAAAATCATGGCAGATTGTGACTGCCGCCATGAAATTAAAAGACGCTTGCTCCTTGGAAGAAAAGTTATGACCAACCTAGACAGCATATTCAAAAGCAGAGACATTACTTTGCCAACAAATGTCCGTCTAGTCAAAGCTATGGTTTTTTCCAGTAGTCATGTATGGATGTGAGAGTTGGACTACAAAGAAAGCTGAGCCCTGAAGAACTGATGCTTTTGAACTGTGTGTTGAAGAAGACTCTTGAGAGTCCCTTGGTCAGCAAGGAGATCCAGTCAGTCCATCCTAAAGGAAATCAGTCCTGAATATTCATTCGAAGAACTGATGCTGAAGTTGAAGCTCCAATACTTTGGCCAACTGATGCGAAGAACTGACTCATTTGAAAAGACCCTGATGCTGGGAAAGATTGAAGGAAGGAGGAGAAGGGCACGACAGAGGATGAGATGGTTGGATGGCATCACCGCCTCTAAGGACATGAGTTTGTGTAAACTCCAGGAGCTGGTGATGGACAGGGAGGCCTGTCATGCTGCTGCAGTCCATGGGGTTGCAAAGAGTCAGACATGACTGAGCGACGGAACTGAACTGTACTAAATACTATTACTTATATACAATACATATTTGAATTCCATGATTGTCCTAATAATGGCTAATTAATGCTAGCATTTGATTTTTATGCCCCTTTGATCTCTTTTAATTTAGATTAGGTCCCTGACATAACTTTTATAACACCGTATTTTGAAAACTATCCCAGGCTACTAGTTTGTGTGTGTGTGTGTGTGTGTGTGTGTGTATGTTAGTGCAGGCATGCGTGTGTGTGGTGCTTTCCATATTTATTGCTTCCCTGGTTATTCCTCAGAGTTAGATTCAGGTTGAGCATTTTTGGCAGGACTTTTACATATGAGATTTTGTGTCCTTATTCATATCAAAAGGCACATAAGGTCAGATTACATCTTATTGGTTAACCTAAATTTGATCATTTGCTTAAGATATTATTGCCAGTCTCTTTATCGTTGAAACAGATTTATCCTTTTTTATTTAGTAAGTAACTGGTGCAATGTACTTTGAAACTATGTGAATATTGTATCTGAACATCCTTTAAACATTTGTTGATTATTTAAAATACATTAGAAACTGCAAAGAGGTTATCTTATAGATCAAGACTTTTGCATTTGTTTCATGACCTTCTTCTATAAAAAGAGTTTTCTTCTTTTCTCCCTCTTCATTTTGAATATCACTGGGGACTCATACTTTCTTAAAGTATTCTATTTTCTATAATAAATTGCTGTTAAAATTATTTTTAATGTTCTAAATGACCTACATTTGGTCACTGGTAGCCTTTTTGAATGAGTTTCTGTGTGTGTGTGTTTAATGCTCCAATTGACTTTGTGTTTTTTTCTATTGCTTCAGAATAAACTATTCCATCTCACTTTGTGTACTCTTTTCTTTATACCTGGATACCTGGAATTAGCCACTACTCCAAGAATCCTAGGTTTTATGTAGTGGTGAATGGTATTTAGAAGCAAATAGATACTAGTCTTGCTCACTGATGCTGGTATCATTGCTTCTAGGTACTTTCAGAAGACAGAAGAGAAATTAAATTTAAAAATTATATCTATTAAAAAAAACTTATTGACTTAGCTTTAGTTTACATTCTTTTTTCTAGACTGTTAAAACAACTTCTTAAATGTTTTCCTTGCATTCTTTTTCTCCTCCAATTTTACCTTACTAATTTGTGATACACAGTAAAGCCTCTACAACTTTTTACATTGCAGTAGCCTTTCCAAGGCCGACTTTTAAACAAAGAATGAAGACCAAATGGTCCAATCAGATCTGAAAGGTTAAAGAGGTCTCACCACTGCCTGTCATCTCCATCTAACCACTCACTTTTTCACATCAACCAGATAACTCCATGCCTCAGTTTTATCATTTTTTTATATTCTTTTCCATTTATTAGGTATGACCTCCCATTGCCTACATTTTCTGCCTGATAAGCTCCTACTCATCTTTCAGCCTCCTTCTTCCCTGACACCTATCTCATTTCCTCCTGTCAAGGCAGCAAATCCACTTCTAGGCTTCTATACCACTTTATGTGAACCTCTCACGGCCTTATTACACATTATTATAATTGTGTGTTTAGAAGCTGCTACCTTTCAAAGTAGGGAAGAGAGTACATATGGTTCATTTAAATATTTCTTATAACAACCACAGATTCTAGCATAAATAAACACTAAATTAAAAAAATGAATTTAATGAGTGGAGTAAACATTAGAACGAGGAAGTCCCTGGTGGTCCAATGGTTAGGACTTGGCACTCACTGCTGGAGCTCCAGGTTTCATCCATGGTTGGGGAATTAAGATCCTGAAAGTGATGTGGCACAGCGAAAAATAACAAATAAATAAATAAATAAACAAATTAAATGTGAAGCCACAAAGACTTAAAAAGGAATCAGGACTGAATTTCATCCAAATGTATGAGGGTGATTTGCTTGTTATTCTCTTGATAATGTTTCTGGGTCAGAGCTCAGAAAAATGGGCTTTCTGGACATAAGTTATGATCATTTGACTGTGTTTTCCCTCCGTTTTTGAGGTTATTTCTTGACATCATCAGCCTTTCCTCTTCTCCCTCAGCACCCTGAGCATGGCCTCCCTGATGGGCTTGGACTTGACACTGTAGATGACGGGGTTGAGCACAGGGGGCACCACCAGGTACACGTAGGCAACAAGGGCGTGTACTATAGGGGGAAGGTGTCTCCCAAAACGGTGGATCATGGACACACCTATGACTGGGATGAAGAAAACCAGAACAGCTAAAATATGAGAAACACAAGTGTTGAGGGCTCGGATACGCTCCCTGGGAGAGGCCAGACTCATCACTGTATGAAGAATAAGGGTATAGGACAGCACAATAAGCAAGGAGTCTATTCCCATTGTGGACAGAACCACATACAGCCCATAAATGATATTGACAGTAATGTCAGCACAGGCTCGTTTCATGACATCTGCATGGGAACAGAATGAGTGGGTCAGGAAGATCTTGCCAGGGCAAAAGTTCAGTCTCTTTAGTAAGAAGGGCAATGGGAAGAGGGACACAGTGGCTCAGGCCACAATGGCCAGCTCAATCCTGATGATGACATTGTTTGTGAGGACAGAGGCATAGCTCAGGGGGTTGGAGATGGCCACAAGGTGGTCAAATGACATGGCCAGGAGCACCGAGGACTCCACCATGGAGAAGAAGTGGAGGAAGAACATCTGGACCAGACAGGTGTTGAAGCCAATGAGCCGATGGTCAAACCAGGCACAGCCAGTGTGGTGGGCATTGTGGCCAAGGTGAGGCCCACGTCGGTGAGGGCCAGCATGGACAGGAAGTAGTACATGGGCTGGTGCAGGCTGGGGGTCCTCCTCACAGCCAAGAGGATCAGGCAGTTTCCAGTGAGGGCCGCAGTGTACATGGAGGAGAAGGGGATGGAGATCCAGCCATGAATGGCCTCCAGCCCAGGGATGCCAATCATCAGGAAAGCAGGAGGCTGGAAGAAGGAGATGTTGGCTGAAGTTCAGGAAGCAAGCATCTTGGGAAGGCAGCTGAGGTCTCCAGAAATTTGTGACCTTTTCAATCTGGGCAGACACAAAGAGATTGACGATACACCCATCGTTAGGAAGACATTTATTTATACTGTGTAGACTCTTTCATTAATCATTTTCTATTTCTCAGCTTTTACTTTGTATTATTAACTGTTCCAAGAATGTATATACAACAACCTATATGTCATGAAAACAAATATGATTATCAGAAAATAAATGACTGAAATAGATTTAAGATTTAGTTCTTAATAAATATAAATTTTATATTATTTCCACCCTTACTTCCAATGTTATCTTTAAATAAAGTGATGTGTGTTAGCTCTGTTGAATATATAAAAGACATTTTAAATGCTCATGATCATTCCTTTTTGCAGAATTTTAAAAGATTAACATAGTTATCACATGTGCTCTCATAATTACTTTTTTGATAGATAGAGAAGGGAAATATTTTATCTAAAGTGAGAAGAGAAATTCTGAAGTCCAACAAAGGAAGAGAAGGCTGCAGCTTCTTCCTGAATTATTAAAACTATTAGAACTTGGGATCTTCTTGTGTTTGGAGGGTCTGAGTACAAATCCTAGGACATTGTCTTCTAATCAAGACCCATAATGATTAATACCTAGGCTGTTAAGTACTAGGAAAGTTTTGGTGAATGAAGAGACACTTGATTCTCACCAGGTCACTGAGAACCCTTAGATATTTCGGGTCCGTCTCTGTCTTGCCCAGAGAATATCTGCCTGGTCTTTAAATGCCCCTGCAATCCAGGTTACATGTTGCTTTGTAAGAATCATTTTCTCACTCCATTCACTGAGCATTCCTCATAATGTTTAGAATACCAGCTAAATTTTTTGTTCAGCCTCTTTGCACACTCATCAAGAGGACTTGATTTGTCCTTGAATGACCTCCCTGTAATCTCTCAGCACTGATCTCAGCCCTAGCTGAGAGGGCCACAGCTGCAGGAGGATGAGACCTAAGGTTCTCTTCTCCAAGTTAGAATTTCCACAGAAGCCAATCAAAGATATGAATGAAAGACATAAATTTAGGCTCACTGAGGATTCAGTGGAATCTTTCCTAGAAATATCAGTTTAGTTTCTGATTTTGGGGAAATAAATTTTCTTTTTGTTTGAAACTAACACAACATTTTATATTAAAAAATTTTTTTAACTTAAAAATTTTATAGCATTTTTCCTTTTTTATTTTACATTTTTATTTATTTTTTAATTGAAGGATAATTTCTTTACAGAATTTTGTTGTTTCCTGTCAAACCCAACTTGAATCAGCCATAGGTATACATATATCCCCTCCTTTTTAACCTCCCTCCCATCTCCCTCCCCACCCCTCCCCTCTAGGTTGATTTTGGGGAAATACATTTTCTTATGAGTTATTGGATACCTCTTGTCTTCCAGATATTAGACGTTCTATTCTCTCATATATTAATAAATAATACCACTCAGTCTCAAAAAATGATGCAAGTATTACTTTAAATAAGTATATTTTAAACAAATAATAAAAATGACAATAATAATAAAAAATAAAACTGGAGGGAGAGGCTTAAAGAGTTTCTCTAGGCTATGCCAGAGAGGAATCCAAATTAAAATTCAGGTCTATTTGACTTACACGCTCTAAACAATCTTAAACCTCCTGCATTGGCTGTACTAGATACTGGAGATTTCTTAAGTGTGGGGGTGGCAGGATCAGATTATCAAGAAGAGCTTGTTCTCTGCTGATGTTCCATGGTGATAAGATTGAGGTTCTGGAAATGAACCTTTTCCTGTTTCTCCAAAAATCTGCTGTTTCTCTGTGACTGTTTCAGTTCAGTTCAGTCGCTAAGATGTGTCTGACTCTTTGCAGTCCCATAGACTGCAGCACACCAGGCCTCCTTGTCCATTAAAAATTCCTGGAGCTTGGTCAAACTCATGTCCACCAAGTCAGTGATGCCATCCAACAGCTCATCCCCTGTTGTCCCCTTCTCCTCCAAATTTCAATCTTTCCCAGCATCGGGGTCTTTTCCAATGAGTCAGTTCTTTGCACAGTCAGTTCTTCAGCTTCAGCATCAGTTCTTCCAATGAATAGTCAGGACTGATTTCCTTTAGGACTGACTGGATCTCCTTGAGGTCCAGGGGACTCTCCTGAGTCTTCTTCAATGCCATAGTTCAAAAGCATCAATTATTCGGTGCTCAGCTTTCTTTATAGTCCACCTCTCATATTCATACATGACTCCTGGAGAAACCATACCTTTGACTTGATGGACCTTTGTTAGCAAAGCAACATTTCTGCTTTTTAATATGCAGTCTAGGTTTGTCAAAGCTTTTCTTCTATGGAGCATGTGTCTTTTAATTTCATGGCAGCAGTCATCATCTGCAGTGATTTTGGAGCCCTCCAAAATAAAGTCTGTCACTATTTCCATTGTTTCCCTATCTATTTGTCATGAAGTGATGGGACTGAATGCCATGATCTTAGTTTTTTGAATGCTGAGTTTCAAGCCAGCTTTTTTACTCTCCTCTTTCACTTTCATCAAGAGGTTTTTAGTTCCTCTTTTCTGTCTGTCATAAGTGTGGTGTCATCTACATACCTGAGGTTATTGATATTTCTTCCGGCAATCTTGATTCCAGCTTGTGCTTCATCCAGCCCAGCATTTTGCATGATGTGCTCTGCATATAAGTTAAATAAGCAGGGTGACAATATACAGCCTTGATGTACTCCTTTGCTATTTGGAACCAGTTTGTTGTTCCATGTCCAGTTCTAATTGCTGCTTTCTGACCTGCATACAGATTTCTCAGGAAGAGGTAAGGTGGTCTGGTATTCCCATATCTTTCAGAATTTTCCACAGTTTGTTGTGATCCACACAGTTAAAGGCTTTGGGGTAATCAATAAAATAGAAATACATGTTTTTCTGGAAATCTCTTGCTTTTTATATGATCTAACAGATGTTGGCAATTTGATCCCTAGTTCCTCTGCCTTTTCTAAATCCAGCTTGAACATCTGAAAGTTCTTGGTTCACATACTGTTGAAGCCTAGCTTGGAGAATTTTGAGCATTATTTTTCTAGCGTGTGAGATGAGTGCAATTGTGCAGTACTTTGAACATTCTCTGGCATTGCCTTTCTTTGAGATTGGAATGAAAACTGACCTTTTCCAGTCCTGTGGCCACTGCTGAGTTTTCCAAATTTGCTGGCATTTGGAGTGCAGGACTTTAACAGCATCATCTTTCAGGATTTGAAATAGCTCAACTGCAATTCCATCACCTCCACTAGCTTTGTTCATAGTGATGCTTTCTAAGGTCCACTTGACTTCACATTCCAGGATGTCTGGCTCTAGGTGAGTGATCACACCATCGTGGTTGTTTGGGTCATTAAGATCTTTTTTGTATAGTTCTTCTGTGTATTCTTGCCACCTCTTCTTAATATCTTCTGCTTCTATTAGGTCCATACCATTTCTGTCCTTTATGGAGCCCACCTTTGCACGAAATGTTCCCTTGGTATTCTCTAATTTTCTTGAAGAGATCTCTAGTCTTTCCCATTCTATTGTTTTCCTCTATTTCTTTGCACTGATCACTGAGGAAGGCTTTCTTATCTCTCCTTGCTATTCTTTGGAACTCTGCATTGAAATGGGTGATCTTTCCTTTTCTCCTTTGCCTTTCGCATCTTTTCTTCTCTCAACTATCAGTAAGGCCTCCTCAGACAATCATTTTGCCCTTTTGCATTTCTTTTTCTTGAGGATGGTCTTGATCACTGCCTTCTGTAGAGTGTCACGAACCTCTGTCCATAGTTCTTCAGCCACTCTGTCTATCAGATCTAATCCCTTGAATTATTTGTCACTTCCACTGTATAATCATAAGTGATTTGATTTAGATCATACTTGAATGGTCTAGTGGTTTTCCCTACTTTCTTCAGTTTAAGTTTGAATTTTGCAATAAGTAGTTTTATGATCTGAGCCATATGAGTCCATGATCTGAGTTCATGATCCCAGTGTTGTTTTTGCTGACTGTATAGAGTTTCTCCATCTTTGGCTGCAAAGCATATAATCATCTGATTTTGGTATTGACCATCTGGTATTGTCCATGTGTAGAGTCATCTCTTGTGTTGCTGGAAGAGAGTGTTTGCTATGATCAATGTGTTCTCTTGGCAAAACTCTGTTAGCCTTTGCTCTAAGCAGGGCAAAGGCTGTGACCCTTTAGAACCTTCTTGTAAAGTCATTTGCCTTTTATTGTCATATTGCCTTTTAATTGCCAAATATCTCCTTGGTTTTGCTTTTCTCTTCACTAATCCCAGGTATATTTCTTCAGCTCTTAGTTCATCTCACTGTTCTGATTTTGATGATTTCATAAATTTCTATACTTTTTTTTTTTAAGGACAATCAATAAATGAACAAGAAAATGAATGATTGAATGAAGACAGTAATTTTATTACCCAGTTCTTCTTCATTCAGTCCATTAACATAGCATCTTAAAGGTACATATGTTCACAACTTAAGCTATATACTTTGTATATAGTAAAGACCAGTGGTTTCTTCAGATTAATACAATTAATTGTTATTATTAACTAATTTCATTTGGGTTTGATTAGGATCAATCCAGCAGATACTCTTTGTCACTGGCAGCACAAATCAAAATAGAATGTGTCAGCTTTCCATTTAATTTGAAGGAATCTGAAGATTAATTTTGGAGAAGGAAATGGCAACCCACTCCAGTATTCTTGCCCAGAGAATCCTGTGGACAGAGGAGCCTAGTGGGCTGCTGTCCATGGAGTTGCATAGAGTCAGACACGACTGAAGTGATGTAGCATGCATGCATGTGTTAGAGAAGGAAATGGCAATTCATTCCACTGTTCTGCTGGAGAATCCCACGGAGGAGGCTGGTGGGCTGCCATCTATGGGGTAGCACAGAGTTGGACACGACTGAAGCGACTTAACAGCAGAAGCAGCAGCAGAGGATTAATTTTATCTGGGACTAATGTCACAGTTCTCTTTCTTGCATCCTTCATTAATTCATCTATTATTGAATTACTCTTAAATCCCTTGTTTTGAACTTGCTTTTCTCCACAGTTGATATGTAGGTCCCATGTAACTGTGGGTATTTTTGTGATCTATTACTCTTGTCTGTGGTAGCAGGATCCAAATGGTAACTTAAGCTGAACATTACAAGAAGTTTAGAGCTTAAGGGGTTAAAATTATAGTATACCCCTTAAGGAAAATTGCCAAAAATTATGAGTAACTTTTATACAACCAAACCAATTTCTCCCTTCCATCCAGATAATGACCTCTTTACCTGCTTTTTGTATATATTAGTGTTATGAGGAAATAATATTGGAAAAGATTCTCTGTGGTTTAAAAAAAAAGGGAAGGCTTTTTCCCCACTCTTTTTTTTTTTTTTACTAAAATGCCTATTTTAGTAGCCAAGTTGGATTGATATGTTTTGTGCTTCCCATGTTGTTCAGAATTTTAAAATAAATCACTTTAATCTGGAATCAGACCAGATTTGGTCTTCTATTATTATCTCCAGGACACTAAAAGGTCAAAGATATTTTAAATTAAAGCTCTTCCCTGAGGAATTCCATCCTTTCCACTTTAGCACTCTAGGATTCTGTTATCTTCTGACTCCATGTGTCTGGGAAAGTCAAATAGCCTAGAAGCCAAAGGTTGAATCCACCATACTTTCTTTACTTGAACTCAAAATCAAGAGCATACAGATGGTCAAGAGACACATGAAAAGATGTTCAACATCACTAATTATTAGAGAAATGCATAGAAAAACTACAGTGAAGCATCAGCTCACACAGGTCAGATGGCCATCTGCAAATAATAAATGCTAGATAGGATGTGGAGAAAGGGGACATCTCCCACACTTGATGAGATATGTTAATACAGCCACTATGGAAAACAGTATGAATATTCCTTAAAAAACTGAAAATAGAACTACCCTATGACTCAGTAATACCACTACTGGGTATATACCCAGAGAAAATCATTATTCAAAAAGCACATGCAGTCCAATATTCATTGCAGCACTATTTAGAATAGCCAGGACATGGACTCAACCTAAATATCCACTGATAGATGAATGGATAAAGAAGATGTGGTACATAGCTATGAGGGAATATTTCTCAGTCATAAAAGAAGTGAAACTGGGTCATTTGCAGATATATGGATGGAGCTAGAGTTTGTCATACAGAGTGAAGTAAGAAAGTGAAAAAACAAATATCATATGTTAACGCATATATGTGGAATCTAGAGAAATGGTACAGATGAACCTCTTTTCAGGGAAGGAGTGGAGATCCAGACACAGAGTATGGATGTGTGGACTTGGGGGGAGTATATCCACAGTGCAGCACGGGGAGCTCAGCTCAGTGCCCTGGGGTGACCCAGACGGGTTGAATGAGGGAGCGTGGGTGGGAGGTATAAAATCGAGGGCAAACATAAAACTGATTCACTTCATTGTAAAGCAGAAACCAACACAATATTGTAAAACAACTATACACGCCCCCGCCAAAAAAAGTCAAGTGCTTTTCTTTTTCCTACCAGAAAAAGAGGGAAATAAACATGATAATTATGTGACATCATGGAGGTGCTATTTAATGCTATGGTGTAACAATTTTGCATTATTTAAGCCAAGTGCTCCTCTAAGAGTTTCCTCTTACTCAGGAAATATGGGAAAGACAAATCTCATAGAGGGAACTGAGACAGCAAGCAAATATCCAGATCACCCACAGGATGCTCTCTGGGGTGGAATATTAAGATACCTTTATATGGATACCTTACTTAGAGAAATAAAAAGGTACTAATCTGCTTGGACACAGAGTCTGGGTTTCTGCACAATCATCTGAATTAGACAGTCTCTATGCTGCAGGAAAGTGGTCCCTTTCACTTCTTTTCCTCT
>SJXQ01011445.1:18005-73363 GCA_006408695.1 Aepyceros melampus
GGGGGGTGGGCTGGGGAGGGGTGGGGGAGGGGCATGGGAGTAGGGTCTCGCATTTACGGGAAGGCTGGCCTCCTTCCTTTCCTTCCTACTCTTGACATGTGCTCATTCCCCATTTCAATGGTTCTTCCACATGGAAGCAGCTGATCAAGAGGGCAGCTCAGATTCTCTCACCAGGCCCGCCTCCTAATAAATAACATGTGTATGAAGGCTTGTATCTGGGCCCCAAGTTACTCGCCCTGCTTGTTGTTGCAGGCTTCTCTACTGTTCCTCATTCTGAAAAGTGAAAGTGAAAGTGAAGTCACTCACTCGTGTCCGACTCTTTGTGACCCATGGACTGTAGCCCACCAGGCTCCTCCATCCATGGGATTCTCCAGGCAAGAATACTGGAGTGGGTTGCCATTTCCTTCTCCAAGGAGCCCAGAAAATCTCTGCAACTAAGGCCCTACTTTATACATGGTGCCTTGAGCTGCTGCTCCCCAGGGACGTCCTGGCGACAGGCCACAGAGGATAGTCTCAGCTTAGTCTTTCCAGGGCAATGGAAAATGTGGAAAATATGTATTTTTAGTTGGAAAGTTATATTACTGAGCACCTGATTTGTGAAGGAGAGGGCTAGAATCATCTCTCTAGGCTCATCTCTGCTACCACATCTGTAGGAGATTTTACTTGGCACTTCAAACTTTTTTTTTTAACTATGTCTTTTACTATGTGGAGTCACACAGAATACTTCCTGGTCCCTCCAAGTGACCCTTACAGACACTCAGGTGAGTTGTGTTTATTTTTCTGCACTCTCTCCTTGGTTCCTAGGGTTGTTCTTGCAGGTTAAGCAGGTCCACTTCTATGTCTGTTTCTCCTGGGATTTTGTGAAAGCACCATCATGTTTCATAGCAACTATGGTTAAAGTAACCTGGGAGGATAGATGGAATAGATGGAATAGATGGCTTAAGACACAGAGAGATGAATGGAGGAAGACATGGGAGCTCATCTGTGTCTCTGAACTTTATTTTAGAGATGCAGCATGTCAGCCTACCCAGGACATTGTCCTTGCCATCTTGTTCTATTCTTAGGGGCTTCCTTTACTTCTATTAAAGTGAAAACATGAAAGCATGAAGAGGCCCCAGAGCCAACATGCAGAAGCATCTGTGTGTGTGTGTATGTGTGTTACAGCTTTATTGAGGTATCATTAATGTGCAGAAAACTGAATTTTTTTAATTTATATAATTTGATCCATTTGAACATACCTATATACCCTTAAAATCATTCCTTACAATCAAAGTGACAGACATCCATCACCTCCAAATGTTTCCTTGTTGCAAATGGCTGGATTTTCTTTTTAAAGGCTAAGTAATAATCCACTTTATGTGTATACCACATTTTCTTTATCCATTCATTTGTTGATGGACATTTGGGTTGTTTCACTATCTTGGCTATTGTGAATAATGATGAAATGAATATGGGAGTTATAGATATGTAATAGTAAAGAATGTATTCCCAACTTAATATAGGACATGTATGACAAGCCCATAACTTACATTGTACTCAATAGTAAAAACTGAAACATTTTTCTCATGAACGAGAATTGGAAACAAGGGAAGTATGCTAATTTTTTCCACTTCAATATAGTACTAAAATCCAAGCCAAAGTATGACTTACGGAAAGGAAATAAAAAGCTCCAATTGGAAAATTAGAAATAAAATTATCTCTGTTTGCAGGCTACACAATCTTATGTATTCTAAATCCCCAAAGCTCTATAGAGCTTTTCTTATAAGAAAATAGTTTACAATAAAGTCAAGAAAGTTTCAGGGTATAAAATTAGTACACAAAATCAGTTTTGTTTTTATTACACTAACAATCAATTATCCAAAATGGACAATAAGAAAAAATAATCTGTTTTACAATAGAATCAAATAAAATAAAAAACTCAGGAATACACTTAACTAAAGAGGTGACAGACTTGTACACTGAAAACTATAAATTACTGAAGAAGACAATAAATATATGAAAGTACACTTTATGTTCATGGATTGGAAGATTTAATATTTTTGTCAAAGTGTGCATTTTACTCCAGATGATCTGCAAAGTTGATGAAAGTTATATAAAAATCTCAATGATACCTTTTACAGAAATAGAAAAAAGTCTTAAAATTCATATGGAATTATAAAAGACCCCCAATAGTCAAAGCAAACTTGAATTAGAAGAACAAAGCTGGAGGCATCACATACTTTCTGGTTTCAAAATATATTACAAATCTATAGCAACTTAAAACAGTATGGTACTGGTATAAGCTTCCCTTCTGGCTTAGCTGGTAAAGAATATGCATGTAATGTGGAAGACCTGGGTTCAATCCCTGGGTTGAAAAGATCCCTTGGAGAAGGGAAAGGCTACCTACTCCAGTTTTATGGCCTATAATTCCATGAACTGTAGTCCTTGTGTTCACAAAGAGTCGGACACGACTGAATGACTTTCACTTTCACTGGTATAAAACCTGTCTTGTACGATAGAAATCCAAACTCACCCATATACACTCAACTACTTTTTAATGATAGTCCCAAGAATATACAATGAGGAAAGGACATTCTCTTTGACAAGTGATGTTGGGAAAATTGGATGTCCTCATGCAAATGAACAAAATTGAACCAGATCTCATATCATATACAAAAGTTAATTAAAATGGATTAAATATTTGACCATAATAAACTATAAAACTAGTAGAAGACAACTTGGGGGAAACCTTCATGTAACTGGACTTGGCAAAGACCTATGAAATAATGAAACCAAAATCACAAGCAACAAAAGCAAAATTAGACAAGTGGGGATACATCAAACTAAAAAGTTATTGCACAGGAAAGGAAACACTATTAATAGAGTGAAAAGGCAATTCATGGAAAAGAGAAAATATTTGCAAACTACATATCTGATAAAGGATTAAAATTAGCAATATATAAGGGACTCCTGTAACTCAAGAACAAAAATATAACCAGATTAAAAAATGGGCAAAGGAACTGAATAGCCATTTCTTTGAAGCAATACTAATAGGCATATAAAAAGCAACTTGCAAAGCAAGTAGCAACTAAACTTGCTACTTTTTAGGAAAAAGCAAATCAAAACCACAAAGAGATGTCGCCTCACAACTGTCACTAAAAAAATAAGACAACAAGCATTGTTGAGGATGTGGAGAATATGGAACCTTCTGCATCATTGGTGATAATGTAAACTGGTGCAACTACTAAAAAAATAGTATGGAGCTTCCTTTAAAAATTAAATATGGAGCTACTATATCATCTAACTATCACTTCTGAATATATGCCCACCAAAATGGACACCAGAATGTAAAAGATATGTGCAGTAGCATCATAAGAGAATATTTATGTCAAAACATAGGCCTCTAAACTCTGCTTAAATTTACCTGCTCCCTGATTTTCTGCCAGTGCAGCTGACTATGCAGAAAGTGCCTACCTCAGTGGTCTCTTTGTGATGACTTTGGAATGAAGGTGTTCCTAACCCAGGGACATGGAATTTAAGAGATGAAGAAGAAGTGAATGATGTGTAATTAAAATCTATAGTCTCTGAAATTAGAATCTCAGGTAACAGTCAAAGGCCAAAGAAAGTCCAAATAAAAGCAAAAATAAACAAATGGGATCTAATTAAAATTAAAAGCTTCTGCACAACAAAGGAAACTATAAGCAAGGTNCAAGCAAGGAGGTACACTTTTGGAGCAAGGAATATCCAGTGGATCCATAGCGCTGACGAGCTGTACTACTTTCATTGCCTCTAGCACACACACACACACACACACACACACACACACACACATTATGCTGAGCCATGTCTGACTACTCACCTTTCCTCAAGCAACCAGATAACTCCACACCTCAGTTTATTCACTTTTACAATCATTTCCAGTGATTATGTGTGACCTCTCTTTGCTCATCTTTTAGCCTCCGTCCTTGACTCCTTTCTCATTTTCTCCTGGCAAGGGAGCAAACCCTCTTCCACATTCCTATAACTCTTCATGTGAAACTCTCACAGCCTTATTATACTTACTGTAATTGTGTATTTAGAGCTTCTATTCTTCAATGGAGGAATGAGACTCCCTATGGTTCATTTAATGTTATTCCTTATAACAACCACAGAGTCTTGCACAAGTAAGTGCTGAATGAAAAAGCTGAGGGTAATGGGTGAAGTAAAGAATCAGGACTGTTTTCCACCCATGAGTCTGAGGACATGTATTTGCTTGTCATTCCCTTGATAATGTCTCTGGGTCAGGGCTCAGAAAAATGGGCTTTCCAGACATAGGTTATAACTGTTTGACTGTGTTTTCCCTCCGTTTTTGAGGTTATTTCTTGACGTCATCAGCCTTTCCTCTTCTCCCTCAGCACCCTGAGCATGGCCTCCCTGATGGGCTTGGACTTGACACTGTAGATGACGGGGTTGAGCACAGGGGGCACCACCAGGTACACGTAGGCAACAAGGGCGTGTACTATAGGGGGAAGGTGTCTCCCAAAACGGTGGATCATGGACACACCTATGACTGGGATGAAGAAAACCAGAACAGCTAAAATATGAGAAACACAAGTGTTGAGGGCTCGGATACGTTCCCTGGGAGAGGCCAGACTCATCACTGTATGAAGAATAAGGGTATAGGACAGCACAATAAGCAAGGAGTCTATTCCCATTGTGGACAGAACCACATACAGCCCATAAATGATATTGCAGTAATGTCAGCACAGGCTCGTTTCATGACATCTGCATGGAAACAGAATGAGTGGGACAGGAGGATCTTGCCAGGGCAAAAGTTCAGTCTCTTTAGTAAGAAGGGCAATGGGAAGAGGGACACAGTGGCTCGGGCCACAATGGCCAGCCCAATCCTGATGATGACACTGTTTGTGAGGACAGAGGCATAGCGCAGGGGGTTGGAGATGGCCACAAAGCGGTCAAATGACATGGCCAGGAGCACCGAGGACTCCACCACGGAGAAGAAGTGGAGGAAGAACATCTGGACCAGACAGGCGTTGAAGCCGATGAGCCGATGGTCAAACCAGAGCACAGCCAGTGTGGTGGGCATTGTGGCCAAGGTGAGGCCCACGTCGGTGAGGGCCAGCATGGACAGGAAGTAGTACATGGGCTGGTGCAGGCTGGGGGTCCTCCTCACAGCCAAGAGGATCAGGCAGTTTCCAGTGAGGGCCGCAGTGTACATGGAGGAGAAGGGGATGGAGATCCAGCCATGAATGGCCTCCAGGCCTGGGATGCCAATCATCAGGAAAGCAGGAGGCTGGAAGAAGGAGATGTTGGCAAAGGACCAGGAAAAGAACATCTTTAGTTTACAGATCAGGTCTCCAGAAAGATGTGACTTCTTCAATCTGGGCAGGCACTGAGAGGATCCAGAATGATAGTAAAGAAAAATCTAATATTGAATCTGAATTCTAAAAATCAAGTCCCATACCTGATCAAGTCCCAGTACAATCAAGTAACTGGTTGTGTTGTTTACCAACATGTCTAAAACCTAATGATAATAACAATTTAAATCTTTGAAGACCCCCTATTATATTTCATGTACTATGCTAATGTATTGCCTAGATTTTCTCATTTAATTATCAAAGTCATAAATTTCTTTTTAATACTGTTCCACCTCATCCACACTATCGGACCCTATGAGTCATGTCACTATGACATAATTTTATCTTGCAAAAATTTACCATCCCTAATGTTGAGCCCAGGTATGAGCTGAGGAAATTCTCTGTTGGGAAATAGTGATGAGAATTCAGAGAATCTGATCATTGCCTACCTGTTGCCCAAATTGAGGATGTATTGTTATGTGCATTGGGATATAAGAAGAATGCCTGTCTGGAGAGAGAGAAGGACAATTGAATCAGATGTCCAGGGAGAGGCAAGGGTGAGAGCTCATGTAGTCTGATAGAGAGAGAATCTGAAAGAGTGACTAGCTGCTTTATTCCCCCATGGAGATGGGCTTACACTTCCTGAAACTAGGCATTCCTAAGGTGCCATGTTTTTCTTGCTTTTCCCTTTTGTACAAAACATTTTGAGTATAATAAATGAATTAATTTATGCATAAGAATATTTGACTGAATTTCTCCATCTCAGAACCAGCAGAGACTTTGGACAAGGCCACCTCCCCCCTCCCATTATACAGATGAGAAAACAGACTCAACTCTAGTGGCTGGCCTCTGAGTGAACTGCTCCTATGTTGTAGTCCTTCACATTAAATCCGAGTCTCTCTGACTCCAAATCCAATATTCTTTCCTGCAACTTCTTCAAATGAGAAAAAGTATTTGAAAACTGTCTTAAGCAAGACACAAAGACACTGACCCGATACCTGTCAATAGGCAGATAATTATGCTGTGTAGGCATTTTCACTATTTATTTTCCATTTCTCTGCTTTTGGTATATATTATTAACTGTTCTGGGAATGTACATACATTAGCCAATGTGTCATCAAAACAAATGTGGCATGTAGGAGATAGTGTAAATTTTCTATAGTTACTAGCAAATAAATGACTGAAATGGATTTAGTTTTTACTAAATGTAAATTTTATACAATTTATACCCTTCCATCCAATGTTTTCTTTAAATAAATTGGTGTGTGTTAGGAGAAGGCAATGGCACCCCACTCCAGTACTCTTGCCTGGAAAATCCCATGGATGGAGAAGCCCTGCAGGCTGCAGTCCATGGGGTCGTGAAGAGTCGGACACGACTGAGCGACTTCACTTTCCCTTTTCACTTTCATGTATTGGAGAAGGAAATGGCAACCCACTCCAGTGTTCTTACTTGGGGAATCCCAGGGACGGAGGAGCCTGGTGGGCTGCCATCTATGGAGTCGCACAGAATCGGGCATGACTGAAGCGACCTAGCAGCAGCAACAGCACTCTTTAATATGTACAGCACATTGAAAATGCTCATGATCATTGTCACCCTCCTCCCTGTGTCCTGGTTATTCTTATTCAATTGAGAATGAATTTTGTTATAGTTTAAATGATGTTATATTTTAAGTGATTAAGCCTTTCCCTCAGGGGATCTTTCCAACCCAGGGATTGAACTCAGGTCTCTCACATTGCAGGTGATTTCTTTACCAGCTGGCCAAAAGGGAAGCCGAAGAATACTGGAGTGGGTAGCCTATTTCTTCTCCAGGGTATCTTCCCAATTGAGGAATCGAACAAGGGTCTCCTGCATTGCAGGTGGATTCTTTACCAACTGAACCATCAGGGAAGCCCAATTTCACATAGTTATCACGTGTTCTCTCATAATTACTTTGCCGATAGGGAAGTGAAATATTTTATCTAAAGTGAAAAGAGAAATTCTGAAGTCCAACAAAGGAAGAGAAAACTGCAGTGTTTTCCTGAACTATTAAAACTTGAGATTTTCTTGTGTTTGGAGTGTCTGACTACAAATCCTAGGACATTGTCTTCTAATTAAGATCCAGTAACGATAATACCTAGGCTGAAAATTATATTAAGTACTAAGAAACTTTGGTAAATGAAGAGACATTTGATTCTCACCAGGTCCCTGAGAACATTTAGGAATTTGGGGTCCAGCTCTGCCTTGCCCAGACAATATCTGTCTGGGTCATTGGGTGCCTTTGCAATCCAGGCTACAAGTTGCTAAACAGAAATCATTCGCACACTCCATTCATTGAACATTTGCCGTAGTTTTTAGAATACCAGCTAAACCTTTTGTTCAGCCTCTTAGCACACTCATCTGGAAGACTTGATTTGTCCTTGAATGACCTCCCTGTAATCTCTGATCAGCTCTAGCTTGACCTCAGCTCTAGCTGGGAGGGCCACAGCCCCAGGAGGATGAGACCCAAGGTTCCCTTCTCCAAGTTAGAATTTCCACAGAAGCTAACTAAAGACATAAATCAGGGACATAAATTTAGGTTCTTTAAGGGTTCAGTGGAATCTGTCCTAGTAGTGTCACAAATCTTAAGATCTTAAGCTGGTGGCTCACCAATAAAGAATCCACTTGCAATGCAGAGGACATGTGCAAGAGACACGGGTTTGATCCCTGGGTTGGGAAGATCCCCTGGAGAAGGAAATGGTAACCCACTCCAGTATTCTTTCCTGGAATATCCCACAGTCAGAAGAGCCTGGTGGTCTACAATCCATGGGGTTGCAAAGAGTTAAACATGACTGAGTGACTCAAGAACAACAAATAATGCTGAGCAAATTAACTTCCTAATTTAACAATTATCGAAGCTCTTGTGTTCTAGATGTTAGACCCCCAACATCCTTGTTTGTGAATAATATCTCTCTGTTTCAGGAAATGGCAACCCACTCCAGTGTTCTTGCCTGGAGAATCCCAGGGACGGAGGGGCCTGGTGGGCTGCTGTCTATGGGGTTGCACAGAGTTGGACATGATTGAAGTGACAGCAACAGCAGCAGTCTCAACAACAACAACAAAAAAGACATAATGTAAGTGTTACTGTATCTTTTTAACATATAATAAAAATTATAGGGACTTCGATGGTGATCCAGTGGTTAAGACTTTACCATCCACAGAGGGTGCAGATTCTAACCCTGCTTGGGAGTGAAAATCCCACATGCTTCGCGGCCAAAGAAACAATACATAAAACAGAAACAATATTGCAACAAATTTAATAAAGACTTTAAAAGTGTTACACACTAAAAAAAAAAAAAAAAAGAAAGAAAAGAAAAAAAATACATTAAACTGGAAGGAAGAGGCTTAGAGAGTTTGTCTAGGCTGTGCCAGGAAAGAGACTAAATTCAAATTCAGGTCTATTTGGCTTATATGCTTTCAACAGTCTTAAACTTTCTGTATTGGCCATGGGCTGTACTAGATACTGGAGGTTTGGTAAGTGTGGGGCTGGCAGGATCAAATTATCAAGAAGAGATTGTTCTCTTCTGATGTTCTATGTTAATAAGACTGAAGTTTCTCCAAATGAAGCCCTTTCCTGTTTCTCCAAAAATCTTAATTCTCACTGTTACCTTGTGTGTCCTTTTAAAGCCATTTTGCCTTTTGTTGCACTAATTATCTCCTTGCTCCTGCTTTTCTTTTCACTAATCCCAGACATATTTCTTCACTCTCATTCCCTCTTACTGTTCTGATTTTGATGATTTCATAAATTTCTATCCTCTTTTTTTCAGGGATAATCAGTTAATAAACAAGAAAATGAATAATTGAATGAAAATACCTTAATTTCATTTTCTAGTTCCCTTATCTCAACCCTTAACATAGTACCTCATAGGTCCATATTTTCACAGCTTAATCTATATACTTTGTATAAAGATCAGTGGTTTCTTCAGCTAATATTTATTATTATCCAATTTTATTTGGATTTGCTTAGGATTAACCCAGGAAATACTCTTTTTCATTGGCAGCATAAATCAAAATAGAATGTGTCAGCTCTCCATTTAATTTGAAGGCATCAGGATTAATTTTATCTGGGATTAATGTCACAGTTCTCTTTCTTTCATTCTGCCTTAATTGACCTATTATTGAATTATTCTCAAATCTCTATCTTAGAAGTTGACTTTTTCCATAGTTGATATGTAGGTCCCATGCAGCTGTAGGCATTTATGTGATCTATTACTCTTGGCTGTGGTAGCAGGATCAAAATGGTAATTTAAGCTGAACATTATAAGAAGTTCAGAGCTTAAGGGGTTAAAATTATAGTATATCACATAAGTCATATTTTGAGCAATTCTTGTACAACCAAGCCAATTTCTCCTTTATATCCAGATAATGACTTTTCTACCTTTCTTTTGTTAATATATATTACATTGTTATGAAGAGTCTAATATTGATGTTTTTGAACTGTGATGTTGGAGAAGACTCTTGAGAGTCCCTTGGACAGCAAGGAGATCCAACCAGTCCATTCTAAAGGAGATCAGTCCCACCTATTCATTGTAAGGACTGATGCTGAAGCTGAAACTCCAATACTTTGGCCACCTGATGCAAAGAACTGACTCATTTGAAAAGACCCTGAGAATCCCATGGATGGAGGAGCCTGGTAGGCTACAGTCCACAGGGTTGCAAAGAGTAGGACATGATTGAGCAACTTCACTTCACTTCACTTCACTTCTTTTGATGCTGAGAAAGATTGAAGGCAGGAAGAGAAGGGGACAACAGAGGATGAGTTGGTTGGATGGTATCAATGGACATGAGTTTGAGTAAACTCTGGGATTTGGTGACAGTCAGGGAAGCCTGGTGTGCTGCAGGCCATGGTGTTACAAAGGTCAGCACAAGTGAGTGACTGAACTGAACTGAACATTGGGAAAGATTCTTTGTGTTGAAAGAAAGGAAAGGTTTTTTTTTCTCCCTGTTTTACTAAAATGCCTATTTTAGTAGCCAAGTTGGATTGATATATTTCTTGCTTCCCATGTCATTCAGAATTTTGTAATAAATCACTTTAACCTGGAATCAGATCAAATTTGGTCTTCTATTATTATCTCAGGCACACTAAAGGGTCAAAGATATTTTAAATTATAGCTCTCCCCTGAGGAATTCCACCCTTTCCACTTTAGCACTCTTGGATTGTGTTATCTTGTGACTCTATGTGTCTTGGAAAGTCAAACAGCTGAGAAGCAAAAGGCTGAATCCAACATACACTCCTTACATGACCTCAAAGCCAAGTTGTTTTCTTTTTTTACAAAAGAGAGAAATAAAGAAATCTTATAATTGTGTGACATGATGGAGGTGCTATCTAATACTATGTTGTAGTCATTTTGCAATATTTAAGCCAAGTTCTTTTCTAAAAGGCTCTTCTTAGAAAGATGGAAAGGACAATCTCATAGTGAGAGTGTAGAAACCTAGCAAACATTCAGATCACCCACAGGATGCTCTCTGGAGTGGGATTTTAAAGATAGCCTTACATTGATACCTTTCCTAGAGAAATAAAAATGTATTAATCTGCTTGGACACAGAGATTGGGCCTCTGCATAATTATCTGAATTAGACAATATCTGTGGATCAGGAAAGTAGCCTTTTCACTTCCTCTCTCTTACTTGGTGATGCAGACCTAGCATTCTTGAAGGCCTGGAATCCTTTTATTCCTGCTTCTGGCATCTACTCATCCTCCATCCCACTGATTCCTTCACGTGACAGCAGCTGACAGAGAGAACTTCAGATTCACTAACCAGGTCCCCACCCTTCTTAATAGTGTAAAACAGGTTCTAACCTAAGTTACTCACCCTGCCTGTCATTGCAGCCTTCTCTATTGCCCATCATTCTGAAGAACCCAGAAAAACTCTGCAGCTTGATGCTACTTTATACCACTGACTGGGTGCCTTAGTGAGTTTCTGCTCCCCAGGGACATCCTGGCCACAGACCACAGAGGATAGTCTCTGCTTAGTCTTCCCTGGGAAATGGACAATATGCAAAACATGTGTTTGGTTGGAAAGTTGTGGATCTGAGCAACTTTGAAATTATGGAACATGATGGGGCTTTCACAAAATCACAGGAAAAACCAACATAAAAGTGGATCAGCTTAACCTGCAAGAACAACTCTAGGGACCAAAGGGAGAGTGGCGAGAAGCAGACACACCTCTGTGGAGGAGAGTGCTAGGGTCATCATCCTTTCTAGGCTCATCCATTCCACTACATTTGTAGGAAATTCTACTGGCACTTCAACCTTTTTTTCACTGTGCCTTCCAATGATATCAGATCTATTATCTGGAATCACACAGAACACTTCCTGGTCCCTCCAAGTGAGCCTTACGGACACTCAGGTGAGTTGTGTCTCTTTCTCTGCACTCTCACCTTGGTTCCTAGGGTTGTTCTTACAGGTTAAGCAGACTCACTTCTGCTTCTGTTTTTCCAGTGATTTTGTGAAAGCCCCATCATGTTCCATAGCAACTATGGATCAAGTAACCTGGGAAGACAGATGAGGAATAAATGGCCTCAGACACAGAGGGATGACTGGGGGTAGACATGGGAGCTCATCCATGACTCTGGACATGTGTTTTAGAGATGCAGCATGCCTTCCTACTCAGGATATTGTCCTTGCCATCTTGTTCCATCCCCAGGGGCTTCCTTTACTTCTAATAGAGTGAAAACAATACTGAAAACATGAAGAGGCCCCAGAGCCAACATGCAGAAGCATCTGTGTGTGTGTGTGTGTGTGTGTGTGTGTGTGTGTATGCATGTGCATAATAGCTTTATTGAGGTATAACTGATGTACAAAAACCTGAATTCCTTTAATGTATACAATTTGATTCATTTGTACATATCTTTTCATCCATAAAATCATTCATCATAATTAAGATGTAAAAAGGGTTCATTCCATCACCCTCAAATATTTCCTTGTTGCAGATGGCAGTATTCTTTTCTTTTTAAAGGATAAGTGGTGGAGAGGTCTGGCAGAATGTGGTCATCTGGAGAAGGGAATGGCAAACCACTTCAGTATTCTTGCCTTGAGAACCCCATGAACAGTATGAAAAGGCAAAATGATAGGATACTGAAAGAGGAACTCCCCAGGTTAGAAGAAATGGAATAGCCATCATGGTCAACAAAAGAGTCCAAAATGCAGTACTTAGATGCAATCTCAAAACCGACAGAATGATCTCTGTTCATTTCCAAGGCAAACCATTCAATATCACAGTTATCTAAGTTTATGCCCCAACCAGTAATGCTAAAGAAGCTGAAGTTGAATGGTTCTATGAAGACCTACAAGACCTTTTAGAACTAACACCCAAAATAGATGTCCTTTTCATTATAGGGGACTGGAATGCAAAAGTAGGACGTCAGAAAACTCCTGGAGTAACAGGCAAATTTGGCCTTGGAATACAGAATGAAGCAGGGCAAAGACGAATAGAGTTTTGCCAAGAGAACGCACTGGTCATAGCAAACACCCTCTTCCAACAACACAGGAGAAGACTCTACACATGGACATAACCAGATGGTCAACACTGAAATCAGATTGGTTATATTCTTTGCAGTCAAAGATGGAGAAGCTCTATACAGTCAACAAAAACAAGACCAGGAGCTGACTGTGGCTCAGATCATGAACTCCTTAATACCAAATTCAGACTCACATTGAAGAAAGTAGGGAAAACCGCTAGACCATTCAGGTTTGACCTAAATCAAATCCCTTATGATTATACAGTGGAAGTGAGAAATAGATTTAAGGGTCTAGATCTGATAGATAGAGTGCCTAATGAACTATGGAATGAGGTTCATGACATTGTACAGGAGACAGGGATCAAGACCATCCCCATGGCAAAGAAATGCAAAAAAGCAAAATAGCTGTCTGAGGAGGACTTACAAATAGCTGTGAAGAGAAGAGAGGCGAAAAGCAAAGGAGAAAGGAAAGATATAAGCATCTGAACGCAGAGTTCCAGAGAATAGTAAGAAGAGAAAAGAAAGCCTTCTTTAGCGATCAATGCAAAGAAATAGAGGAAAAGAACAGAATGGGAAAGACTAGAGATCTCTTCAAGAAAATTAGAGATACCAAGGGAACACTTCATGCAAAGATGGGCTCGATAAAGGACAGAAATGGTCTGGACCTAACAGAAGCAGAAGATATTAAGAAGAGGTGGCAAGAATACACGGAAGAACTGTACAAAAAAGATCTTCACAACCCAGATAATCATGATGGTGTGATCACTCATCTAGAGCCAGACATCCTGGAGTGTGAAGTCAAGTGGGCCTTAGAAAGCATTACTACGAACAAAGCTAGTGGAGGTGATGGAATTCCAGTNGAAACTCAAAAGCCTCTTGATGAAAGTGAAAGAGGAGAGTGAAAAAGTTGGCTTAAAGCTCAACATTCAGAAAATGAAGATCATGGCATCTGGTCCCATCACTTCATGGGAAATAGATGGGGAAATAATGGAAACAGTGTCAGACTTTATTTTTGGGGGCTCCAAAATCACTGCAGATGGTGACTGCAGCCATGAAATGAAAATATGCTTACTCCTTGGAAGAAAAGTTATGACCAACCTAGATAGTATATTCAAAAGCAGAGACATTACTTTGCCGACTGAGGTCCGTCTAGTCAAGACTATGGTTTTTCCAGTGGTCATGTATGGATGTGAGAGTTGGACTGTGAAGAAGGCTGAGCACTGAAGCATTGATGCTTTTGAAGTGTGGTGTTGGAGAAGACTCTTGAGAGTCCCTTGGACTGCAAGGAGATCCAACCAGTCCATTCTGAAGGAGATCAGCTCTGGGATTTCTTTCGAAGGAATGATGCTAAAGCTAAATCTGCAGTATGCTGGCCACCTCATGTGAAGAGTTGACTCATTGGAAAAGACTCTGATGTTGGGAGGGATTGGGGGCAGGAGGAGAAGGGGACGGCAGAGGATGAGATGGCTGGATGGCATCACTGACTCGATGGACATGAGTCTGGGTGAACTCAGGGAGTTGGTGATGGACAGGGAGGCCTGGTGTGCTGCGATTCATGTGGTTGCAGAGTCGGACATGGCTGAGCGACTGAACTGAACTGAACTGAATATTCTACTTTATGTGTATACCACATTTTCTTTTTCCATTCATCTGTTGATGAATATTTGGGTTGTTTTAGTATCTTGGCTAGGAGAAGGCAATGGCAACCCACTCCAGTACTCTTGCCTGGAAAATCTCATGGACGAAGGAGCCTGGTAGGCTGCAGTCCATGGTGTTGCTAAGAGTCAGACACGACTGAACGACTTCACTTTCACTTTTTACTTTCACTCATTGGAGAAGGAAATGGCAAACTATCTTGGCTATTGTGAATAATGCTGAAATGAATATGGTATTTCTAGATGTTTAAGGAATGTATATGAGCATAATAAAAAACATGTATGACAAGCCCATAACTAACCTTATACTTAAGAGTGAAAAATTGAAAGATTTTTCTCAGAAACAAGGATCAGGAACAAGGGAAGGATACTTACTTTTTCCAATTCTATTCAACATAATACTAAAAGTCCTGGCCAATTGAATATGAAACTAAAATCCCAAGCAACACAAGCAAAATTAGACACGTGGGGATACATCAAACTAAAAAGTTAATGCATGGAAAAGGAGAAACAATCAACGGAGTGAAAAGAAAATTTATAGAAAGAAGAAAATATTTGCAAACGCATACCTGATAAAGGACTGATATAAAATATAAATAAAGGACTCCTGCCATTCTAAAAAAAAGAGAAAAGAAATAGCCTGATTAAAAAAATGGGCAAAGGAATTGAACAGATACATCTCCAAAGATATACAAATAGGGATATGAAAAGGTTCTCAACCTGGCTAATTACTAGAAAAAAATGAATCAAAACCAAAATAAGCTATCACAATTGTCATTTTAAAAAAGACAACAAGCATTGGTGAGTATGTGGAACAATTGAAACCCTGCACATTGTTGGTGATAGTATACTCTCCTGGAGCCAGTATGAAAAATAGTATGAGGGTTCCTTAAAAAATTAAATATGGATCTACTGTATCATCTAGCAGTATGACTTCTGAATATATAGCCCCCAAATTGACATCAGGATCTAAAAGATATGTGCAGGAGCATATTAAGAGAACATTTATGTTTTCAAACTTTGGCCTCTAAATCCTGCTTAAATTTACTGACTGTTTTTCTGCCAATTCAGCTGCCAGTGAAGGAAATGCCTACCTGAGTGGCTTCTTTGGGATGACTTTAGAATGAAGGTATTTCTGTGCCAGGCACATGGAATTTTAAGAGGTGAGGCAGAGAGTGATGTGAAACTAAACTAGAGGCTCTCGTATTATGATCTCAGGCTAGAGGAAAGTCATTCTTGAGCAAGGAGCTATCCCTTTGAAGCAAGGGATGTCCGTTGGATCCATAGCTGTGAAGAGCTGTAACTTCAGCTTTCCTTGCCTCCAACACACACACACACATTATGCTGAGGCACATCTGACCACTCATTTCCCACAGCAACCAGAGAACTCCACATTTGTTTTTTCCATTCTTCTCTGCTTGCCTGGGCTTCTGCAATGGCTCAGCGGGTAAAGAATCTGCCTGTGCCAGAGTCACAGGAGATGTGAGTTTGATTCCTGGGTCAGGAAGATCCCCTGGAGGAGGACATGGCAACCCACTCCAGTGTTCTTGCCTGAGAAATCCCATGGACAGAGGAACCTGATGGCTGTGGTCTATGGGGTTGCAAAGAGTGGGACACAACTGAGCAACTGAGCACTACTTGCCTACCTTTTCTGCCTGACAAGCTCGTACTCACTTTTCAGCCTCCTTCTTCCCTGACTCCTTCCCTGACTCCTTTCTCATTTTCTCCTGTCAAAGCAATAAGACCTCTTCTAGGTTACTATAGCTCTTTGTTTGGACTTCTCACAGTCTTATTACACTTATAATTGTGTATTTAGAAACTTCTATTCTTCAGTGGAGGGAAGAGACTATGTATGGTTCATTTAATGTTCTCTCATAACAACCACAGACTCTTGCACTCTGAATAAAAAAGCTGAGGTTAATTAGTGAAGTAAAGAATCAGGGCTGATTCTGAGGATATGCATTTGCTTGTCATTCTCTTAATAAGGTCTCTGGGTCAGGGCTCAGTATATGGGTTTTCTGGACATAGGTTATGACCATTTGACTGTGTTTTCTTTCCGTTTTTGAGGTTATTTCTTGACGTCATCAGCCTTTCCTCTTCTCCCTCAGCACCCTGAGCATGGCCTCCCTGATGGGCTTGGACTTGACACTGTAGATGACGGGGTTGAGCACAGGGGGCACCACCAGGTACACGTAGGCAACAAGGGCGTGTACTATAGGGGGAAGGTGTCTCCCAAAACGGTGGATCATGGACACACCTATGACTGGGATGAAGAAAACCAGAACGGCTAAAATATGAGAAACACAAGTGTTGAGGGCTCGGATACGCTCCCTGGGAGAGGCCAGACTCATCACTGTATGAAGAATAAGGGTATAGGACAGCACAATAAGCAAGGAGTCTATTCCCATTGTGGACAGAACCACATACAGCCCATAAATGATATTGACAGTAATGTCAGCACAGGCTCGTTTCATGACATCTGCATGGAAACAGAATGAGTGGGACAGGAGGATCTTGCCAGGGCAAAAGTTCAGTCTCTTTAGTAAGAAGGGCAATGGGAAGAGGGACACAGTGGCTCGGGCCACAATGGCCAGCCCAATCCTGATGATGACACTGTTTGTGAGGACAGAGGCATAGCGCAGGGGGTTGGAGATGGCCACAAAGCGGTCAAATGACATGGCCAGGAGCACCGAGGACTCCACCACGGAGAAGAAGTGGAGGAAGAACATCTGGACCAGACAGGCGTTGAAGCCGATGAGCCGATGGTCAAACCAGAGCACAGCCAGTGTGGTGGGCATTGTGGCCAAGGTGAGGCCCACGTCGGTGAGGGCCAGCATGGACAGGAAGTAGTACATGGGCTGGTGCAGGCTGGGGGTCCTCCTCACAGCCAAGAGGATCAGGCAGTTTCCAGTGAGGGCCGCAGTGTACATGGAGGAGAAGGGGATGGAGATCCAGCCATGAATGGCCTCCAGGCCTGGGATGCCAATCATCAGGAAAGCAGGAGGCTGGAAGAAGGAGATGTTGGCAAAGGACCAGGAAAAGAACAAGGCGTTGAAGCCGATGAGCCGATGGTCAAACCAGAGCACAGCCAGTGTGGTGGGCATTGTGGCCAAGGTGAGGCCCACGTCGGTGAGGGCCAGCATGGACAGGAAGTAGTACATGGGCTGGTGCAGGCTGGGGGTCCTCCTCACAGCCAAGAGGATCAGGCAGTTTCCAGTGAGGGCCGCAGTGTACATGGAGGAGAAGGGGATGGAGATCCAGCCATGAATGGCCTCCAGGCCTGGGATGCCAATCATCAGGAAAGCAGGAGGCTGGAAGAAGGAGATGTTGGCAAAGGACCAGGAAAAGAACATCCTTAGTTTACAGATGAGGGCTCCAGAAAGATGAGACAGTTTCAATCTAGACAGAAGAATAAGACAAGATAAAAACATGGGAAAAATGGCAGTTCTGATATTAGGTAACATGAGTTCACACACAATAGCATGTATTAAATGTGAAGGAGATTGAAAATGTATTCCATCCGAAAGCAAGCAACTGCTGCTGCTGCTGCTAAGTCGCTTCAGTCGTGTCCGACTCTGTGCGACCCCGTAGACGGCAGCCCAACAGGCTCCCCCGTCCCTGGGATTCTCCAGGCAAGAACACTGGAGTGGGTTGCCACAAAAGATAATATAATTTGAATTTATTGATATATTTAAATATTAAATATCTAAATATATTGATATATAATATATTTAACTATAATTTAAATACTTTTGTAGTATCATTTTTGAAATGCTATGCTGTGAAATACTGATCTCTTCACTTATTGAAGAAAGTGGTACTTTCTTTAAAAATACATGAGATGATCATAAAGAGTCCAATTTAAAAAGTCCTAAGTTAAAGAAGAAGCAATGGCCTCATGGAAATAAATTGCAAATATACTGTGGAAAGTTAAAGGGTTGATGACCTGGGCTCACTCTCATTGTTTTCCTGGGATTTTCCTTTAAATCTCAATACAAAAAGTATAAACAAGTAAGTAAGCAAACAAAAACTCTTTAAAGGTAGGTCAATAAAGGAATGTAAGAGGAAGAATTGCACAGATATCGTTTAGAAGAGTATAAAATTCCATCAAAAGTATGTCTGAGAGCTACAAGGGGCTTTAATCTGAACCCTGGGGTCTACAGTTATGCCATGTCTAGTCAACATCATCAACTCACCCAAAAGATAGGACTGACTTTTTAAAAAAATTCCTTTATTTCTTAGGTGGGTGACAAGCATTGTTTCTCTGGAGCAGAAGATTGTGCATAATTGCGCAGAAACTTTTTAAAGAAAACACAGTGACGTTGCTGACAATGTCAGTTCTGGAGCCCTCCACCCAATCTCTCTCAGACATTGTGAGCAAATATCAAAACCTGACAGAATTCACTCTATTCAAAGCCAAGAAACAGAAGTTTCCATCTCAGAGCTTGTGCAGACACATTTTGTAAAAATTAAAAGGGTTAAAACAACTTCAGCTCAGTTCAGTCACTCAGTCGTGGCCAACTCTTTGCAACCCCATGGACCACAGCATGCCAGTCCTCCCTGTTCATCACTAACTCCCAAAGTTTACCCAAACTCATGTCCATTGAGTCAGTGATGCCATCCAACCATCTCATCCTCTGTTGCCCCCATCTCTTTGAGATAAGTAATTATTCAAGAGAGAGAAGAAAATTCTGTATAAATATTTTCCAAGTAAAGAAATTAAAGAAATCATGAACCAAATTAATTTTTTGATACTGTGATATAAAAATGGGTCAGTGATAAACTGAGGAAAATGAATTCCAGATGTGATGAAAATGACAATTCTTCTCATTTACTTCCTCTCTGCAGAGGCTACAAGGGACACCTCTCCCTGGAAGTGTGGGCTGGGATTCCACCACTTCTCTAAGCTGCTGCTGCTGCTGAGTCACTTCAGCCGTGTCCGACTCTGTGCGACCCCATAGATGGCAGCCCACGAAGCTCCCCCGTCCCTGGGATTCTCCAGGCAAGAACACTGGAGTGGGTTGCCATTTCCTTCTCCAGTGCATGAAAATGAAAAGTGAAAGTGAAGTCGCTCAGTCGTGTCCGACTCGTAGCGACCCCATGGACTGCAGCCCACCAGGCTCTTCCATCCATGGGATTTTCCAGGCCAGAGTACTGGAGTGGGGTGCCATTGCCTTCTCTGCTTCTCTAAGCTATAAACTCCCTAATCCTCAGAAACGCAGCCTTCTTCAGACTCTCTTCCAAGAAGGCATTCCCATCTCCTATTGTCCAAGAATGGTTATTTCTTTTTCTTCTGCCTGACTTCCAGACCTTTCTCACTGTTACCTCCATCTGAGGCAGAGGCACTAGTGGTCACTTATCCTGGAAGCAGAGAAGGAGATGTGTTGAGAGCCCAGGTTACTCACTCTAGCTGCTTGTTGTCTCCAGCTGCTCTGCCACTCCACATCCTGCAAAAGCCCAGGACGTCTTCAAGATGCTTTAGCTGCAGTGCCATCTCCAGGGAGGGCCAGGCCTGAGCCACAGAGGAGCCACTCCACTCAGGTCCCTGAGGACTGAACAATTTGTGTCTAGCTCTTGGAATGGGGAAGTGGTTGGAGCAATTAAACAATAATGGAGGAGAGGAGACAGACTCATAGATTCTACAATATCCCAGCAAGTTTAAATTATCTTCACAGATCATCTACTTCAATTGCATTTGAAATCCTTTGAAGACAATATTCCTCAAGCCAGCCCCCTCTTGGCCTAATTCCAAGACAAATCCTGCAGGAACAGCCTATTTTTGTGGAGGGTGGAGTGATGTGCTGGGAGTCTGGTAGTGTTGGCCTCCCTCAGCCAGAGGGCATCAGGGAAGGCTTCCTAGAGGAAGTGGAGAGAGCTCAGACTTCTAAAAGACCCACAGACCCTGTTCTGAACTCTCAGCTCTCATTCTGGGACGGACTCCAAGACTTTAGGCTTGTAGCTCCAGACTGCAGCTGGCACAGATTCTGCCCACACTTCTAGCCTGGGGCTGCCCTGTTGAATCTAGGTCAAAAGGAGGAAACTTAGTAGAGACAATACGAACTGCAGAGCCATTCAAAACTCAGTTCAGATCTTTCTCCATTTCTTGATGTTTCTTCCGACATGTAAGTTCTGTGTCCCTTCTTTCTCCCTTTCTTGAGAGTTCTACTCCAAAATAGCTATGGCCTCAGCTTTTTCCTAAATCAATCTGGACTAATGTCACTCACTTGGAGCTGCTTTCTATGAACACATTTGACTTTTCTCTTGATTTTGGCTGCACTGTCTCAGCTGGGGGCTTCCTGGTGGCAGTAGTGGTAAAGAACTCAAGATGGTAAAGAACTCAGCAGCAGGAGATGTAAAAGATTCGGGTTCAATTTCTAGGTTGAGAAGATCCCTCAGAGGAGGGCATGGCAACCCACTGCAGTATTCTTGCCTGGAGAATCCCCATGGATGGAAGAGCCTGGCCGGCTACAGTACATAGGGTCACACAGAGTCAGACACGACTGAATCAACTTAGCACAGCACTCCCAGCTGAACTGGACACAGTGTATCACCCTTTCTCCTCCATAGGTGATAAATAAATTTAGGAAAAATTACTCAACTTTCAAATCTTATATCAAAATAAATTCATGTTCATTTACCTGAGCTGAGACTTTAGCCATACTCTATAATTTTCCTTTTGGTTTTTAAATTGTCACCATTCTTCTCAAGCCCTTTGTCCAATCTGCCATCTTAACTCTCAGTAGCTCATATGTTACTGCTCCCAGCTTCACAATGAGAAACAAAGGCCATCACATGTGCCCTCTCTGAGTCTTGCCTAGTCCATCTGCTCTTTTTCCTGCTTCCACTCCTCATCTACACCATACTAGAGGGACCATTCTAAGGCATGTGTGTTTCATATCAACCCCATCTCCAAGCTTTTAACCACTTCTTTGTAGGCTGTCCATCACTTACAACAACAACAAGAACTCTTGGAATGGCAAAGCAGAAACTGAGACACTTTATTCTTTAAAACTCTTTTTGAGAGAGTTGTAGATTCATATGCAGCTGTAAGACAACAGAGAGATACCATATATCCTTCACTCAATTCTCCCAAAGTTAACATTTTGTGAAACAACAGTATAATACCAATTTAGGAATGCTGGCATTGCTACAGTCATGATCCTGAACATTTCCATCACCACAAGGCTCCCTCATTCTTTTTGTTCTTCTTTTATGTTCACTCCCACTCTGCTGTTTCCCACCCCGTTTTTCATCCCTGGCAATCACTAGTGTGTTACTTATTTCTGACTTTTGTCAATGCAATATTGTTTTACAGATGAAATGGTATAGTATATAATTTTGGGGGACTATGTTTTTTCCACTCAGCATGACTCTCTGGAGATTTAACCAGCTTATTCCATGTATTAATAGCTTGCGCCTGTTTAAAATTGAAGTATAATTGAGTTACAATATTGTGTTAGTTTCAGGAATCTGAAACTATATGTATTTCTGTTATTCATCTTCAATTTCTTTCATCAGTTTTATAGTTTTCCAAGTTCAAGTCTGTTACTTCCTTAGCTAGATTTATTCCAAGGTTTTTTTATTTTTTTCTATGTAATTGTGAGTGGGATTATTTCCTTAATTTCCGCTGGGACTCAGAGCATGGGGATTTTTCCTACAGCCCTCTACCTCTGCCATATGCAAACCCTACTGGTCTTCAAAGTCAGATGCTCTTGGGGTTCATCTTTCTGATGCAAGACCCCTGAATTGGAGACCCAGATGCAGGGTTTGGGCCCTTTGTGCCTTGGAGAGAATCTCTGCTATTGTGATTATCCACCTATTTGTGTGTTGCCTTCCCAGGGTTGTGAATTTTGACTACGTTGTGTCTCTGCACCTCTTACCCATTCATTGTGACTTCTTTGTATCTTCAGCTGTGGAACACTGTCTCATTCATAGCTGCTCTATATGTGCTCTGTATGTATGTATGTGAAACTTGCTCCATCTTGTCTGACTCTTTGTGACCCCATAGACTATAGCCCACCGGGCTTCTCTGTCCGCGGAATTCTCCAGGCCATAATACTGGAGTGGGTAACTGTTTCCTTCTCCAAGGGATTTTCCCAACTCAGGGATCAAACCCATGTCTCTTGCATAGCAGGCGGATTCTTTACCATCTGAGCCACCTCTGTAAACAGTTGTAATTTTGATGTAACCATGGGAGGAAGTGTGCTCAGGGTCTTCCTATTTCACCATCTTCAACAGTTTATTCTTTTAAAATGCTGAGCAATATTGTAGGGTATGGCTATTACCACTGTTTTTTTGTTTGTTTTTTTTTTAACAATTCACCTGTTGAAATACATTATGTCTTATTTCCTGTTTGGGGTTAGTATTTTATAGTTACTACAAACGTTTGTGTACAAGCTTTTGGTACATATATTTCGTAATTTCTCTGAGATCAATACCAGAGTGCAGATGCTCAGTCATATGTTTGTTGCATGTTCAGTTTTTAGAAACTACCAAAATGTTTTTCAGAGTGACTAGCTATGCCTTTTCACATTTCCTCAGCAGTGCATTAAGCATCCGGTTTCCCAACATCCTTGCTAGCATTTGATGTTTTCACATTTGTTAAAAAAAAAAAAAAAGCTAGCTATTCTTATAGATATATATTGATATCTCAGCATGGTTTCAATTTTCATTTTATACTGGGCTAATAATTTTGAACATTTCTCATATATTTATTTGCATCCATGTATCTTTTTCCATAAAATGTCACTTTATGATTTTTGCCTATCTTTAGATTTTTTTTTCCCTAAATTTTCAAAGTCCTTTTCCTATTCTAGATACTAGACCTCTGTTGGATATGAAATTGGCACACATATTCAATTCACACTCTGTATGTTGTCTTTTCATCCTTTAAACTGAGTCTTTGATACAGCTGCAATTTTTAATTTTAGGGAGGCTTAATTTATCAATGAATCATGTTTTTGGTGTCAAGACTAAGAAAAGCTTTGCTCTAAATAATGAAGATTTTCTCTTACACTTTTCTAAGAGTTTTATAGATTTATGCTTACATCTAAAAAAGTTTTACATTCACGTCAGTGATTGACTTTGAGTTAATATATGTATGTATTGAGGTATAGTTAACAAATAAAATGTAATATACTTAAAATGTGGTGATTATATATACATATATATTGTGAAAGGGCTGGATTCCTACCATTCAGTTAACTAACAAAAATTGATCACCTCAAATACTTAGTTGTTTTTTTTTTTTTTTTTGCTGAGAACACTGAAGTTATACTCTCCTAGCACATTTCAGTTATATAAGGTAGTATTATTAACTATAGTCATCAATTACATGCTAGATCCTTAGAACTTACTTATCTTATAACTAAGAGTTTATATTTTCTCATCAACATTTTCCTATTCACTGCCCCCACCTCCCAGCCTCCAACAAAAACCATTCTGCTCTGTTTGATTCCACATATAAGTGAGAATATGAACTATTTGTCTATCTCTGTCTAGAATGTTTCATTTAGAATAATGCCCTTCAGTTTTATCTATCCTGTAACAAATGTCAGAGTTTCCTTTTAAAAGGCTGAATAATATCCATATATTGTGTGTGTATATATATGTGTATATATATATATGTAATGTATATGTACATCACATTTTCTCTATCAATTCATCTGCTGATAGATGCTTAGGCTGTTTCCATACATTGGCTATTGTGAATGATGCTGATATGAGAGTGCAGGTATCTCTTTGAGGTAATGATTGCTTATGGTATTTTTATTTTTAATTTCTTGAATAAGCTCCATACTGTTTTTCCTAATGCCTGTGCCAATTCACAATCCCACTAACCGTGCACATATGTTCCTATTTTGCCACATCCTTGCCAACACTTGTTATCTCTTTCCTTTTGGGTAATATCTGACATACACTATAACATCCACTATTGTTTATTTTGGTATTCTCTTCATTTCTTACAAGGCCTAGAATTTGCAAATTATGCTTGAATATTTAAAGTTAAATGACATTTAAACATGGACATTGGGCATGAATTCCGGCACCAGCTGGGAGAATTGGTGGTGATCATCTTTGGAAAGAATCTCAGATATGTGATGCTGGTAATCTCTGGTCATAAATATGTATTGAGAGTAAATCTTTTCTTCTAATAATAATTTTTAAAGCCTGGGGAAATCTCTGTCTCTCAAAACAAACTTATGTGGTGTTCTTATTTCTTGTCAGTCCAGGGTTGGGTAAATGATGTGCTGCTCAGAGGTGGGGGGTAAATGTAATTATTGTGGGGATGGGAGTTGCCTTGCTTACAGAGCAACCTCAGACACTGTGGCTCTCATGGGGAGCTGGGTACTAAACTGGTGCCCTCCACTGTTCAGGCCAACATAAACATGTCTGGGAACGGGGCAAAGCTTTTACAGTCCTTGGTCCCCAGAGACCCTTGTTCACTGGGAAAGAGACTCTCACGACAGCGAGCACTTGCCTGAGACCCAGCGGCCTCCCACGGCAGGGGCTGCCTGGGACCACCTCTCTCAGTTGACTCAGCTCCCAGGCACCCAGAGGCCTCCTTCTTGAAGTCCTTCCAGGCCATTGGGAAACAAAAGGCAGACACTCTCCCAGGACCCTGGTTTGTGTGAACAAGGCATAAGTAATGGCCATAACCCATTTTCAGTTTGCCACCTTCTGGAATGCAATAGCTTTTTTTCTGGTACGGTTTTGAAAGCTATGGCCTTTCTGTTGATCTTTCTCCTCTGGTGCATATAATCAGTCCTTTCAATCCAAATGGAATCCCATTTAAGTCCCACTTCCCCCCTCAAATACTTTCCCTTCCTTCATCTCATTTTCCAATCTTAGTCCTGCTGGTGTGCGCCTGTGAATTGGAGGGGTGGGAGAGGAACAAAGTCCAGGTCTTAAACTCCAAGCTCCTAGGCTAATGTGATCTAATCAGTGTTTTAAAACAACCTGTGTGTCTTGCTGGCCAAAGGCAGAAACCCACATTCCTATCTCCTCATTACCTCTGTAAGGCAGCGATTATTATCTATCTCCTCAATGATGATAATAATAATGAGTATTTATGAGTTCATCAGTTCAGTTCAGTCACTCAGTCGTGTCTGACTCTTTGCCACCCCATGAATCGCAGCACGCCAGGCCTCCCTGTCCATCACCAACTCCCGGAGTTCACTCAGACTCACATCCATCGAGTTGGTAATGCCATCCAGCCATCTCATCCTCTGTCGTCCCCTTCTCCTCCTGCCCCTAATCCCTCCCAGCATCAGAGTCTTTTCCAATGAGTCAACTCTTCGCATAAGGTGGCCAAAGTACTGAAGTTTCAGCTTTAGCATCATTCCCTCCAAAGAAATCCCAGGGCTGATCTCCTCAGAATGGACTGGTTGGATCTTCTTGCAGTCCAAGGGACTCTCAAGAGTCTTCTCCAACACCACAGTTCAAAAGCATCAATTCTTCAGTGTTCAGCTTTCTTCACAGTCCAACTCTCGCATCCATACATGACCACTGGAAAAACCATAGCCTTGACTAGACGGACCTTTGTTGTTATGAGTTCATACTATGTATTAAACATTGCACTAAGCATTGTGTGTGGATAATTGCACATAATCCTCACAAACGAACTGAGAGGTAGACACTATTATTGCCCGTAATAAACTAAAGAGGAAAACAAGCCTCACAGAAAGTGAATTGACTTGATGATCAGAATGGTTTGCTCTCTCTGATGGACTGGGCCTCCTTTCAGAGAGCCCATGCATATCTACTGGGTGGAAATTCCCCCATCTTTGAGAGAAGGATTGATTTTTGGAGAGAGCTATAATTGGTAGAATCAGGGAGTAGGAGGTCAAGTTGATAAATACAGTGTTTGGGCAAATAGTAGGTGTGGCCTCAGGGAAGGAGGTTGGTTTTCTGATGTGGGTCAGAAGGCAGTTCTGAAGGAGTCCCTGGAGAGATTCAGCCTTGTAGGATCTTTAGAATTGTTCCTGGCTTCTTAATGTTTGGGCTTCACTTGTGGCTCAGGTGGTAAAGAATCTGCCTGCAGTGAGGGAGATCTGGGTTCAATCCCTGGATTGGGAAGGTCTCCCGGAGAACGGAAAGTCTACCCACTCTAGTGTTCTGGCCTAGTCCATGGGATCACAAAGCGTCAGACACGACTGAGTGACTTTCACTTTCTTAATGTTCAGAGCACATCATACAATTTCCCTGGTGGTCCAGCAGTTAAGACTTTGAGCTTCTATTGCATGGAGAGGGGGTGACGAGGGAGGGGTTTGAACCCTGGACAGGGAAATAAGATCTCACATGCCAAACAGGGCAGCCAAAAAGTAAAAAAAAAAGAAAAAGATTGGAAATGGGATTTAGATTTTTTAGACTTCACATAATTTAATCACCATGTTACAGACTTCAAAGAGATAATGTGATTTAGACAAGGTCACAAGGCTTAGTAGCACAACTGGAGTTCTGAGCTCCTAAATCTCATCCCAGGGCTCTGTCCTCCTCTCAGTATGGTGATCAAATATGTTCTTTGAGATACTTAAACAACAGCAACAAAAACTTAATATACTTTCTTTAACCTAAATGCAATCATTTTGACATGTTCTTGTTATAAAATTGATGGTGATGTTTTACATTTTAAAAATAATTATCATAGTAAAACATACATAAAATTTACCATTCTAACAAACATTTTTAGGTGTGCAATTCAGTGGAATTAAGTATATCCACATTGTTGTGCAACCATCATCGCTATCCATTTCTAGAACTTTTTCATCATTCCAAACTGAAATTCTGCTGCCCATTAAACAATAACTCTCATTCTCCCCTACCCTCAGCCCCTGGAAACCTCTACTTTCTATTTCGATGAATTCTACTTTCTAGTTCAATGAATTTTTAGTACCTTATATAATTGGAATCCTACAATATTTGTCCTTTTGTGTCTAGCTTATTTCACTTAACATCATATTCTCAAGATTCATTCATGTTGTAGAATGTATCATATTTTGTTCTTTTTATGGCTGAATAATATTCTATTGTATGTATATAACCAGTATTCTTTATCCATTCATGTGTTGAACACCTGGGTTGCTTCCACATTTTGGCTATTGGAAATAGTGTTGCTATGAATACAAGTCTTGGGACTACTTTTTTTTTTTTTTTTTAAGTTAAAATCCTCGGGCAGAGGGAGATGTAGCAGAGACAGAAATGGAATATGAATAAATTGGACAGCAGTGAACAGTGAGAGATTTGGGAGCGAGAGATGGCACAATTTATTAAGTTGTTAATCTGGTTATTCTCTTAGGTGTATGGAAGTAGTTAGGAGGGTATGATTTGAGGTAGACCAGTGCACAGGAAAATAGAAGAGAATGGAAGTTGTGGGAAGAGACATAGTCAATTTCATCAAATGAGGCTCCTGACATCATATTTGGGGTCAGGCCCAATAGTCGAATTTCCACTTTTACAGAGCATGAGCACTCCTTTGTTTTCTTAAAGGAGTCGTCCATTTCTTCCATTCTCTCCCTCTCAGACCTGGTCTATGTGCACTGATGAACTGCAAGACTTTGGAGGCTCTTTTACAGCCTCTGGGAAGGTGATCAGAATTGGATGCTCACAGATACATCATATGCTAGGAGGACCCTTCTCCAGGAGAAAGGCTAAGAGTCTGAAGTTCCCTCCTTCTGAGCAAAAGCCTACAGGCTGAAGTCTCCTCCATGGTTTATCCACCCTAATTACCCACAAGATTTGTTCAGTGAAGCTGCTGGGGGAACACATAGGCCCAGGGATTGTCTTCAGACTTTAGCATCTCATCAGACCTGCTCAACGATGCAATAGGAATAGTCCATTTCGAAAAGATGCATTTAGCTTTTTGCACTGGTGAGAAAGAAGACCAGGGAACCTCTCACGTAGGATTCTATGAATGTGAAAGCAGTAGGCATAACACTTAGCAAAATTTGAAATAAATTTATAATGTCTCATTACCTAAGTTAAAACTCAGACCTTGGATATGTTTGACAGCTACAGAAAATACTAAAACAGGGAGACATATTGAGAAGATGTTAGGGATAAATAGACAAAAATATTCTCCCTTAATAAAGAAAGAAGCAGACTGTAGAACATGAAGGTTGGCTGTAAAACAAGAAGAGTAACCTAGATTTGTTGCTCACAACAAGGGCAGGGTTATCTCTCAACACAAATAGTCATTTATCTCATAAGGCACACGGCAGAAGGAAAACAGGATTTACACAGGCTGAGGAAATAAATGGCAGATGTTAAACAGGAAGCAATGCAGTATGGACATCAAATACTGTATTTGGTTATGAAATGTAATTTGGAATCATGGCACGGTAACCACAACACTGTGTGCCTTAGTCTTCTCAGTGTAAACCTTATTTCTTGCACTGGTAATGGAGGACAAAAATAGTCCCTAGGCCATAAAGTTGGTGTAAGATAAGATAAAACCTATAAAGCACTTAGATTTCTGGAACATTGCAACCACTCAAGATATATTCATTGGCATTATTATTTAAAGCTGAAATTCCCAGGTAATAAATAGGAAATGATGAGTCTTTGACAAGCCCTGGTGTACATAAAACGATGTTTCATTTTTTCCATTTTAAAAGTTGTACATGCTAACTTGTACAAATTATAAAAGCTGTACAAGGTCTCCATAAAAAAGGAATTAGAATATAGAAACAGAAGTAAGTCACTAGTAATTTGAGCACATTTCTTTCAAGGCATAGATTGTTTTACAAGTTAGTTTCAATTATGTAACCTCCTTATTTTTCTTAACATTATATGCATGTATCATTTTATAGCAGAGCCTTAGGGTCACATATTTTCTGAACATGGAATATTTCACATAATATTCCATTAAGTGAAAAGACCATGTCTGAGTCCGGAGAAGGCAATGGCACCCCACTCCAGTACTCTGGCCTGGGAAATCCCATGGGCGGAGGAGGCTGGTAGGCTGCAGTCCATGGGGTCGCTAAGAGTCGGACACAACTGAGCGACTTCACTTTCACTTTTCACTTTCATGCATTGGAGAAGGAAATGGCAACCCACTCCAGTGTTCTTGCCTGGAGAATCCCAGGGACGGGGGAGCCTGGTGGGCTGCCGTCTATGGGGTCGCACAGAGTCGGACACGACTGAAGCGACTTAGCATCAGCAGCAGCCATGTCTGAGTCACCGAGGAAGCCCATACTTGAGTTTACTATTCTTTATTTTTATAAATCAAACCTTGGATGTCAAATACATGATTACTATAAACAATGGTATGACTGATATATCTTATGAGAAACTTGTTTTTTGCATTTAGGGATATTTTATTAGAAGAAATTTTTGAAAGAGAGATTACAGCATTAACACTCATAACTTTTAAAAAGCCCTTGCTACATTTTGCCAGTTGCACCATCAGCTGTGATGCTAAGGCATATATGCTTCAATACAAACTCCTTTTTCATTGTGAATTTCATTAATAAAAACTGCTAATTAAATAAGCAAAAATGTTACCTGATTATTGTGTTAATGTAGGTTTCTTGGACTAATAATGAAAGCAATTTTTCCCTTGTTTAAAAGTCAAATTGTACGTTTGCCACTCTCCTTTACGTTCTTTTGCCGCTTGTTTTCTAATTTTAGCTCTTTATATAACAAGGATAGTAGTGGTAGTGGTAGTGGTAGTCACTCTGTTTGTTGTGTCTGACTCTTTGCAACCTTAGGGACTGTAGCCCACCAGGCTCCCCTATCCATGGGATTCTTCAGGCAAGAATACTGAAGTGGGTTGCCGCACCCCCTTCCAGGAGATCTTCCTGACCCAGGGATTGAACCCATGTCTCTTACATCTCTTGCACTGGCAGATGGGTTCTTTACCGCTTGTGCCCACCTGGGAAGCTCAGAAAATAGTTATCAGTTCAGTTCAGTTAAGTCGCTTAGTTGTGTCCGACTCTTTGCGACCCCGTGAATCGAAGCACGCCAGGCCTCCCTGTCCATCACCAACTCCCGGAGTTCACTCAGACTCAAGTCCATTGAGTCTGTGATGCCATCCAGCCATCTCATCCTTGGTCGTCCCCTTCTCCTCCTTCTCCCAATCCCTCCCAGCATCAGGGTCTTTTCCAATGAGTCAACTCTTCGCATGAGGTGGCCAAAGTACTGAAGTTTCAGCTTTAGCATCATTCCTTCCAAAGAAATCCCAGGGTTGATCTCCTTCAGAATGGACTGGTTGGATCTCCTTGCAGTCCAAGGGACTCTCAAGAGTCTTCTCCAACACCACAGTTCAAAAGCATCGATTCTTCGGCGCTCAGCCTTCTTCACAGTCCAACTCTCACATCCATACATGACCACAGGAAAAACCATAGCCTTGACTAGACGGACCTTAGTCAGCAAAGTAATGTCTCTGCTTTTGAATATACTATCTAGGTTGGTCATAACTTTTCTTCCAAGGAGTAAGCGTCTTTTAATTTCATGGCTGCAGTCACCATCTGCAGTGATTTTGAGCCCCCCAAAATAAAGTCTGACACTGTTTCTACTGTTTCCCCGTCTATTTCCCATGAAGTGATGGGACCAGATGCCATGATCTTCGTTTTCTGAATGTTGAGCTTTAAGCCAACTTTTTCACTCTCCTCTTTCACTTTCATCAAGAGGCAGCCTCAAAAATTTCACCCCAAGCAGAGGAAAGATTTAGAAGCCAAACCAGAGAAAATCACTGATGTGTTTATGGGCAACTGAAATCAAGCTAGCATTAGGAAATCATTATATCAAGCCATTAAAGGTAAGAATAAGTGGAGTGGTAAGGGTCACTTGCCTCCCACAGGCTGAAACTCCCTGTCACAGCTGATCTTAAACATAGCTAGCACCCGAGTTCTGATCTGTTTGGTCTTGGCACCATAAATGATGGGATTGATGACAGGAGGCAGAAGTAGGTAGACATCACCCATGAGAACATGCACAATGGGATGAAGGCTGTTCCCAAAGCGATGCACCACTGAGAGGCCGATGAGAGGCACATAGAAGGCCAGCACCACACCAATGTGTGACACACAGGTTCCAAAGGCCTTGGCCCGCTCCGACTTGGAAGGCAGTTGTAGAACTGTTCGTATAATCAGAAAGTAGGACAAAGAGATGAACAGGGCATCCACACCCATGACCAGCAGAATGGCAGTAAGACCATAGACTACATTGGGCAATGTGTCTGCATAGGCCAACTTCATTACATCCTGGTGCACACAATAGGAATGCGAGAGCATGTTGGATTGGCAGAAGGCTAGCCGTTTGATGAGCAGAGGCAGGGGCATGAAGAAGAGGGATCCGCGGGCCACAGCCACCAGGCCAATCTGGGCTGTCACTGAGTTGTTGAGCACTGTGGCATGGCGCAGCGGGTGGCAGATTGCCACGTAACGGTCAAAGGCCATGGCCAGTAGGATGGTGGACTCGATGGCTGAGAGAGCGTGAATAAAGAACATCTGGGTCATACAGGCATCAAAGGTGATCTCCCGGGAGTCGAACCAGAAGAGGGCGGGATCTTGGGCATGGTGGATGTGGACAAGGCCAGGTCGATGGCTGCCAGCATGCAGAGAAAGAGGTACATGGGAGCGTGGAGGCTGCGCTCCGTCCTTACGATGAAGACCACGAGGCAATTTCCAAACAATGCCACAGCATACATAGAAAGCAGGGGGAAGCCAATCCAGAACTGAGCTGCTTCTAGTCCTGGGATACCAATAAGAACAAAGGTGGCATGTGTGAAGTTGCAGGTACTCATAGCTGGCACTGAGAAGGTGATGTCACGCTGGCAGCCTGCTAGCCTGCTAGGACAGGGAGCACAATCAGAGAGGCTGGCCCCAGAGACCTGCGGACTGAATACACCTTAGCTCTCCTTCCCCTTCTCTCTTCTCTCACTCCTCCAAGTCATTTGTGTTCTTTCATAAAAAGGCTGTCTGAAGCCTCCTGCCAAAGGGGAAAGTGACAGCTCAGATTCACTTATCAGTCACTACTCTCAAAGGCCATTTACATTTGTAAAAGGGAACCTGGAGAGAACAAAGCTCATCCCCAAAATATGTCCTTCTCAAGCTCCCTGGGAATTATTTTTCTGTTCTATAAGCATTTACTTATAAGACTTACCATATATCAAGGATATTTGCTAGATGCTGAAAATAGACAAAAATGCATATTTTTGCCTTTCAGGTGCTGTGACACATCATTTGCCGCTCAGATACCTTGCCTAGAGTGAAAGGTAGATAAGTAACGAAAATATTAGAATCTTGGGGTATGTGTTAGGAAAAGATGTACATTTAATGCATAGGATGGGAGAAGCATCATCAGAGGAAACTCTGAAACAAGATGATCCTTCTGTTCAGTCTTGAAATATTGAGGAGAAATTAAAAAGACAGAGAAGGGAATAAAAGGTAGAGCAAACAGTGGGGATGGGGAGATTTTTTATTTTGTTTTGGTTTTGCTTTGTTTGCTTGCAGATTTTCAGGATTCCAGGTCACCAGGTCTAAGGTCAGCAAGAGAGGAAAGATACAACTGTAATAAAAAACAAAATAATAAAAATAAACAAAACCCATAAAATAAAAATTAAGGTAAAAAGGCCAAAGTCAATATCTTAAGGTAACAGGGACACTTACCTGGGGTCGTCAAATGAAAGGTAGTAGCTCCCACCAGTGAATTCTCTGGAGATGAAGGTGCTAGTAGGATCCTAGCTGCCAGGCGTGGTATGAAGGCTTTCTCTCTGTTCCTGGCTGATGGGTCCCTCTACTTTTAAAAGTTGTCTCTACAGCCACTCTCACTGCTACAAAGAGAGCTTGAGATGAGTCTTCATACTGCTAGAGCTTTATCTTTCTTGGAACCTCTGGCCATGAGTTATTTATATTAGGTGAGTCTTTGCTTTCTTAGGAAACTCAGTGTTGCTCTGCCTTATTCTGTGTTCTGATCTCATCAAACTCTTTCCTGAAAGTCTCCCTAAGTACGCTGGGCTAATTGTCTCTAAAGAGCAAAAGGCTTGGCTTTTCAAAAGAGGTTCTGAATCTTTAGAATACACTCTGCAGGTGACTTCATCAGTGATGTTGGGATTAAACTGCTCATCCTTCCCACTTCTCTCCATCCCACCAAGATTCCTCTTCACTCCTAACCTGTGTCCTTTCTGCTGCTGAGACATGCTCTTCTATTTGGCCTTAGTGGAGAGGGTTTGGAGAGGAGAGTGACCAGGTATCTAAAACACAATATGATAAAATGAAAACTAAACATTTTGACTTAGATTATCCTCATCTTGGATAAGCAAGGAAGAACAGATCCAGGTTCAAAGGTCAGAAAATCTCTCCTCTGATGACTATTTGTTCTTCTCTATTCTCAGACATGTGCTGAGATATTACAGCTACCTTCCTTGACAAATATCAGATTCCAGCTTTGTCCTCCTCAGCTGCTGTCAGAGAATGAAAAGCGTTTTTCAGAGGTAGATGCTCACAAGCATGGAGGGTGGCAAGGGGAGGACAGTAATGCATTTCCCCTTTCTCAGCGCCTCTGATGACAGCATCTGCATGGGCAGACAAGAAGGGTCTCTGGTGGCTCAGGGTCAGATATCTCCCTGACTCTTCTTTCTGCAGGGCACCTTTTCTGCTTTGCTGGTATCAGCCTAAGACTTAGGGCCATTGTTTCATCTCCCCAGTTACCTATCCCAGAAGACCTCATGCTTTCCTCCCATGTGGTCTGGTCTTCTGCCTACAAGGATGCTAGCCAGACCCACTTGCAGCTTCTCTTTGGGTCTGAGTGTGACTGTAGCATGTATTCTCACTTGCCTTTCTGGGTGGCAGCTAACACTCTGAAACACTTCTTCCTCATCCATGAAGATGTGGGTGGGATACGAAGGCTTCCCTTTACCCTGCCATGAGAGAGTTTGTAGGGTCTTTAGGGCTCCTTAGGATGCCAGGGACCATGGGCTGCCTGACTCCAGTGAGGATGCACTCACTTGAATATGGTACAGTCCTGATGAGAGGCAGCTGAAGCCGACTCTCCCTTTCAGGCACAGATTTATTTATAACTGCCTAGGAATCCCATGGGGATAGGCTATGGGAATACAGACGGAGGGCCTGGGGGCTGGGCAGGCAGGGAGTAAAACTTCCATGGCCACTTGTATGTCACTCCACAGGCTTCCCACTGTTTCAGTCTGGTGGGGGAGGGATGGGCGAAGATTACCAGGGGCCCACTGCCTCTGCCATCACTCCCACACTTATACACACAGGGCTCTCAACAATCTATATCTGCCCCTCCAAGTAACTCAAACTCTAGTTAGCCACTGTACTAGACACAGCTGTCAATGTATGTAGTTTGGTTCTTGAGCTCTAGGAGTTCATATCCTCTTTATTGAGATAGGCACACAAAAATATAGTCCCATAATTCAAAGTAAGGCCATGTACCTCTTGAACTTCTTTTCCCAGCCCCAGCTTTTCTTTCAGTTGATGAAATGGACTTTCAGGTGAGGAAGCCACTTTTCATTGCACCTGTGTCGCAGATAAAGCATACACATGACCTAAAGGCTCTTTGCTGAGGTCATATGGTTCATGAATTTTAATATGGTCAGAGAACCAAGTATCGGATTCTTTATTCACATTCAACAAAGATTTATCAAGCCTGGCATGCTGTAGTTCATGGGGTCACAAAGAGTGGGACATGCTCTAGCAACTGAATGATGACAGCAATGTAATAAGAAAAACAGATGCCACACATACAAATCTCCAGCCTCAGGGAGTATTCTGGTTAGGGGTACAGACAGTAAATAGAGTTGCTATAAAAAATGAAACAGGATGTTAGGTAGGCTTCAGGAGAAAAAAATAAAGGGAAGAAGGAAATAAATACATCTTAAGGGGACAGTAGAAATTTTAAATGAAGCTATTAGACAGTATTACAATGACCATACAGAATGAAAGCATTTGAGGAGAAGCCTAACAGAGTGAGAAATATATCCATGGAGGTATTTGAAGAAGACTATTCCAGGAAGAAGGAAAAGAAACCACAAATAAAGTTCCTGAGAAGAGAATGTATCTAGGGGTTTAGAACACCAAGAAGGCCACTGTGCCGAGCAGAGGGAACCTGGACAAGAGCAGTAGGGAGACACAATCAGAGAATTAATGGGCAATTGGATCATATAGGGCCTCATAGGACTTATGGAACATTTAAGGATTTTCATTAAGAAGTCCAAGTGAAATAGTGGCCATGTGTCTACCACCGCTCTGGCCTTCAGGAAAATCTCCAATTCATTGTGAGCTTGTCCCTTGGGTCAGAGATGACATTTGCCCTGCACCCCACCCCCATTTCCTTTAATGTCTACATTATGTCCTCCCTAGAAATGGAAGCTTACAAGTTGCTTGGATGGTTGCACAGTGGGGCTTTTCACATGTTAGTGTTGGTCCTGCGAGCAGGTGCTGATGGGAGAGAAACATCTGTAGAAGTAGTGAGAGTTTCCTGGCTGTCTAGTTCTTAAGACTGAAGTTCCATCTCCTCCCATATTTAGGACACTGGGTACCCCCATCCATCTTCTCTAGCCCAAGCACCTCTTTGTCTCTCTCCCCTATCTCCCTGCCCTGTCTTATGTCATGTGTGGAAACATCAAACAAAATTGAGTCTGTGAACACACATCATGTGTGCATTTTCTTTTATTTCTGATGGTGACTGAGACATGGTCTCTTGATCTCAAGAAGTAAGCAGAGCCTTTTGTGGGGAGAATGCTTCCAGTAGAATCTGAAAAAGGGTGCCATGAAGAAGCACAAAATGATGCAGGAGAACCTGAAAAGGATATCAGACAGACTTGAGACATCACGAAAACATCTCTGAAGGAAAGCTGCTTCTACTTGGTCAGAGGGAAGAGAGTGGGGGTGCTGTAAGTGGAGGAGCCTGTGCAAAGGCTTGAAAGTGAGATAGAGCAATCAAGGCTAAGGAAATGCAAGTTGTTTGTTGTGCCTGGAGCACTGGGTGGAGGGGAAGCAATGACTTTGAGCAGGCCACACAGATTTTATGATTTATTTTTTTTCCTATCTGGCAGAAAGAAAGCTTAAATGAAACAGTCCTTACTCTCAAAGACCTTACCTTTTAATGGGGAAGCTAGAAAAGAGATTAACAGATATGTAATGCATTACAGAGGGTGTGAAAGTGCTAGAAGTTAAAACAAGGTAGGTAAGGAAGAGAGTGAATGTAGGCAGGAACTGAGGAAGAGGTGGTGTTGTAATTATTATTTTTTGTAGTATAAAGGGCCCTGTAATAAGAGGGGGCATGAGCGGAGACTGCTTGGTGACAGGCAGTAAATCACGCATCAGGAGGAAGAACATCTCAAGTTAAGGAGATCTGCAAGTGCAAAGTCTGAGGGTGAAGCATACTCTGTGTATTTAGGGGAATGTTTGGAGGTTAGTGTGGGTGTAGAAGAGTGAGTAGGAGTAGGCAATGGCACCCCACTCCAGTACTCTTGCCTGGAAAATCCCATGGATGGAGGAGACTTGTAGGCTGCAGTCCATGGGGTCGTGAAGAGTTGGACACGACTGAGCGACTTCACTTTCACTTTTCGCTCTCATGCATTGGAGAAGGAAATGGCAATCCACTCCAGTGTTCTTGCCTGGAGAATCCCAGGGACAGGGGAGCCTGGTGGCTGCCGTCTATGGGGTCGCACAGAGTTGGACACGACTGAAGCGATTTAGCAGCAGCAGCAGCAGCAGTAGAGTGAGTAAGGAGGAGAGTAGTAGGAGATGAAGTTGAGCTGATGAAGACGAGTCAGAGCACATAAATCCTTGTAAGGTATTATAATGACTATAAATGTTTCTTGGTAAGACAGGAGACCTCTGGAACATGTTGCACAGAGGATGTGACATGATTTGTCTTGTGTATTAAGATAATCCTTTTAACTACCATGGGGGAAATAGACTGTACTATAAAGCAAAATCAGGTTCAAAATGATGATGGCTTGGAACATGGTGGTAGCAGTAGAAGTAGTAGAAAGCAGTTGTACTTCAGTTATCAACATCTGGAATACCTGGAATAAAGAGTAGTCAGCATTTGCTAAAGATTGGATGTAGAATGGGGGAGGCGGACATGTGCCAGAAATAACTCCAAGTCTCTCAGCATTTTGAAAAGCAGAGTTTCTGGGTTATAAAAAGCTGTGATTGAGAATGTTTTTTCCTTGATGTGAATACCAGGGTATGGTTTTGGATATGATGAGTCTAAGATGATTTTTAGATGTCCAAATGAAGATACTGATGCACAGACAATTGGATATGAGTCTGGACTATATTATAAATACTTATTTGGGATTTACAAGCCTATAGATGGTATGTAAAGACATGATGTTACATTAGATGACCAGAAATGAGAATATCCCAAAGAATAAGACAGGTCTCAGAACAAAGTTCTTGGACATTTCAACATACGATGATAACAAAGATGAAGATGAACAGTAATTGACTCTGAAAATACTATTGTCAAACATGCTGAGGATTTTGATATCATCCTAATGATTAAATAGCTGGTACTGTGAATAAATTCCCTGTAGCTATGAATGACTACTTCTACTTCCTTGTTGGATCTGATACCAGCTATAGGACCCACCATTACTGAGTGATACCAATGCATCAATGAAAAATGCACTTTAAATTTTTGAGAATTATTGGATATACCAGGTTGGAAAAAATAGTTAACTTGCTGGGTTAAGCCATACATGAAATAAATGCTGTAAAGTAAAACAATTCTAATAACACAACTTGTAATTCCTTTACAATTCTAATCACTTTTCAGTTTCTTCTGGGGCAGAAAGTTGAGGGAGGTCAGAAAGAATTTCTGGAATGCGCTTAGCTGGGAAAGAACATCAGGTAGAAATACATTTGTGAGGTTTGAAGATTTTGTTTTAAGCTTTTATTTGATTAATTGGTTGAACATTTCTAGAGAATACAGTTTTATTTTTTTGCTTGTTTGGCTAAATTGTGTCCCCCCAGTATAAGTTAGTTAATTTATGTACTCTGCTGCTCAGATGGTCGGTTGTGTCCCATTCTCGCGACCCCATGGACTGTAGCCTGCCAGGCTCCTCTGTCATGGAATTCTCCTGGCAAGAATACTGGAGTGGGCTGTCATTTCCTCCTCTAGGGGATCCAATTCATGTATAACTATATGCTATATTGTGTATACATGTTTATATTACATATGAATATAGTATAGATATATAAATACATATATTTATACTACATACACCATTAAAGTTAAGAGTAGGAGGACGCTGAAGGAAGTCAGTTTGCAGGTGGAAAGGAAATGTGGCTTTGTTACTTACTAGCTGTTTACGCATGTTACTTAACATTTTGTGCTTCAGTTTTTCTCATTAATACTAAAAGTGACTATCTTATCATTTTGTTTCAAATATAAAAATGTGTTAATATGTGTAAAAAACAGAACAATGACTGGTCAAAGGAAATAATAAATATTAGTTAAAATTATTATTACAGTTAGAAAATACTACCTATTTCTCAAAAAGGAGTGACTTTTTCATACTGTGTCATCTTACCTGCTGAGAAGAGGATGAAGTAAAAGGAGACGGACTACTGGCAGGATAAACAACAGTTTAGAATCAGCAGTCATTGGCGGAGAAATTCTAAACAGTAAAGCTGTTCGTTCCTCCTATTCTAATGTCTCATCTCCTCATTTGTAAGATAGTGGGTCAGTCAAGCTGATTTTCTAAATATATTTCATCTTTGATTTTAAATATTTGCACATTTGGCATCAACGATCACCAGATTCACTTTTCAATTGATAAAACAACCTGACATAGACTGTTTCTATGATTCTATGTGTCTTTGGAATGGAGAATTTTTATCACAGCTCTGCGTATCTGTTTTGTCTTTACGCTGTAGATGATGGGGTTCATGACAGGGGGGATTAGCAGGTAGGTGTTAGCAATCATGGTATGTACATAGGCTGGGGCCCATTTCCCAAATCTGTGAACAAAGGACAGACTGATCAATGGGATATAGAAAATGGCAACAGCCCCAATATGAGAGATACATGTGCTGAAGGCTTTCTTTCTCTCTTCTGAGGATGCAATGCTGAGGATAGTCTTAATGATCAAAACATAAGAACAGGGGATGAGGATCGAGTCCACACCGACAGTAGAGATCATGGCAGTCAGCCCCACTGCATTGTTGAGCCTGGTGTCTGTGCACGAGAGCTTCATCACATCAGGGTGGAAACAGTAGGAGTGGTGGAGCACGCGGCTGTGGCAATAGGACAGTCTTGTAAGAAGTGCTACCATTGGTGTGAGCGTTAGTGTTCCCCTGATGACAATGGCCACTCCAATTTGAGTTATTCTGGAGTCCGTCAAAATGATGGCATACCTGAGGGGGTCAGAGATGGCCACAAAACGATCAAATGCCATGGCCAACAACACTGATGACTCCATGACAGTGAAGAATTTAATAAAGAACATTTGTGACAAGCAGGCATTAAAGCTGATCTCCCTGGCATTGAACCAGAAGATACCCAGCATGGTGACCAGAGTGGATACAGACAAGCCAAGGTCAGTGGTGGACAGCATGGAGAGGAAATAATACATGGGCTCGTGGAGGCTGGGCTGAGTGACGATGGCAAAGAGAACCAGGCTGTTTCCTGAGAGAGCAGTTGCATAGAGAAAGCAGAAGGGAATGGAGATCCAGGTGTGGAAGGCTTCCAGCCCGGGAACCCCGTCAGCAGGAAAATGACGGAAGAGGATGTGGTATTTTTCAAGTTTGACATGATGAATTAAAAAGTATAGAATTCCAAGATGAAATTCTGGAATAACCAAAAAAACTTACATTTAAACAGGCAATCCAATTACAAATAATTTTATTCAACCAAAAGCTAACCAGAGGTGAAGATCTGTATACCATGTAAATATGAATGGTTGACATAAATTGATAAAATAATTGCAAAATTTCAACTGCTTTAAAAATACTTTTTTTTTTTCCTCTCCTGCTCATGATTTTTTTTCTCTGGAGCATTTTGCTGGTAGCAAGCTTTATATTATGTGATCTTTTCCTCTAGCCAGAGATGGCAGAACTAAGAAAAGACACTTGACCCAAGACTGGCTGATCATAGTCCATCCTCTTTGGAATATATTCTGTATAGTTGGCATCAGAGACAAATGATTGAGGCTTTGGAGGAGCAGTACTACATTGGTCAAGAGAAGAGAAAACAGTGAAGCTTACAGATAATTTGGGAAGCCAGAAAATATTGAGAGATACTTATAATGCAAAATAACATGTATTATGTGATAATAAATGACTTAGGCATCAGTGAGGTCATGTGCAGGTGACTATAGTATCTAACCTTTCAAATGACCCCTGCCATTTGACCCTTGTCCAGACCCTTACAGTATCTGGAATTGCATTAGAGAGATGGAGAGCTAGAACACAGACTTATTACCTACAGAGGCCTCTGGCCCCCACTTGAAATAACATGCTGTCAGTTTCAAATAGATTTCTTCAATTTCTTTAAAGACCAGCTTTTTCCCATTAGCAAAGAACAGATTTTTCTCCATTTTGTTAAGACATGCTTCTAAGGAGACACCTAATATAATCTTACTGCTTTGCTTTGGAGGGGAACATAACTTTATTTTTCATTGAGTAAGTAATTGCAGCCTGGGTAAATAGGTCTGTATGAGTTGGAAGAAGGGGTATGGGGAAAACGGAGATTAGTATTCCAAAACTTTTAGAATGGCATATGTAAAGAAGGTTGAGCCAGAATGAACTTGTAACCAATGTTAAGATCACTGTTCCTTAAGGGAACCTAAGAGTTTCCAGAACACACAGTTTTACCCAAACTGCAAGGTCAAGAATTTCCTAAATAAATCTCTTAGTTTTAACAGGAAATTTTTAATTTGATTAATGGAAAATTCAAGGAAAAAAGAGTGTTAAATTACATGAGTTGGTCAAATCAGTGAACTATGACTTCATATTCCCCAGTTTAGAAAAATTAGACTGTTCTCAGAGACCAATCAAATTACTGTCAGAATATATTAGCAAATCTCATAAGGGAAATGAGAATTAACAAAAATGGAATATTTATTTAAAAAGGAAATTTGTTATCTGGCTACTACTCCCATGGCACTGCCATGGATTTGATCATTTTATAGAACTGAAGTATCAGGATTCCTTAGTGGTCCAGGGGTTTAAAAAAAAAATCTGTCTGCCAATGCAGGGGACACAAATTTGATTCCTGGTTTGAGAAGATCCCACATGTCTTGGGGCAAATAAGCTTCTGTGCCTCAACTACTGAAGCCTGGGTACCTAGAGCCAGTGCTCTGTAATAAGAGAAACCACTGCAATGAGAAATGCATGCCTCTGTTAGAGAGTAACCTCTGCTTGCTGCAACTAGAGAAATCACATGCAGCAAGAAAGACCCAGAGTAGCCAAAAATAAATAAATAAACAATTAAAAAATACTTTAAAAAATGAAATACCAATAGATACTGTCTCACACAAGTGGCATGTATTTAACAATTAACTGTGAAAGTTTGAAAGATTAACAGGTTTTATTAGCACTTTTTGAAATTAATTATAACTATAGTGATTTCTGAAAATTTTTTTTTTTACAGCTTTTACATTTAATAAGTATGTATTGAACAGGAAGATAAACTAAAAATCTATTAAATGAATGATACGATAATTTATAATAATGGGTTCACATCTCATTTTCCACAAGTCTTTGACTTATTTCTTATCATTTTTCATAGAATCTGGGACTCAGTTTTGAAGTTAACAACTTTCTGAGGTTACTTGGAAGTAGAGAAATTATTGAAAAAGGAATCACTTCAGTTCTGTGTACAAAAGGTTTGGGGTATTTGCAAAAGTCTTTCCAAGAAAAACAGTACTTGAAATAATTCCACATTTTATGTATGTCAAGATGAAGTATTCCAAGCCAGAAACTGTTGAGAGAATGAGCTTGTAATATTGTTTTTTTGCTCTTGCCTTACACTCTCAGAGACATTTCCTGAGCACCTACTCTGGGCACAGTGCTGTGTTAGAAGCTAAGATATAACACAAACAAAACACCTCTTACAGGGTTTATTATTAAGAGAGAATGAATGCTGCTGCTTATAAATAATTTCAATATCCAGCATATCATGATGAATAATAAAAATTGTTATCAGAATACAAAGGACAGGATTATGTCAGCACTAATGGTACAAAGCAAAATAATGAAGGTTTGGTGCCTGAGAAAACCAGAGAGATGTGAGGACCTCATCACTGAGAGGCAGAAAACCTCATCTTTAAACAGAGCCCAGTGACACTTTTGAAAAAAAAAAAAGGAAAATTACCTGTTTGAAAAACCAACTACATGCCAGGCACTGTGTACTAGGCATGTGCATATCAGAGGAATCACAGGCAAAGAAATGCCACTAGTTGTCGAGCTCTTAATTGAAGAAAGTAGGGAAAACCACTAGACCATTCAGGTATGATCTAAATCAAATCCCTTACGATTATACAGTGGAAGTGACAAATAGATTCAAGGGATTAGATCTCATAGAGTGCCTGAAGAACTACTGACAGAGGTTCATGACATTGTTCAAGAGGCAGAGATCAAGACCATCCCCAAGAAAAAGAAATGCAAAAAGGCAAAATGATTATCTGAGGAGGCCTTATAAATAGCTGAGAAAAGAAGAGAAGTAAAAGGCAAAGGAGAAAAGGAAAGATATACCCATTTGAATGCAGAGTTCCAAAGAATAGCAAAGAGAGATAAGAAAGTCTTCCTCAATGATCAATGGAAAGAATAGAGGAAAACAATAGAATGGGAAGGTCTTGAGATTTCTTCAAGAAAATTAGAGGTACCAAGGGAACATTTCATGCAAAGATGGGCACAATAAAGGACAGAAATGGTATGGACCTAACAGAAGCAGAAGACATTACAAAGAGGTGGCAAGAATACACAGAAGAATTATACAAAAAATATATCTATGACCCAGATAATCATAATGGTGTGATCACCAACCTAGAGCCAGACATCCTGGAATGTGAAGTCAAGTGAGCCTTAGGAAGCATCACTATGATCAACACTAGTGGAGGTGATGGAATTCCAGTTAAGCTGTTTCAAATTCTAAAAGATGATGCTGTGAAAGTGCTGCACTCAACATGTCAGCAAATTTGGAAAACTCAGCAGTGGCTGCAGGACTGGAAAAGTTGTTTTATTCTAATCCCAAAGACAGGCAATGCCAAAGAATGCTCAAACTACTGCACAATTGCACTCATCTTGCACACTAGTAAAGTAATGCTCAAAATTCTCCAAGATAGGCTTCAACAGTACCTGCATGAACCATGGACTTCCAGATGTTCAAGCTGGATTTATAAAAGGCAGAGGAAGCAGAGATCAAATTGCCAACATCCACTGGATCATTGAAAAAGCAAGAGAGTTCCAGAAAAAAAACATCTACTTCTGCTTTACTGATTATGCCAAAGCCTTTGAGTGTGTGGATCACAATAAACTGTGGAAAATTCTGAAAGGGATTGGATACCAGACCACCTGACCTGCCTCTTGAGAAACCTATATGCAGGTCAGGAAGCAACAGTTAGAACTGGACATGGAACAACAGACTGGTTCCAAATCGGGAAAGGACATAAAGGCTGTATATTGCCGCCTTGCATATTTATAACTTATATGCAGAGTACATCATGAGAAACACTGGGCTGAATGAAGCACAAGATGGAATCAAGATTACTGGGAGAAATATCAGAGAACACCATCCTTATGGCAGAAAAAGAAGAACTAAAGAATCTTTTGTTGACAGTGAAAGAGGAAGTGAAAAAGTTGGCTTAAAACTTGACATTCAGAAAACTAAGATCATGGCAGCCGATTCCATCACTTCATAGCAAGTTGATGTGGAAGCAATGGAAATAGTGACAGACTTTAATTTTGGGGGCTCCAAAATCACTGCAGATGGTGACTGTGGCCATGAAATTAAAAGATGTTTGCTCCTTGGAAGAAAAGCTATGACCAACTTAGCATATTAAAAAGCAGAGACATTACTATGCCAACAAAGGTCCATCTAGTCAAAGCTATGGTTTTTCTAGTAGTCATGCGTGGATGTGAGAGTTGGACCATAAAGAAAGCTGAATTGATGCTTTTGAAGTGTGGTGTTGGAGAAGACTCTTGAGAGTCCCTTGGAGTGCAAGGACATCAAACAAGTCAATCCTAAAGGAAATCAGTCCTGAATATTCACTGGAAGTGCTGATCCTAAAGCTGAAGCTCTAATACTTTGGTCACCAGATGCAAAGAATGGACAAATGGGAAAGACCCTGATGCTGGGAAAGACTGAAGGCAGGAGGAGAAGGTGATGACAGAAAATGAGATGGCTGGATGGCATCACTGGCTCAATGGAAATGAGTTTGAGCAAGTTCTGGGAGTTGATGATGGACAGGAAAGCCTGGCATGCTGCAGTCCATATGATCACAAAAAGTTCGACAGGACTGAGTGACTGAATTGAACTGAACTGTAAAGTATGTGAAGGTAAGATGCTTCAAAGTGACAGATAAGACAAAAATAATGTGGAGCGACAGATTCTGAATACAAGTATACATGAATGTATTTGTGTACTAAGAAAAATTAGTTCCAAGAAATCTTAAGTGATGAGATAAATTTTAACTCTGTAAAGTTTTGATGGTTGGGTGTGAGTTTTCAAGGATGGAAATCCTTGACACAGATAACAAGGAAGCAGAGGCTGAATGATATAATACAATTTGTTGGAAGACTGCTGAGCCTTAAACGTGAAGCTGGGTGCTATAGGAAATACAGTAAGAGAAAGTAGGGGGCTAGGATATGATATCGAATTCCATGGAAGAGATTAGGAGTTTGGATTTTATTTCCAGAGCATCAGAAGCCAGACATTTCCAAATATTTTATGAATAACTAAATAAATAATTCTTCATCTCCTCCAATTTAACTCCAGCAAGATTCCTTTCCTTCTTTAGTGTCTTATTTAGTACCATTGACTCCCTTTCTGCACTCTACAATACTCGTTTTATCCCAATCTATTAATGAAAGCTTCCCACACATTTATATTGATTTTTTCCAATGCATCCAATTCAACCAAGACAGATTGATCATCTTTCTTAACCAGCCACTGTGCTTAGCTAGTGAGAGAAATACAACATAAACTATTTCTCTCTCAGTTTCCTGCCATATTTTATAATAATAAAAATGTTCTTTGAAAGGCAGTATATTTTGTTTATCATTCCTTCACTCTCAGTAACAATCCAGATTATTTCTCTAATGACTCTCAGAACATTCTCCAACTGTCACCAATGACTTCCTAAATACCAAGTCCAAAAGTTTATTTGCACATTCATTTTCCTCTCCCTTATTTCACATTTTCTCAGTGTTGACTATCTCCTCTTTGAAACTGTCTCCTTTATTAGCTTCAATGATAGTGATTCTATAAGATATTTTGCTCTGGTGATCAAACAATATTTTTTTTCCCCTGTCTTGTAATTGTGCTATTCTTTAAGACTGTCTTTAAGATTTTTTTGGGCTCAAAAAGCACTGTAGATAGTGACTGCAGCCACAAAATTAAAAGACGCTTGCTCCTTGGAAGTAAAGCTATGGCCAACCTAGACAACATATTAAAAAGCAGAGACATTATCAACAAAGGTCCATCTAGTCAAAGCTATGGTTTTTCCGGTAGTCATGTATGGAATATGAGGGTTGGACTACAATATTGTAAAGTAATTAGCCTCCGATTAAAATAAATAAATTTAAATTAAAAAAAAAAAAGGTGAGCACTGAAAAACTGATGCTTTTGAATTGTGGTATTGGAGAAGACTCTTGAGAGTCCCTTGGACTGCAGGATATCCAACCAGTCTATCCTAAAGGAAATCAGTCCTGAATATTCATTGGAAGGACTGATGCTAAAGCTGAAACTCCAATACTTTAGCCACCTGATGTGAAGAACCGGTTTATTTGAAAAGACCCTGATGCTGGGAAAGATTGAAGGCAGGAGGAGAAGGGGACAACAGAGGATGAGATGGTTGGATGGCATCACCGATGTGATGGATATGAGTTTGAGTAGGCTCTGGGAGTTGGTGATGGACAGGGAGGCCTGGTGTGTTGCAGTCCATGGGGTCACAAAGAGTCGGACATGACTGAGCAACTGAACTAAACTGAAGACTGTCATTTTCTTCCAAGAAGTTCCTCTTATTTTTTGCTCTCTATATATTCTTGTGATATAACAGTTATTCCACGGCTTTAAATAGCACGTATATCTTGATGACTCACAAACCTGAGATCTATTTATGGCCTCTCCAAAGGTCTGCATTTTAAAAGTTAATAGAAATGGTACCTCATTGAGGTTTTGATTTACATTTCTCTGATAATGAGTGATGTTGAGCATAAAAGAGTCGGACATGACTGAGCAACTGAACTAAACTGAAGACTGTCATTTTCTTCCAAGAAGTTCCTCTTATTTTTTGCTCTCTATATATTCTTGTGATATAACAGTTATTCCACGGCTTTAAATAGCACGTATATCTTGATGACTCACAAACCTGAGATCTATTTATGGCCTCTCCAAAGGTCTGCATTTTAAAAGTTAATAGAAATGGTACCTCATTGAGGTTTTGATTTACATTTCTCTGATAATGAGTGATGTTGAGCATCTTTTCATGTGTTTGTTAGCCATCTTAAAAAACTGGAAATAGAACTGCCTTATGACCCAGCAATCCCACTGCTGGGCATACACATTGAGGAAACCAGAATTGAAAGAGACCTGTGTACCCCAATGTTCATTGCAGCACTGTTTACAATGGCCAGGACATGGGAGCAACCTAGATGTCCATCAGCAGATGAATGGATAATAAAGCTGTGGTACATATATACAGTGGAGTATTACTCAGCCATGAAAAAGAATACATTTGAATCAGTTCTAATGAGGTGGATGAAACTGGAACCTATTATACAGAGTGAAGTAAGCCAGAAAGAAAAACACCAATTCAGTATACTAACACATATATATGGAATTTAGAAAGATGGTAATGATAACCCTGTATGTGAGACAGCAAAAGAGACACAGATGTATAGAACAGTCTTTTGGACTCTGAGGGAGAGGGAGAGGGTGGGATGATTTGGGAGAATGGCATTAAAACATGTATAATATCATATACAAAATGAGTTGCCAGCCCAGGTTCAATGCATGATACTGGATGCTTGGAGCTGGTGCACTGGGATGACCCAGAGGGATGGTATGGGGAGGGAGGAGGGAGGGGGGTTCAGGATGGGGACACATGTATATCTGTGGTGGACTCATGTTGATGTATGGCAGAACCAATACAATATTGTAAAGTGATTAACCTCCAATTAAAATAAATAAAGTTTAAAAAAATATCAGATACTACAAAAAAAAAGTGCAGGATGTGAAAATGATTTAACAGCCATCCATGGAAGAAAAGCTGTGAGATTTTATTGACTGAAAGTTCAGTAGGAGCCAGAGAAGTAGTGTGGCAAATGTTTGTTGCATTCTGAGAAGCATGGTGTCCAAGACTAGCCTGGGAAAGATTTAATTACACTTGCAGTAGTTCTATGCTACCTGGATCATCATCTGGAGTTCTGGTAGCCAGATTTTCGAGGAATGTTTCTGGCTGATGTTTTTGGACACTTCCATGTGACATTTAATTTTCATAATGTGTGCCTGTGTTCTGAACCCATCTACTGAGAATTAGTAGCTCTTAATACTTAGGGGGGGAAATGTCAAATAACATATGAAGAAGAATCAAGTGACAAAGAGTGGGCCTATGAATACCCAATCACAAATTAGAGATGGAGTATTGCCTCACCATCAAATGCTTTCTTCAAGTAACGTTAAGTAAGATTCCAATGAAGAGGAAATTAATCTTTACTGTTCTGCTTAGGACTTCAGATCTCATGGATGCAAAATAAGCAATATATTTGCTTATTATAATCAAAACCAAATGGGATATCAAAGCACTATATCACAGAGCCTATTAACTAGAAACCTGATCTCTTTCAGTATGTGTGGGAATTACGACCTTGTTTGTATTGTGCTAAATAAACTGTAATACTAAAAAAAAAGTTAATAGAATCTTTGAAGCTGTAAGAAGATTTTTAGGCTTCAACTAGGTCATCGGAGTAGAATGAGTAAGTCAAATAGATGATTTAGGAAAAGAACTGGCAGTAGTTTGGAGAACAAATCAAAGCTCTGCTTAGGGCCAGTGAATAAAATGTGAATAAACTATTTTATCTATACCTAAGGGATAGCTCCACCCATATATTCTCAGACAGCTCAGTCAGTAAGAATCAAGAAGATCCTACTCCCTCTCCCATTCCAAACCGGCTCCCTCTTCTTTGCTTCATTTATCAGAAAATGACATTGAACTCTAGCAGATCATCTGCTCAGAAATGTCTCCCTCATGCACACACATACCATGCATACTCACCATCCACTCACTTAGCCTCAATATTAATTTTATTTCTGAAATGTCAAAAATTGGAGCCAAAAGAGGATTTCATATGGAGGCTTAGTAATAGCAGTCTGTTTGGTCATGGAACCTTGCAGTTGTATTTCATTGCAATCTTCTTAAATAAAAAAACATGAAACTGATCTTAAAGAATAAAAGCGGACTTCATGGGGTCGCAAAGAGTTGGACACGACTGAGCGACTGAACTAAACTGAACTGAATGAATATGGTTAGGAGGAAGCTCAAAAATTCCCTCAAATGAACGTTTTGTGTAGCCATCACCAGAAGGTCTGTTTAACCCATCCTCTGCGTCCCTGCACAGCCTTCATTTTCTCTTATGGGAAATAAGCTACAGTTTCTCTACTAATTTTCTTGTCCACTTTGATCACAGTGATACACTTTCTCCATTGCACTGCCATGAGCTGCAGTTGGTGGTGATGGCTTTAACTGCTGAATTAGACTATATAGTATTATCTGTATTGTCCAAGTCATTGCCAACAGCATGGCTATTGTGTGACTGATCTGAGTTTAGATCCTTGCTCAAACACCAACTAGTTTTGAGATCTTGTATAGTGATAATGACAAAATATAACAAGAGCTACTGCTCTATGAACATTACTTTGCCAAGTACTCTATAAGCATTTTATCTTTTCATCTTTACTATAACACCATGTAGCAGTATTATATTCACTTTTCTGATGAAGAAATTTAATACGAAAGAAGTTATGAAATGTGTACAGGATCACGTACAACTAGTGAACATCAGAGTAGGGATTCTAAACCCATTTCTTTTTAATTTCAGTGCTCAGGCTCTCAAAAACTATTCTCACTGAAACCTACAAGTAATGTAAACTTTCTTTTGTTTGGTTTCCTTCTCTGTGAGGTTGAACACACACGTGTCTAGTACAGTACCTGGCATGCATTAGATGTTCAAAATTGGTATTTTTTCATTTTTAGTAAGAACCATTGGGCTTTTCAGCCCCTGAAAACCTCTTTAGTTTTCTGGAGCACCAAGCCACTAACTAGGATAAATGTATTAGCAACTGATTAAGTCATTTGACTAATGAACAACAGGATATCCCACTCACACCTGACAGAACAAAACACCTTTTTTCTACAGCTTTCCTGAGAATAAATAATTATGTAAATTCTACCCTCCATCTCAGCCCACCATCCCATTATTTAGGTTAATTCTGCTCCGGATGAGGAGACTCTCATCTGTGGGTAGGAAAGTTCGGCTTGCCTAGAGTTGAGCTTTTTCAAAACAATGTTACTTACAGGGCCCATACAGCAGTTTTCTTGTCCCTCTTGGGCTGACTCACAATGCCGGGAAGGCTTTAGATCCAGCTGAGGGTGAGCTTATGAGAAGACTTATTGGCAGACTGGCTGGAGACAGTCTCAGAACTGAGCTGCCAACTCCCTGTGGTGTTGTCACTCACTATGTCTCTAGAGTATGCTGGTTCCCAGAAGACTTCTTTTGCCTCATATAGTCTTTTTATGCCTTCCATTATGCAATTGCATTTTGTGGCTATGTGCTTTATAGGCTGATGTAATTTTTTGTACTGTGCCCTTTTATTGAAGGATTTCGCATATGAACAGTTTGGAGATATAAGTCACATACCATAAATTTCACTATTTATAGTGTACAATTTAAAAAATTCTAGTAAATTCACAGAGTTGTGCAACAACCATCATCACAGTCTAATTTTAGAAAATATTCATCACCCCCAAAAGAAACTCCATACTCATTTGCAGTCACTCTAAAGAGGACTTTGTTTAGAATGAAATTTTATACCCAACTGCTAAAATGCACCAGCTACTGTGAATGTAAGTCATACTCTACCCCATAGTACCTGTCATTAAGTGCAGTCTTGTTTTATTAAACTACCCACCCACTAGTAGCCTCTCCCTGAAAAAAATGTTATCCATCTATACATATTCAGTAATAAAATTGTCCTAAATTTCAAATTTTAGAAAATATTCATCACCCCCAAAAGAAACTCCATACTCATTTGCAGTCACTCTAAAGAGGACTTTGTTTAGAATGAAATTTTATACCCAACTGCTAAAATGCACCAGCTACTGTGAATGTAAGTCATACTCTACCCCATAGTACCTGTCATTAAGTGCAGTCTTGTTTTATTAAACTACCCACCCACTAGTAGCCTCTCCCTGAAAAAAATGTTATCCATCTATACATATTCAGTAATAAAATTGTCCTAAATTTCGAACATCAAGCTAAGTGCTAGAGGTTTTAAAAAAAGAATATAATAATAATTCTTACTGTTCAGGGTCTCCTAGTTTAGTATAGAAAATAGGTTAGCTGATAATTTCTGATACTGATAACCAATAATAATATTGCCACAGCATGAACTAAGTGTTGGTAAATATAGTAAATAAAAATCTCAGTCCATCATTGAGGTGTGCAGAAAATAAAGTTTTTTTTTTTTACTTTTTGTATAACTCAACTTATTTTCTGTTTTTTGGAAGAAAACTAATCACAGTAATTTGAGGTTCTGCCTACTTGTGTTCAAATGTGGAGGATCTTATATTGCACATCTGAGTACATCTGATGTGAGGTGAATATTATCTACCTTCATTTCAGTTCAGTTCACTTGCTCAGTCGTGTCTGACTCTTTGCGACCCCATGAATCGCAGCACGCCAGGCCTCCCTGTCCATCACCAACTCCCGGAATTCACTCAGATTCATGTCCATTGAGCCATTGATGCCATCCAGCCATCTCATCCTCGGTCATCATCCCCTTCTCCTGCTCCCAATCCCTCCCAGCATCAGGGTCTTTTCCAATGAGTCAACTCTGCATCAGGTGGCCAAAGTACTGGAGTTTCAGTTTTAGCATCATTCCTTTGAAAGAAATCCCAGGGCTGATCTCCTTCAGAATGGACTGGTTGGAGCTCCTTGCAGTCCAAGGGACTCTCAAGAGTCTTCTCCAACACCACAGTTCAAAAGCATCAATTCTTCGGCACTCAGCCTTCTTCACATTCCAACTCTCACATCCATACATGACCACAGGAAAAACCATAGCCTTGACTAGACGGACCTTAGTTGGCAAAGTAATGTCTCTGCTTTTGAATATACTATCTAGGTTGGTCATAACTTTTCTTCCAAGGAGTAAGCGTCTTTTAATTTCATGGCTGCAGTCACCATCTGCAGTGATTTTGGAGCCCAAAAAAATAAAGTCTGACACTGTTTCCACTGTTTCCACATCTATTTCCCATGAAGTGATGGGGCCAGATGCCATGATCTTCGTTTTCTGAATGTTCAGCTTTAAGCCAACTTTTTCACTCTCCTCTTTCACTTTCATCAAGAGGCTTTTCAGCTCCTCTTCACATTTTTATTTTTTATTTTTTATTTTTTATGGAGATTTTTTTCTTTATTGAGAAACTTAAGACTTGGATACATCAAATAAAACCAATTTCTGGGGGGAAAAAAGCAAAACCCACAATAGAAAAAAAAGTTAACACTGTCTGGGCCACATCAGAACCCAGAGAATATATTCTTTAAATTGAAAAATTCTAGGTGCTTCATAATTGACCTTTTGATACAAAATGACCTATTAAATTTGCAATTGTGGTTCTTGGTGTTGAGGTCCATAGGACAAGCTAGGAAGTCTTCAAACCTTGAGCTGAATTCCATGAGGGTTTATTTGGCTTTTGAATCGGTTTGTCCTTGTCTAAGAGGTAGCAGCAGCAACAGCGCCCACCTTCTGAGCAGCTTCTTTCTTGGCATGATGAGCCTGAAGGACCGCCACAGCCTCATCCACCTTGGAGCGGAGAGACTCGGGGGACTCCAGCATGTGCAGCAGCTCCGAGTTGTCAATCTCCAGCAACATCCCAGTTATCTTCCCAGCCAGGTTCGAGTGCATCGTCTGGATAAGTGGGAACAGACGTTCACCCAGCATCTGCTTCTGTTCCTGGGGGGGTGCTGCAGCCAGCATGGAGGCGGTCAGCGGCTCCTGCCCCTGCACGTGGACCGCAGGCTGGGGTGCCTGCAGGGGCTGGATGGCAGGGTGAGGACTGCGGACGCTGGAGGCATATTTGTAAGGTGCAACAGCCCGAGGAGCAGCGGCAGCAACAGCAGCACGAGGCGCTAAGTTCTGCACAGCTGTGGGAACACCTCCAGACTGGCAGCTGTCAGTCAGCCCTTGCTGGGCGGCACCAGCCCCACCAAAGTCCATAGCCAAGCGGTCCGGGCACTCAGACCCAGTTGGAGCCAGGTGGCGAAGAGCTGGACGAGGCCCAGACTGGCGTATAGCACTTGGCATTCCTTGGAAGCCTTGAGGTCTCCCACCTTGCTGCCAGCGTGGATTAGGCCTCATCTGTGCTAACTGGTTAGGTGTGTAATATGGAGGTCTTCCCTGAGCCTGTGGAACTGCTGGCACAAAGTAGCCCCCAGCTGCAGGCTGGAACTGATTTAAGATGGCGTTGGCGGGCAGTGCCCTCATCCCGGCCACCCGCTGCATATATTGGTTGGTCAGGTGAGCCTTTCTCTCCTCCTTTCTCTGGGCCAGAGCGACATACAGTGGCTTGGAGCCCACGATGCGTCCATTCATCTCCGTGACTGCTTTGGTTGCCTCCTCAGGGGATGAGAAGCAGACAAAGCCAAATCCTTTGCTTCTCCCATCCTCCAGCATCACCTTAGCACTGGTGATTGATCCAAAAGGAGAAAACTCTTTCCTTAACTTCTCGTCATCAATGGTGTCATCCAAGTTCTTAATGTAGAGATTCACCCCGATAGCGACTAATCCTCTCCTGCTTCAGCTGTTCAAATTTTCGCTTTAACTCGGCCTGCCGCTCCACTTTCTTTTGTGCACGGCCAACAAAAATGACCTTCCCAGTGATTTCTTTTCCATTCATCTCTTCCACAGCCTTATTGGCATCCTCGTGTTTTTCGTAACTCACAAAGCCAAAGCCTTTGGATTTCCCACTGGGATCTCTCATCACCTTGACACTTAGGGTCTTACCAAACTGGCTAAATAGCTCTTTCAGATTCTCATCATCAACCTCTTCCCCAAAGTTTTTGATGTAAACATTGGTGAATTCCTTGGCTTTGGCTCCAAGTTCAGCTTCCCGCTCTTTTCGAGACTTGAATCTGCCCACAAACACTTTGCGGTCATTGAGGAGCATGCCGTTCATCTTCTCGATGGCCTTGTCGGCAGCCTCCTGGGTCTCGAAGTGGACAAAGGCATAACCCTTAGAGCCGTTCTCATCACACACCACCTTGCAGGACAGAATGTTCCCAAAAGCAGAAAAAGTATCATAAAGTGCCTTGTTATCTATAGATTTGTCCAGGTTCTTGATGAAGACGTTTCCCACACCAGATTTTCTCAGAGACGGATCCCTCTGAGACCACATGATCCGGATCGGCTTTCCCTTAATTACATCAAAGTTCATGGTGTCCAAGGCCCGCTCAGCGTCAGCCGGCTGCTGGAAGTTGACGTAGGCATAACCCAGGGAGCGGCGGGTGATCATATCGCGGCAGACCCGGATGGACAGCACAGGCCCCGCAGGACTGAACTTTTCGTACAGCATGGCCTCGGTGACGTCCGAGTGCAGGTCACCCACGTACAGGGAGGCCATGGGGTAGCTGCTGGCCGCAGCGTTCATCTCCCCAGCCCCCACCACCCCGAGCCCCGCCAGGAGGACTTCTTAAGAGAGACCGCACAGGACAAAGGGGGCTCCGCTCGGAGCCGTGGCCCACGCCGCGGCTCACAGGTGGCAGTGAAGCTCGGAGAAGCTGGGAGTCGGCTCCGAGGGCCGGAGAGGAGTTCGGGGACGGCTCGGACGAGACTGCCAAACCGCAGACAAAAGGCTCTCAAAAACAATATGGCCCTCCCTGGGAGTTTTTGATTTTTCAGCTGTCCTGGTCTGAAGCTCCCAATTTCAAAAAAAAGGAAAAAAATTAAAACGGGGACTCCCCTCCGAATGACAAAAAAATTTCCAGAGGCAACCCAGCGGTGCCCACGGCGGCCTCCGGGACGCGCGTTTCTCTATAAATATAGGCCTCGGGCTCCCGGCGGTTTAAGATTACAGCAGCCCGGGGAAGAGGGAAACCAAATATTTGTCGGTGCCGACTCGGCAAGCCCCGGGCGGCCCGAGCGCGCAGCCGCCTCCCACGCCGGGCCGGCGAAGGGCAGCGCGGACACGTGGTGCGGGGAGGCCGGCGCGCGGGGGGCGAGGGCGGCGGGCGCGGGGCTGCCACGCGGCGCAACCGGGCGGCGGCGCGTGGACGCGGGCGCGCGGGCGGCTCACCACCGGACCGACGGACGGGGACCGACAGACGCCCAGGTGCGCGGCGGCGGGCAGGCCGGAAGCGTGCGAAAGTGACTTCCCCGCGGTTTCTCCGAAGAGGATTCGTTTTTTTCTTTTTCTCCCTTTTTTTTTTTTAATTTTAAAGCGTTTTCGGGTTTTTTTTTCTTTTTTTTTTTTTTTTTTTT
>SJXQ01011445.1:73481-90597 GCA_006408695.1 Aepyceros melampus
TTTTTTTTTTTTTAATTTTAAAGCGTTTTCGGGTTTTTTTTTCTTTTTTTTTTTTTTCTTCAGGCTACTAGGCCCGAAAGTGGTGGAGGCTGCGGCGACCCGGGGCGGAGAGAGCCTCTTCACATTTTTAAATGGGAGATTACCTTGTATAATCTGGGTACATCCAATCTAATCATATGAGTCCTGAAAAGCGGAGAACCAGAGAGATGGCAGCATGAGAAGGACTTGACCACTGTTGCTGGCTTTGAAGGTGGCAAGGAAAGTGGGCAGCCTCTACAAGGAGAAAAGGCAGCATATTGATCCTTACCTAGACCCTCTCAGACTCTCTAGGAAAGAACGTAGCATAGCCCTGCTGATGCCTTGGTTTTAGCTCAGTGAGACTCTTGTCAGACTGTGATCCGCACAACTATCAGATAATAAATTTGGAAGAAGAATCTAGTAGTCCTTTGATATATGCTGTTGCCAAGATTTAAGTAACTTACTTCAGTCTCTCAGTTAATAAATGGCACAACCACTATTCAAAACATGGCCTGTTGGAGAGTTTTCATGTTTAAAACTCATTCCCTCGAGAATTTCACATGACCATCCATTTACCATTGATTCCAATTCAAGATGTTCTAAACCCATAGCACGCATTCATGCCTGGATTGGATATTAGCATATTGTCACTGTGTATGTTTATATTTTGCATATGAAGTTTTGTTCTGTTGTGTATCCTCACAGTGAACTCAAGATGTGTGAAAACATTTCCTCTACCAGGCTGGGCAAAGTCTAGGGCAGTGAATGCTGCCCTAGATCTCAAAAACTACTTGACAATACCGGAAATATTTTTCCTCTAGACACAAATGTTACTTTTCTCTCAAAACAGTAGAGTTACTATAGCAGCATTGTGTGTATTCTGTGACAGAGCTTGGTGTGTGCACAGGGATCTTGTGATACACCAATCCACACATGGGTGTATAGACTTTCAATATATGGCCCTCCTCACTGCTCTTCTCTCACACTAGCCTAGGAGAAGATCAGCCGGTATATTAATCCAACCTTCTGAAAAACTTGACAAAATACCCCTCAATAAAGTTAGTTGCAACAAGCATATGCAGTTATCAAAATATTAATATTAATAACATTGAATCTGGGAAACGTACCACAGTCTGTGATGTCAAGTTCAACTCCATGTGAATGTGTGCCAGACTTGTTAATCCAAACAGAAAGAATAGAACTAAAAATAAAAACAATTGTAGCATAGGGAGTGGCAGTAAATATTACTTATTAAGTATCAACATTTTATTACAGTAAACAGTAAAAACTCTTTCTTAACAAATCAGCAAATTTTAAAAACATACTGCACAGTGTTGTGTCCCTGTCGCTGTTACAGGGAATAGCGCTAAGCACTATTTTGGCTTCCCTGGTGGTTCAGTGGTAAAGAACCCGCCTGCTAATGCAGAAGACACAGGTTCAATCTCTGGGTCAGAAAGATCCCTGGAGAAGAAAATGGCAACCTGGGAAGTATTCTTGCCTGGGAAATCCCATGGACAGAGGAGCCTCACAGGCCAGAGTCCATGGGATCACAAAAAGTCAGACACAACTTAGCAACTACACAGCAATAACAACAATAAGCACTATTTTACAATATTTTTATAAACTTCATGAATGGAATAAGAAAGGGCAACTCGCTTCAGTCTTTCTGCCTGGGAAATTGCATAGACAGAGGAGTCTGGCAGGATACAGTCCATGGGGTCATAAAGAGTTGGACATGACTGAGCACACACACCTAAACTTTATGGAAGTGAATCTTCCAATATATCAATGCTTTAAAATGCCCATAATATTTCATTTCTAGAAATTCATTTAAAGGAAAAGGATCAGAGATGCCAGCCACATTTCATGTAGGGGAACATTTATTGCAGCATTATTCAGAGAAGTAAATGTAGACAATTCTCAATAGTGTAGAAATAAAACATTTATATTGAGTCACAGCGTGTTATAGAACCTTTAAAATTCATGTATATAGCAGCTGATGTGGATGGTCATCCTGAATCAGGAAATGGGAAAGCAGGAATCATGGCTGAGGGTTTTATAGGCAGTAAACAGTATAGGCCTTCTGAAAGACACAAAGTCTGAGACAGAAGCAAGAGGCAAGAGGCAAATCAGGTATTCTAATGCTTCAAAATTGTAGAAATAAACTTAAAAGTAAGCAAACAGTAATAACAGCAACAAAACCTGGTTGCTGCATCAATGAATGCTGTGTTTGGGCCACTATTCACAAAAAACGTTAAGGTCCTACAATGTGTACCAGCCCTGTGTGATCTGGTGAAAGTCTAATTTCTCCTCTTCTATTTGATTCAGTCTTGTCAAATTAACAGCAGTTTCTCCTTCCTTGCTGACTTGGCCAACATTAACCATTTGATTTTAGTGGACAAAGAAACATGTAACTGTTGTTTGGTCATAAAGTAATGTCCAACTCTTTTGTGATGCCATGGACTATAGTCTGCCAGGCTTCTCTATCCATGGGATTTCCCAGGCAAGAATACTGGAGCAAGTTTCCATTTCCTTCTCCAAGGGATTTTCCCAACCCAGGCATTGAATCCTGCATCTCCTGCATTGCAGACGGATTCTTTATTGCTGAGCCAATAGGGACGCCCATGAAGAAATGTAGCTCTTCCTATTTTCTCTTTATCAACTTCTTCCAGCTATTCCTAGTCTTCCTATTTATTTCATTCCTCTCTGCTTCCACCAGGTCTTATGTGCTTCTATCACAATTCTTTATTCACTCATCTTTTCAAAAACATTGTATGCACAATATATGTTATTGAAAAAGATCTGAGGATGTAACATTGCCCAAATACACAGACTCTAGTGGAGGATATAATTACATGGGAAATTATAATGTCATATTATAATTATTCAAAAAGGGGAATTAATAGAGATCTTTGCTACTAAAGAAGTACAGTGAGATGGGATGGGTTCTGGGACTTGCAACTCTGTGCCTTCAGTGTTTGCAACTGGACAAATGTCTCCTGTAGCAACAGAATGCAAAGAAACATTAAGGGGTTTAAAATAACTGCATGCATGTACAGTTGGGGCAAATTATGAACAATATGAAAAAGACCAAAAACTTCAGCTGCCACTTCTGAAGTGTCGAAAGCAAAAGCAGGACACTGTGCGTGATCCCTGCACACAGCTCCACCAAGAGGGTGGGCAGAGCACCCATGCCAGCCTTCTGGCCTGACTCCTGGACTTGCCTCTAGCCTCATCCCATTTAAGGGGCCAGCTCACCTCTCCTTAGGGAGTGAGCAATGAAACGTGTTACTTGTTTTCTGTCCCTTGTTCTGCAGCATAAGTCCCAATAAACCCTTCCTTGAATTTCTCATCTGGCCTCTTATCAGTTTCTATTGATTAAAGAGTGCAAGAATTGTGACTAGTAACAATAGTATTGGCATTCCCTGGAAGCGTGTTAGAAAGGCAGAATAGGGTGTGGAGAAAAGGGAAGTCTTTTGCACTGTTGGTGGGAATGTAAATTGATATAGTCACTAAGGAAAACAGTATGGAACTTACTTAAAAACCTAAAAATAGAACAACCATGTGACCCAGCAATCCCACTACTGGGCATATTTCCAGAGAAAACTAATTCAAAAAGACACAGGCACCCCCGTGTTCACTGCAGCTCTATTTATGAAAGTCAGGATATGGAAACAACCTAAATGTCCATCAAAGGAAGAATGGTTAAAGATGTGGCACGTATATAGAATGCAATATTACTCAGCCATAAGAAGGAATGAAATTGGGTCCCATGTAGAAATATGGGTGGACCTAGAGACTGTCACACATGTGAAGTAAGTCAGAAAGAGAAAAGCAAATATTCTACATTAACTCACATATGTAGAATCTGAAAAAAAAATCTGTGTAGGTGATCTTATTGACAAAACAGGAATAGAGAAACAGAAGTAGAGAACAACCATGTGGACATCAAAGAGGAAAGGAGGGGACAGGATGAATTGGAAGATTAGAATTGATATTATATATTAAGTAGATAATTAATGAGAACCCACTATATAGCATGGGGAACTCTACACAATGCTCTATCATGACCTAAATGAAGGAAATTTTTTAAAAGACGGGATATTGTATATGCATGATGGATTCACTTTGCTGTGCTGTAGAAGCTAACACAGAGTTTTGCCAAGAGAACACACTGGTCATAGCAAATACCCTCTTCCAACAACACAAGAGAAGACTCTACATATAAACATCACCAGATGGTCAATGCCAAATCAGATTGATTATATTCTTTGCAGCCAAAGATGGAGAAGCTCTATACAGTCAGCAAAAACAAGACCGGGAGCTGATTGTGGCTCAGATCATGAGCTCCGTCTTACTAAATTCAGACTTAAATAGAAGAAAGTAGGGAAAACCATTAGACCATTTAGGTATGACCTAAATCAAATCCCTTACAATTATACAATGGAAGTGACAAATAGATTCAAGGGATTAGATCTGATATAGTGCCTGAAAGATGGAAGGTTGTGCCATTGTACAGGAGGCAGTGATCAAGACCAATCCCAAGGGAAAAAAAATGCAAAAAGGCAAAAATGGTTGTCTGGGAAGGCCTTATAAATAGCTTAGAAAAGAAGAGAAGCAAAAAGCAAAGGAGAAAAGGAAAGATACATCCATTTGAATGTAGAGTTCCAAAGAATAGCAAGGAGAGATAAGAAAGCATTTCTCAGTGACCAATGCAAAAAATAGAGGAAAACAATAGATTGGGAAAGACTAGAGATCTCTTCAAGAAAATTAGAGACACCAAGGGAACATTTCATGCAAGTGAAAAGTGAAAGTGAAGTTACTCAGTCTTGTCTGGCTCTTTGCTTTCCCATGGACTGTAGCCCACCATGCTCCTCTGTCCATGTGATTTTCCAGGCAAGAGTGCTGGAGTGGGTTTCCATTTCCTTCTCCAGAGGATCTTCCCGACCCAAGGATTGAACCCAGGTCTCCTGCATTGTAAGCAAGGCGCTTTACCATCTGAGCCACCAGGGAAGTCCTTTTCATGCAAAGATGGGCACAATAAAGAACAGAAATGGTAAGGACCTAACAGAAACAGAAGATATTACAAAGAGGTTTCAAGAATACACAGAAGAGCTATACAAAAAAATTTTCATGACCCAGATAACCATGACGGTGTGATCACTCACCTAGAGCTAGACAAAGCTGGAATCAAGATTGGCAGGAGAAATATCAATAACCTGAGATATGCGGATGACACCACCCTTACAGCAGAAAGTGAAGAACTAAAGAGCCTCTTGAGGAAAGTCAAAAAGGAGAGTGAAAAAGTTGGCTTAAAGCTCAATATTCAGAAAATTAAGATCATGGCATGTGATCCCATCACTTCATGGGAAATAGATGGGGAAAGAGTGGAAACAGTGTCAGACTTTACTTTGGGGGGCTCCAAAATCACTACAGATGGTGACTGCAGCCATGAAATTAAAAGACACTTGCTCCTTGGAAAGAAAGCTATAACCAACCTAGATAGCATATTATAAAGCAGAGACATTACTTTGCCAACAAAGGTCCATCTAGTCAAGCTATGGTTTTCCAATAGTCATGTATGGATGTGAGAGTTAGTCCATAAAGAAAGCTGAGCGCTAAAGAATTGATGCTTTTGAACTGTGGTGTGGAGAAGACTCTTGAGAGTCCCTTGGACTCCAAGGAGATCCAACCAGTCCATCTTAAAGGAAGTCAATCCTGAATACTCATTGAAAGGATTGATGCTGAAGCTGAACTCCAATACTTTGGCCACCTTATGCGAAGAGCTGACTCATTGGAAAAGATCCTGATGCTGGGAAAGATTGAAGACAGGAAGAGAAAGGGACAATGAGATGGTTGGATGGCATCATTGCCTTGATGGACATGAGTTTGAGTTAGCTCTGGGAGTTGGTGATGGACAGGCAAGCCTGGCGTGCTGTGGTCCATGGGGTTGCAAAGAATCGGACATGACTGAGTGACTGCACTGAATTGAGAAACTAACACAACATTGTAAAGCAGCTATACTCTAAAAAATAAAAAAAAAATTCTAAAAATAGAAATGCAGAATATCAGGCATTTTTATAAGATGCCTAAGAAACTCATTGACATTCACATTTGAGAAACACTGATGTAGATCACTGGTTGGGGCAAGGCTTGGATTATTGTGATATTGAATGGTTTGCCTTGGAAAAGAACAGAGATCATTCTGTCAGTTTTGAGATTGCATCCAAGTTCTGCATTTCAGAATCTTTTGTTGACCATGTTGGCTACTCCATTTTTTCTAAGGGATTCCTGCCTGCAGTAGTAGATATAATGGTCATCTGAGTTAAATTCACCCATTCCAGTCCATTTTAGTTCCCTGATTCCTAGAATGTCGACGTTCACTCTTGCCATCTCCTGTTTGACCACTTCCAATTTGCCTTGATTCATGGACCTGACATTCCAGGTTCCTATGCAATATTGCTCTTTACAGCATCAGACCTTACTTCTATCACCAGTGACATCCACAACTGGGTATTGTTTTTGCTTTGGCTTCATCCCTTCATTCTTTCTGGAGTTATTTCTCCACTGATCTCCAGTAGCATATTGGGCACCTACCAACCCTAGGAGTTTCTCTTTTGGTATCCTATCATTTTGCCTTTTCATACTGTTCATGGGATTCTCAAGGCAAGAATACTGAAGTGGCTTGCCATTCCCTTCTCCAGTGACCACATTTTGTCAGACCTCTCCACCATGACCTGCCTGTCCTGGGTGGCCCCACATGGCATGGCTTCGTTTCATTGAGTTAGACAAGGCTGTGGTCTGTGTGATTAGATTGACTAGTTTTCTGTGATTATGGTTTCAGTGTGTCTGCCCTCTGATGCCCTCTCGCAACACCTAACATCTTACTTGGGTTTCTCTTACCTTGGACGAGGGGTACCTCCTCAGGGCTTCCCCTCCTGACCTTGAATGTGGAGTAGCTCCTCTCAGCCCTCCTGCACCCGTGCAGCCACCGCTCCTTGGACGTAGGGTTGCTTCTCTCGGCCACCGCCTCTGACCTCGGGGGTGTGATAGCTCCTCTCCGCCGTCAGACCCTGACCTCCAGCATGCGGTAGCTCATCTTGGCCACCACCCCTGACCTCGGGCGTGGGATAGCTCCTCTCGGCCGCTCTTGGGCCATTGCAGCCTGGCATCTCTGTCGCTGCCACTGACCTTGGGCAAGGGGTAGCTCCTCTTGGCCGTGCTTCTGCACAGTCCATCTCAGCCAGTGCGCTTCTGCATGGTCCGTCGAAGCTGTTCAATATGCAAAGAAATAGAGGAAAAGAACAGAATGGGAAAGACTAGAGATCTCTTCAAGAAAATGAGAGATACCAAGGGAACATTTCATGCAAAGATGGGCTTGATAAAGGACAGAAATGGTTTGGACCTAACAGAAGCAGAAGATATTAAGAAGAGCTGGCAAGAATACACAGAAGAACTGTACAAATAAGAGCTTTACAACCCAGATAATCACCATGTGTGATCACTCACCTAGAGCCAGACATCCTGGAATGTGAAGTCAAGTGGGCCTTAGAAAGCATCACTACGAACAAAGCTAGTGGAGGGGATGAAATTCCAGTGGAGCTATTTCAAACCCTGAAAGATGATGCTGTGAAAGTGCTGCACTCAATATGCCAGCAAATCTGGAAAACTCAGCAGTGGCCACAGGACTGGAAAAGGTCAGTTTTCATTCAAACCCCAAAGAAAGGCAATGCAAAAGAATGCTCAAACTACTGCACAATTGCACTCATCTCACATGCTAGTAAAGTAATGCACAAAATTCACCAAGCCAGGCTTCAGCAATACGTGAACCATGAACTCCCTGATGTACAAGCTGGTTTTAGAAAAGGCAGAGGAACCAGAGATCAAATTGCCACCATCCACGGGATCATCAAACGAGGGGTACCTCCTCAGGGCTTCCCCTCCTGACCTTGAATGTGGAGTAGCTCCTCTCAGCCCTCCTGCACCCGTGCAGCCACCGCTCCTTGGACGTAGGGTTGCTTCTCTCGGCCACCGCCTCTGACCTCGGGGGTGTGATAGCTCCTCTCCGCCGTCAGACCCTGACCTCCAGCATGCGGTAGCTCATCTTGGCCACCACCCCTGACCTCGGGCGTGGGATAGCTCCTCTCGGCCGCTCTTGGGCCATTGCAGCCTGGCACTCTCTGTCGCTGCCACTGACCTTGGGCAAGGGGTAGCTCCTCTTGGCCGTGCTTCTGCACAGTCCATCTCAGCCAGTGCGCTTCTGCATGGTCCGTCGAAGCTGTTCAATATGCAAAGAAATAGAGGAAAAGAACAGAATGGGAAAGACTAGAGATCTCTTCAAGAAAATGAGAGATACCAAGGGAACATTTCATGCAAAGATGGGCTTGATAAAGGACAGAAATGGTTTGGACCTAACAGAAGCAGAAGATATTAAGAAGAGCTGGCAAGAATACACAGAAGAACTGTACAAATAAGAGCTTTACAACCCAGATAATCACCATGTGTGATCACTCACCTAGAGCCAGACATCCTGGAATGTGAAGTCAAGTGGGCCTTAGAAAGCATCACTACGAACAAAGCTAGTGGAGGGGATGAAATTCCAGTGGAGCTATTTCAAACCCTGAAAGATGATGCTGTGAAAGTGCTGCACTCAATATGCCAGCAAATCTGGAAAACTCAGCAGTGGCCACAGGACTGGAAAAGGTCAGTTTTCATTCAAACCCCAAAGAAAGGCAATGCAAAAGAATGCTCAAACTACTGCACAATTGCACTCATCTCACATGCTAGTAAAGTAATGCACAAAATTCACCAAGCCAGGCTTCAGCAATACGTGAACCATGAACTCCCTGATGTACAAGCTGGTTTTAGAAAAGGCAGAGGAACCAGAGATCAAATTGCCACCATCCACGGGATCATCAAAAAAGCAAAAGAGTTCCGAAAATCATCTATTTCTGCTTTATTGACTACACCAAAGCCTTTAACGGTGTGGATCACAATAAACTGTGTATGATTCTTCAAGAGATGGGAATACCAGATCACCTGACCTACCTCTTGAGAAACCTGTATGCAGATCAGGAAGCAACAGTTAGAACTGGACATGGAATAACAGACTGGTTCCAAATAGGAAAAGGAGTACATCAAGGCTGTATATCGTCACCCTGCTTATTTAACTTCTATGCAGAGAATATCATGAGAGAGAGATGCTGGGCTGGAAGAAGCATAAGCTGGAATCAAGATTGCCGGGAGAAATATCAATAACCTCAGATATGCAGATGACACCACCCTTCTGGCAGAAAGTGAAGAGGAACTCAAAAGCCTCTTGATGAAAGTGAAAGAGGAGAGTGAAAAAGTTGGCTTAAAGCTGAACATTCAGAAAACTAAGATCATGGCATCTGGTCCCATCACTTCATGGGAAATAGATGGGAAAACAGTGGAAAAAGTGTCAGACTTTATTTTTAGGGGCTCCAAAATCATTGTAGATGGTGACTGCAGCCATGAAGTTAAAAGACGCTTGCTTCTTGGAAGGAAAAATATGACCAACCTAGATGCTACTGCTGCTAAGTTTCCTCAGTCGTGTCTGACTCTGTGTGACCCCATAGACGGTAGCCCACCAGGCTCCCCCGTCCCTGAGATTCTCCAGGCAAGAACACTGGAGTGGGTTGCCATTTCCTTCTCCAATGCATGAAAGTGAAAAGTGAAAGGGAAGTCGCTCAGTCATGTCCGACTCTTCACGACCTCATGGACTGCAGCCTACTGGACTCCTCCATCCATGGGATTTTCCAGCCAAGAGTACTGGAGTGGGGTGCCATCACCTTCTCCAACCTAGATAGCATATTCAAAAGCAGAGACATTACTTTGCCAACAAAGGTTCGTCTAATCAAGGTTATGGTTTTCCCAGTGGTCATGTATGGATGTGAGATTTGGACTGTGAAGAAAGCTGAGCACCAAAGAATTGATGTTTTGAACTGTGTTGTTGGAGAAGACTCTTGGGAGCCCCTTGGACTTCGAGAAGGTCCATCCAGTCCATCCTAAAGGAGATCAGTCCTGGGTGTTCATTGGAAGGACTGATTCTAAAGCTGAAACTCCAATACTTTGGCCACCTCAGGCGAAGAATTGACTCATTGGAAAAGGCCCTAATCCTGGGAGGGTTTGAGGCCAGGAGGAGAAGGGGAAGACAGAAGATGAGATGACTGGATGGCATCACTGACTCAATGGACATGAGTTTGAGTGAACTCTGGGAGCTGGTGATGGACAGGAGGCCTGGCGTGCTGCGATTCATGGGGTCACAAAGACTCGGACACGACTGAGTGACTGAACTGAACTGATGTAGATCACATAAATGGCAACCCACTCCAGTGTTCTTGCCTGGAGAATCCCAGGGACAGCGGAGACTGTTGGGCTGCCGTCTATTGGGCTGCACGGAGTCGGACATGACTGAAACGACTTAGCAGCAGCCCCATACAATCAAGAGGGGCCAACAAAATATAAATATTAAAATAAGATTTTAGGAAATGAAGATTTTCCCGTGGGGAGTTAGGGATGAAGGCAGGAGAGTAGAGAATAGAAGGAGATCAGTTTAGTTCAGTTCAGTCGCTCAGTCGTGTCTGACTCTTTGTGACCCCATGAATTGCAGCACAGCAGGCCTCCCTGTCCATTACCAACTCCTGGAGTTCACTCAGACTCACGTTCATCGAGTCAGTGATGCCATCCAGCCATCTCATCCTCTGTCATCCCCTTCTCCTCCTGCCCTCAATCTCTCCCAGCACTAGAGTCTTTTCCAATGAGTCAACTCTTCACATCAGGTGGCCAAAGTACTGGAGATTCAGCTTCAGCATCATTCCCTCCAAAGAAATCCCAGGGCTGATCTCCTTCAGAATGGACTGGTTGGATCTCCTTGCAGTCCAAGGGACTCTCAAGAATCTTCTCCAACACCACAGTTCAAAAGCATTAATTCTTCGGCGCTCAGCTTTCTTCACAGTCAACTCTCACATCCATACATGGCCACAGGAAAAACCATAGCCTTGACTAGACGGACCTTAGTTGGCAAAGTAATGTCTCTGCTTCTCAATATGCTATCTAGGTTGGTCATAACTTTTCTTCCAAGGAGATAATAGAAGGTTAAAGAAATACTGCAGACACAGGCCACAGCTGTGTTGTGTTTTATCGTAAAGGCAGATTGAACACAATATTTGGAAATCGTGAAGCAGGAGAACTAAAATACAAAGTGAAATAAACAAAAAAAAAGTCAAAACAAAATTTTTTAAAAACTCACAATACTCCACTATCATTAATTTATTCTTAAGTTTGAAATTAGGACATCTAGGAGAAAAAAAGCTATTTTAATACAAACATAAATTTTATGTCAATACAAAATAAAATCTCTTTTCTGCTAGCATTTGAGGCAGAATTTTGAAATAAATAAACACCTTAATATTACCTTGGAGAACAGAATGAAACAAGGCTTAGAAGAGGAAAAATAGAACATGTCATTTTCAGGAAGTTGAAGATTTGTTCAGGAGGGCTGAAGCAGAAAATGTAGAGAGACAGCATTTCACGATAGAATTCTAGATGGCTAGGTGTGTGCAGAGAAAGTATTTGAACTGGTCAAATCTTGGGACAGGTCATTAGACAAGACACTCTCTGAAGAAACACTGATCATTTCCCCCTTTGTCTGTGTACCCACTGCTTATTATTCCTGGGATGATGAATAATTTAAAGCCCTTTGGCTTGTGCTGAGAAGCTTGAGGTTTTGCTGTGTAGCCTCTCCTGTAGCCCCACTCATGGACTGCTGCTGCTGCCAAGTCACTTCAGTTGTAGCCGACTCTGTGCGACTTCATAGATGGCAGCCCACCAGGATTCCCCATCCCTAGGATTCTCCAGGCAAAAACACTGGAGTGGGTTGCCATTTCCTTCTCCAATGCCTGAAAGTAAAAAGTGAAAGTGAAGTCGCTCAGTCGTGTCTAACTCTTAGCGACCCCATGACTGCAGCCTACCAGGCTCTTCGTCCATGGATTTTCCAGGCAAGAGTACTGGAGTGGGGTGCCATTGCCTTCTCCAGCTCATGGACTAGCACTGTTCTAATTGGAATCCTTAGCATAGCCAGCAGGACTTTCATTTTTATATCCTTATAACAGCCTGGGCATTTCTGTTTGCTTTTATATCTTGGAAACTTATTTGAATTGTACATTTTTTTCCACGAGTTTCAAATATTTCCTGGCAAACATATCCAGGGCTTTAAAAACAGTCTCCCCCATCTGCTGAAGTGCTTTCTGGGAGAAGACAATGCTTCTATTAATGCAGAAGATATCCAAAAGTGGCAGCATATCTTGTCATGTTCTTGATGAATTCCTGAAAACAAACATGTCTTTTCAGACTTTCCTGGGTGTCTCGCTGAACCTAGGGCAGGCAAGGTGCAAGTGGGGAAGCTGGAAAAAGAAGTAAGGAACTGTGGGTTTATTTTCTGCTGGTTGGAAGGCAACAGCAGCAGCCATGCTGTACTCTCCTATGGTTGACTCAGTGGACACAGCCTACTCAACTCAACTACAAGAGCTTTTCAGGTTGTGTTGATATAGGTCATTGCATATGTGCAGTGTTATAAATGATCTCAGTGGTTACATAACCATGTATTTACTAAAGATGGAGGGAGAGTGAGAGGCCATGGAGCAAGAGAGACTGACCACTGCCATCTTGACAGATTGCTCTTTACACTGGGGATCTAGAATCTTGCAACAGAAGGGAAAAAAATTAAATAGGATAAGTAAGTTCTCTGCTCTGCAATAATTCTAGTGGTATAGTTACCTCATCCTCTTCTTCCATATAGCAGACCTTTGCAAAGCAATGTTCTCTTAGCATAGTCTTCTATGCCAAGAAGCAAGTTTAATTCACTATTGGATTTGAAACTCACCAATCTTCTCAGTTTACCACAAATTGTCAAAGACTGTATTAAGAGGACAAAGACTGAAAGCTGCTTATGTGTTTCCATAAGTTTTGACAGAGACTGTCTGTTAAACATGGTTAATACCTCATCATGGGGATAAATACACTAATGTCAATTTCAGGCCAGTCATCAGAATAGCCTGTTGCTTCTGTAAGCTGGCAAGGGACACATCAGGGACATAAAGTTTTATCATCTTTAGCTGTTTCCTTTAAAAAAAAAAAAAGGAATAGGCTTTACTCTTTAGAGAAGTTTTAGGTTCACAGTAAATTGAGGGGAAGGTGCAGAGATTTCCCATCGATTTCTTGCCCCTACACATGTGTATGCTCTCCATCCATTAATAACAGTGACCCCCGACTCCCATAGTAGAATGTTTCATTGGTTACAACTGATAAACCTACATGAATGAATACATCATTATCACCAAAAGTCCATAGTTTACATGAGGCTTTACGCTTGGTGTTGTGTAGTCTGTGGTTATGGACAAATTATAATGACATGTATCCAACATTATAGTATCATACAGGGTATTATCACTGTCCTAAAAATCCTCAATATTCCATGTATGAATTCCTCCCTCCCTCCAAATTCTGTTTATCACTGATCTTTTTATTATCTCCAATAGTTTGGCTTTTCCAGAAAGTCATATATAGCCATTATGACTGCCTTCTAATAGGTTTCCTTCATGTTTTTTCATGACTTAGCAGCTAATCCCTTTTCAGCACTACAAATAATCCATTTTTTTGGATATATCAGTTTATCCACTCATCTACTGATGGGCATATTGGTTGCTTCCAAATTTTGGCAATTATGAATAAAACTTCTGTAAACATCCATTTATGATCTTTGGTTTACAGACAGGATTTTGACTCTTCTGGGTATATAGTAAGGAGTATAGCTGCTTGGTTTTATGATATCAGTATGTTTAATTTTGTAAGAAACCACCCTTCTAAAGGGGCAATACCATCTTGCATTTCCATCAACAATGAATGGAAGTTGTTGCTCCAAATCCTCAACAGAATTTGATATCAGTTTTGAAAGTTTTGCATTTTACCAGGTATGCAGTGGTATTTTATTACTATCTTAATTTCATATCCCTGATGACTTATGATTGGAGTATATAGTGGTATTTTATTACTAGCTTAATTTCATTTCCTTGATGACATGATGTGGAATATGTTTTCATATGCTCATTAGTTGAGTTGCTGTCTTGTAAGTTGTACAGTGGTAAAACTGCTTTCAATGAGAACTACAATCATAATCCATCTTCAGGATTATCTTTTGGGGGTGAAAAAAAAAAAAAGAGAGAAGTTAGTCTGAAAAGAAACTGCTCTCCACAGTCAGTTGTTTGGAGTGTAAAGGGTTAGCAGGACACAACTGTGTGGCATTCTCTCCTAGGAATTGTTTTTCTGCTGAGTAAACAGCTCTCACTCAGCAGATCCTGGGCTCCTTATAAAGTCTTTCTTTCTCAAGTCTGAGAGTTTGATCATTCCAGAAAAGTCCCTATTAGTTGTCCTGAAAAAAGAGAGCTTCTTTGGAGATGGATTAAGGGGGAAGGCCTGATGAGGAAGTATTTCCCCAGCCTTAGGACAGAGACCTTTCTGCTTGTAAGTTTGTGACATGGAGATAATTCCCCCTTTTAAAGACTCTCTGCTAATGCCTGGGCTGACTTTCAAAGGATCAAATCTCCTTTTCCAGACCCAGAAAGTCTTTGCTTGAGGTCAGTGTTTCAGTGCAGCAAAGTCTTTTCTGAATACATCAGGGACTGCATAAATCTTCATATGGTTTATAAAGCCAACTGTTCACAGGAAACTGGTGAACTCAGTAGTACATATTAAAGAGGTTTGTATATTATTTATATATCCATTTGTTGTTGTGTTGTCACTAAGTCTAACTCTTTTTGTAACCCCATAGACTGTAGCATATCAAGCTCCTCTGTTCACGGGATTTCCCAAGGAAAAAAAACTGGAGTGGGTTGCTATTTCTTTCTCCAGGGGATCTTCCCAATCCAGGACTGAACTGATATCTCCTGCATTATAGGCAGGTTCTTAACCACTGAGCCATCAGGGAAGCCCCATAAATATCAATATATTGTATCAATTGAAAACAATTGCTGTATTGTTCAAAATAGTTAGAAAATATCTACTGCAGTCATGAGCATGTATTCATTCATTTCACATTTTTAAGATGTTTTCAAAATAAGTGAAGAGAACAGAGTGAATTCATAGAGAACACAGTTCAATTCTTGGATTTGCCACATGGATAATAGTGAGAAAGTAACATGACTTTGCTGAACACTTGTTTTTTAATCTTAGCCTCAATGTTCTCATCTGTGAAAAAGCTAGTAATACGTGATGCTTGTTGCGACAGTAATAGATGTGAAGCTTTGTAATGGGGCGATCTATTTACAGGTTCTTGGTGGTCTGCTTACAGGATGTTTAAGTCAAAGTCCTTAAAGAATTCCTTATGGGGGAAAAAAGAGACATTTAAATATATCTTTCAAAGAATAGTTATTTGTTAGTTGCTCATTAGTTTTGGGAGAAGAACAGGCAAGAGTAGTTTAAGAATCAAAATTTTAAAAAGGGAAAGATATTCCTGCTCATGCACTTTAGTTAACAGTTCTCTGAATTAGAGTAGACCTTACTATATTTCCCTTTGATTTTATCAGTTGAAAAAAGATACCATAGGAAGCTTACAGAAGAGTGAAAAGATCAGGATGGGGAACACCAGTATACTCATGGCAGATTCATGTTGATGTATGGCAAAAACAATACAATATTGTGAAGTAATTAACCTCGATTAAAATAAATAAATTTAAAAAAAAAAAAAGAAAAAGAGATAAAATGATGTAAACTGTTTGGCCTGTAGGAGGCATAGAAATATTATCACTACTGTTAAGGAGAAGACTAGCTTAGACATTTGGCTAATCCATTGAAGTCTCATAATTTATTTAGTATTAATAAAAAGAACATTAACCCAAGAGCCTGCTTCTGCTATGGAACCAAACGTGAGTCTGCTTGCCTTCGTGCAGTAAAGCTCATCTACTGATTGTGGTGAAGAAAAGTGCAACATTTAGTACAGAGCAACAAGCAAGGAGTTCAAGACAGCTCGAGCTCAAAACACTCAAACTCATGGATCACCTGGGTTTCAGAAAAGATTTTTTTTTCAGTATACATAATTTTTATTCTATCCACCAGAAAAGCATTTTTAAAGGCAAGGTGAGGGAGAGGTGTCCCAGGACCTGTAAACAGTTTGTGTACAATTCTCTGATTGGATGATGATGAGGGAACAGGGTATTCTCACAGGTTGTTAACATTATCAGTCCTGAGGTTCCAGTAAGTCTGGGGCAACTTGTTCCTGGTCATCAAGTAGTTAATTTATTCCACTTGGTGGGGGTTTAGCATCTATACAAAAAATAATAATAATAATAAAGAAAGAGAGAAAGAAAGAAAGAAAGAAAGAAAGAAAGANCACTTCATGGCAAATAGATGGAAACAATGGAAACAGTGACAGACTTTATTTTCGTGGGCTTTAAAGTCGCTGTAGACAGTGACTTCAGCCATGAAATTAAAAGAAAAGCTCTGACCAACCAAGACAGCATATTAAAAAGCAGAGATGTTACTTGGCTGAAAAAGGTCTGTCCAGTCAAAGCTATGGTTTTTCCAGTACTCATGTATGGATGGGAGAGTTGCACTGTAAAGAAAGCTGAAGGCCAAAGAATGGAGGCTGTTGGACTGTGGTCTTGGAGAAGATGCTTGAGAATCCCTTGGACTGCAAGGAGATCCAACCAGTCCATCCTAAAGGAAATCAGTCCCGAATATTCCTTGGAAGAACTGATGCTGACACTGAAATTCCAATAGTTTGGCCACCTGATGCAAGGAACTGACTTACTGGAAAGGCCCCTGGTGATGGGAACGACTAAAGGTGCGAAGAGAAAGGAGACGATAGAAAATGAGATGGTTAGATAGCACCACTGATTCGAAGGGAATGAGTATGAGTAAGCTCCAAGAATGGGTGATAGGGAAACCTGAAGTGCCGCAGTCCACGGGGTTCCAAGATAGTCAGACACTGAGAGAGTCAGCTGAGCAGACCAAAGCCTAGCCTCAGAATAATCACTTGATAAACACACAGATAGCTCTTAGGTATAATAACCCAAGGAAAAAA
>SJXQ01011445.1:94644-131688 GCA_006408695.1 Aepyceros melampus
ATACATATATATACATATGATATGTATATTATATGCATAGATGTTCATATATCATGATTCAAGCATCATGTCAGCAAAATATATAGTGCATTTTTACACAGAGATACAATTTTTAAATGGCCTAGAAAAACAGAGTAAACCTAATATACCCCTTTACCATCTGAGCCACTAGGGAAGCCCCACTATCTATGTTGGCAAGATCTAGTAATCAGCTTGTAATCAACTTACATACTCTTAGTATGTATGTGTGTGTGTGAGAGAGATTGCCAACTAGATAATTTAAATACAAAAATCAAATATACTTTTCTACCTCAGAGACAGTCACAAATTGAAAATAACAACAAAATAAAACAATGAAATGCTAACTACAATAACAAATATACTACTATACCTAGGAGAAAGTTTTGAAGGACTTGAAATATCTTGGTTTAGACTATAATAATGCAGGTGTTAAACACCTAAAAATGGAAAAATATACTACATTGACAAATAAAATGCTTTTAAATATATCAGCTTCATAAATTGATGTGTAAATGGAAAACTTACTTTAAAATGTATATAAAAAAGCAAGAGCTTAGTAGGAAATAACATCTGGTCATTTATGTTCATTGCCAGTGGGATGTGATTTTCTTTAGGCCTTCTCAGCAGACAAAGCTGGGAAATACATGTATGTATATAAATATGCCAACCAGAGCAGATATACTATGAACAAATAACTATACTAGTTATATTTATTTCTACATCTGTGTGTATACAAATACACATACCTATATAATATATAAAATATCAAAATGTTTATTGCATTTAGTAGAATAATTATAAATATATTAATGGGTTGCCATGCCTTCCTTCAGGGGATCTTCCCAACCCAGGGACTGAAGCCAGGTCTCCCACATTGAAGGCGGATTCTTTACCATCTGAGCCACCAGGGAAGACCAATATTTAAAAATAGACATGAAAATAAATATGTTTATATTGATATTTCTGACTAATCTAGTGCCTGCTGCTGCTGCTGCTGCTAATCGCTTCAGTCGTGTCTGACTCTGTGCGACCCCATAGACAGCAGCCCACCAGGCTCCCCCGTCCCTGGGATTCTCCAGGCAAGAACACTGGAGTGGGTTGCCATTTCCTTCTCCAATGCATGAAAGTGAAAAGTGAAAGTGAAGTCGCTCAGTCATGCCTGACCCTCAGCGACCCCATGGACTGCAACCCACCAGGCTCCTCCATCCATGGGATTTTCCAGGCAAGAGTACTGGAGTAGGGTGCCATTGCCTTCTCCAGTAGTTGTGTAATTGCTACGTTGTGTCTGACCCTGTTGCGACCCCATGGACTGCAGCCCTCCAGGCTCCTCTGTCCGTGGGATTTTCCAGGCAAGATAGTGGGTTGCCATTTCCTTCTCCAGGGCATCTTCCCCATCCAGGAATCAAACCTGCGTCTCCTGCATTGTAGGCAGACTCTTTACCGCTGAGACAACAGGAAAGCCCACCTAATGCTACAGTGTGCTTCCTAGTAATTTTTCTTCCTTTGTTACATGTGTAACTTCGTTTTCTGATTAGGAGATTCCTGAATCCTATTATCTACTATTTAGTTACTTAATGTGCTCAACCTTACTTATACATGTTAAGCCACCTTAGAATTGCTAACCCATATACCTGTGAGGGAAAGAAAAGACACAGTAGAGTACAACTTGTACACAGTTTGTTTGCTCTTTTGCCTTATGGTCCCCTTGCCTATATACTGTTTTATAAAGTAACTCAGAGCATTATTTCCCCTCTACTCCTTTTGGTGAGACCTGAACCTGAATTCAATCAAGTTTGTGCTTTGCAGTATAGAGCTCTCTGTGCATGCGTGCTCAGTCACTTCAGTCGTGTCTGACTCTTGCCTGAATTCCCCAGGCAAAACTACTACTGTGGGCTGCCTGTGCCCTCCTTCAAGGGAACTTCCCCAGCCAGGGATTAAACCCACCTCCAGCATTGCAGGCAGATTCTTTACCACTGAGCCACCAGGAAGCACATAAAGTTCTCTAAGCTTTGACAAATGTGTAAACTCTATATTCATCCCCACAGTACCAAACAGATCATTTCATCACCTTAAAATATGCCATGGGCAGCTTCCTAAGGCCTTCCTCTCTCCCCAGACCCTGGCAATCGCATCTCTGTTTCCTTTGCATGTGTATGTCCCCACTTTTTTTCAGAATGTCATGAAGTGAAGTCATACAAGATTGGCTTTCAGACCTGAATTTTTTTAAAATCCATCAGCATTGTTACATGAATTAATAGCTATTCCTTCCTTTTGCCAAGTACCTTTCAATTGTATGGATGTTCCACAGTTTATTTGTCCAATCTCATGTTGGAGAGTATCGGTATCAGTCCTAGTTTTGAGTGATTACAAATGAAGCTGTTATAAATAATTTTGTACAGATCTTTGTGTGCATATAAGCTTTTTCTTTCTTTGGGGCAAGCACCAAAGTGCTAAGTTATATGTATGTGTATACTCAATTTTATAAGAAACTGAAGAGTAGTTTTGAAGAGTGATTGTACTATATTTCATTTCCTACCAGTGAATGAAAATTCCTGTAGGTCTGCATCCTTACCAACATTTGGCATTGTGTTTTTTAGTTCTTTTGACCACTCTAATAAGAATGCAGTATTATCTCACTGTGGTTTTAATTTGCTTTTTCCTAAGAATTAATGATGTTGAACTTTTGTCAACACTTATTTGTCATCTCTATATTGTCTTTGATAAGCATTTGTTCAATCTTTTGCCCATTTTTATTAGGCTTTTTTTTTGGGTTTATTTTCTTATTGTTAAGTTTTAAGTGTTCATATTTTTTGGAAACATGTCCTTTACCAGACATGTAATTTGCAGATGTTTTTTGTCAGTGTCTGGTTTCTCTTTACATTTTCTGAGAAATGTCATTAAATTTTTTCTGTTTTGATGAAATGCAATTTGTCAAATTTTTCCTTCATGATTCATACTTCTGATATTGTTTTTTAAAACTCATTATCACATCTAAGGTCGTGAAGATGTTTTCATATGTTTCGTATAAATGTTTTATAATGTTGTGTTTACATTTAGGTCAATAATACTTGAGTTACTTTTTTGTGTAAGATGTGAGAAAGGAAACAAGGTTTATTTTTTTCTGGCACTTGGAGGTCCAGCTTTCCCACTAACATCATCCTCCCTTGAGCTGCCTGTACAACTTTGTTTAAAAATCAGTTTGTTGTTGTTGTTGTGTACTCGCAAAGTCATATCTGACTTTTTTGCAACCTCGTGGACTGTAGCCCGCCAGACTACCTCTGTCCATGGGATCTCCCAGGCAAGAATACTGGATTGGGTTGCCAGTTCCTTCTCCAGGGGGTCTTCCTGACCCAGGGATCAGACCCACATCCCCTGCACTGGCAGGTGAATTCTTTACCTGAGCCACCAGGGAAACCAAAAACCAGTTTAACAATCAATAAATTACAATCATGAGGGTTTGTCTCTGGGCTATTCTTTTCCACTGAGCTTCATCTCCATCCTTTTGCCAATACCAAACTCTCTTGATTACTGTAGCTTTATAGAAATTCTTGACCTAGACTTTTTGATTTCTCCAACTTTGTTCTTTTTCAGAAGTGTTTTGGTTACTCTAGTTCCTTTGTTTTTCTGCATAATTCTTAGAATCAACATAGCAACATATACAAAAAGAAACTCATTGGGATTTTTATTTGGAATACATAGATTAAATTGGGAGAAAATGATATTTTAATACTTTTGACTCTTCCAATCAATGAATGCAGTGTGTTCCCATCCATCTAGATTTTCTTTGATCTCTTACTCTAGGTTTTGGAATCTTGTATTTTTATCTTTATTGATTTTTTTTTTTAATTTCACTCTTTGACCCATATGTAATTTGGAAATATATCATTCATGTTCAAAATTATCAGTATGTTCCAGACATCATTTTGCTCTTGACTTTTATTGATTACGTTTTTTGTTTGTTTGTTTTAATTGAAGTATAGTTTATTTATAACATTGTGTTAGTTTCAGGTGTACACCATAGTGATTCAGTATTTTTGCAGATTGTACTCCATTATATGCTATTACAATTAATGGGTATAATTCTCTGTGCTATACAGCATGTCCTCATTGCTTAGCAGTAGCAGCAGTTTGTGTCTGTTAATCCCATTTACCTAATTTGTCCCTTTCCCCTTCCCTTGGTAACCAACAGTTTGTTTTCCATCTATGAATTTGTTTCTGTTTTGCACATTCATTTGTATTTTTTTAATTCTACATATAAGTGATATTGCACAGTATTTGTTTTTCTATGAGTAGCTTATTTCACTAAGCATAATATTTCCTAGGTCCCTCCACATTGCTGCAAATGGCAGTATTTTATTCCTTTTCAAGGCTGAGTGCAACTCCATTGTATATGTGTGTGCGTGTGTGCAATATTTTATCTGTTCATCTACTGATGGACACTTAGATGGCTTCCAGATCTTGACTCTCATAAATAATGCTGCAACAAACATGGTGGTACATGTATATTTTCAAATTAGCATTTTTGTTTTCTTTGTAAAAATACCTAGAAGTGCAATTGCTAGATCTTATGGTAGTTCTATTTTTAGTTTTCTGAGTATTCACTATACTGCACCATCAAAGTACAAGGTTCCTTTTTCCCCACAGCCTCTCCAATGTTTATTATTTGTAGACTTTATGATGATAGTCATTCTAATGAGGTGATATCTCACTGTGGCTTTGATTTGCTTTTCTCTAGTAATTAACAATGATAAGCATCTTTTTATATGCCTGTTACCCATCTGCATGTCTTCTTTGGTGAAATGTCTGTTTGGGCCTTATTGAATTGTTTGTTCTCTTGATGTTGAATTCTATGAGCTATTTGTATATTTTGGCTATTAACCTCTTGTGAGTTGTATCACTTGGAAATATTTTCTCCTATTCCATAGGTTGTCTTTTGGTTTTGTTGATGTTTTTGTTATTCTTGTTTAATACTCTTGTAGTCTTAGAACACAGTCTGTGTCATTTCTGTTCTTTTAGGTTTGTTAAGGTGTGCCTTATGGTTCAGGATGGTCTACCCTGAAGATTGTTCTATGCACAATAGAAGAGAATAAATAGTATTCTAGAGATGCTTGAGATGCTTGATAAATCTTTCTATGGATGTCAATTAGATCAAACTGGCTCATAGCCCTATTCCAGTCATCTATATCCTTAACTGCTTCTTGCCTACTTGTTCTTTCAATTACAGAGAGAGGAATGTTGAAATCTCTAAGTATAATTGTGCATTAATGCATTTCTCCTTTCAGTTCTATCACTTTTGTATCATGTTTCAAAGCTCTGTGTTTAGGTACATGCACATTTAGAGTTATTATATTCCTGAAAATTGACTCATATCAATATGCAATATTTATCCTTGATTTTAATTTTGTTTTGAAGTCTCCTTTTCTAAGTCTTAACCTATTAATCCTAGATATTTTAAATATCCTCTCCGATAGTTTCAAATAAGGATATGGTATTGACGATAGCTCTACCTCTTCAGATTGCATTTCCCTTTATCTTTCTGCGTCCTCATAATATTTTGTTGAAAGCAATATATGTTGTATAGAATAATAAATAATGAAGTAAATATTTTGAAGCTTAGATGTGAGCATACATTTTCCTCTGATAGGATTCTGATGAGGGATTTATGGTCATCTCGTCAAGATCTAAATGTTATGTATAACTTTGAGTCTCCCCTCTGCATGTTCTCTAGAGAGATGTCTCTGGAAAGCTCTCCAGTTAATTCCACTGTATCTGTTGTGTTTTGCCAATGGGTGATGGTGTGGCCCTAAGGTGGGGATGGGTACATTCTCTGTGGTTCTTATGAAGCCCCAGTATCGGTGGCTATTGAGGTGAGTCTTCTGATGTGGTCTTCACATATGTTCCTGAGCCTCATACAGATGTAACACTGGATCCTGACACTCCCAAGGATTGAGTATTTTTTTCCTATGTTCTCCTTCCCTCTGTGAATGAATTTCCAGAGAGCCCACAGGCCCTGTCTTATTGTCTTTCCTTTATGTGATCCTTAGGGGAGATGGAAGCATTGAGTCTTTACAGAGATTTGACTGTTCTTCCTTCCATTACAGAGCACCCCATGGAAGTTTCTCAGGATTCCTCTGATATCCCTATCTTTTGGAGTCCCTGAAGAAAAACTGTGCAAGTCTGAATTCCCCAGGGCCCCAGCTACTCATGCCACCTCACACTCTACCTTGAATGGCTCCTTAAAACTTAATCTTGCTAATATCTTATCTGAAAACATCTGCTCCAGATAAGCAAATGGTCAGCTGCCACTGTTACTCTCTTTTCATGTTAGTTTTTGGCCCTGTGACCTCAGTTTTCTCCTGAGTCCAACTTTACTCCTTTTTTTAGTATAAATGTATTTATTTTAATTGGAGGCTAATTACTTTACAATATTGTATTGGTTTTGCCATATACACAATGGAGTATTACTCAGCCATTAAAAAAATACATTTGAATCAGTTCTAATGAGGTAGATGAAACTGGAGCCTATTATACAGAGTGAAGTAAGCCAGAAAGAAAAACACCAGTACAGTATACTAACGCATATATATGGAATTTAGATGGTAACGATAACCCTGCATGTGAGACATCAAAAGAGACACAGATGTATAGAACAGTCTTATGGACAACTGTACTCCTTGATTTGCAGATTACCCAGGTTGTTTCTAAAGTAAGACTGGGAGTGACATTCTTTCCTTCTCTCCAACTCTCTCTATAGCTTTCAAGTTTTTTTCAAGTTTACTTCTGTCATCTTCTAGATGTTTAACATTAGATATTTTGTTATAATTCTGTAAGTCTCAATTGTCTCCACTGTGAGGTTATTGTGGTTCCTCACTCTTGAATTGCAAAGTGTGCAGACCAATTGAACATTATTCATTTCATTCCATTCTCCATGCTGCCCAATGGTTTAGACAGAACAAGGATGAGAATCCTCAGTCTCACTTAATAGAGAAATGAGGTCACATGAGGTTAGAAACTTACTTAAGATCATCCAGCCCAAATTGGTCCAATGGGGAACAAGACCTGTGACTTGTGAATTATAGCTCCACATTCTTTTGCCTCAAGAAAGAAAGCATTTTTAAACATTTAAATTGTATATAGCAGTTACTTTATCCCCAAGAATGCTAGAAGCTCCTTTAACTTTTAATATGGACACATTGTGGAAGAGATCATCTTAGACACTTGTTCTACCTATCAAGGAGCTTGAACTAGAAAACACTGTGGGGATGAATGATTCAAGCTGTCCCATAGCTTTCATTTGAGTCACTGTTTCCAACAGGCACATTCACTTTTCCAGAATTTATAACCCAATAGTGCATTTCTTCATTGTGGCTATTACTAGCGACAAATTCACTTCTAACTCAATTTGTATTTCATGGAAAAAAAATAGACTATGGAAGGTTTTCAAATATAAAAATAGGAAACAAAATTTCCATGATAATTTAGCACTGGATTAAGATAACTTGCTGTGCTAATGAAATTTCAAATTTTCTCATACTCCTTGAGGGATGAGGTGCTCATTTAGTTTCTCCAAACATTCCAGTGAGGTGAGTAAGATGCAGAGGCTTGAAGCCAGATGACCAGTGCAGAGCCCTTCTCCCATCTGCTCCCTCACCCTCATTCTGTACCTTCAGAAGGCTGCTTTTTCTCTGCTTTGGACAGTGTTTATTAGCATTGCACACTATCTGGGGTCACAAAAATTTCTGCTGCAGCATTTACTTCTACCAGCTTTACAGTGAGATTACATAATGAAGACTATGAACTCAATGTGAATTTAGAAAAAGTCAAAGACTGTATTATTTAAATTACTCTTCCAAGTAGTATTCTAGGTTAGTGTAGTAGATTTTTAAGTACATTAACTGACTTTGTGTCTATATATATTCAAATGCTAGTTTACCACAGGTATTGTCTTAGTACCCCAAAATATGTTAGGTGTGTGTCTTAGCAAAAATCAACAACCAAAACAATAATAAACTTGCATTCAGATGATTTTTAAAAGCATAATTTCTTAACTTTAAGATAGTATAAGTTTGCTTTGGAATTTTAAAAATATAAACAGAAACGTAGGATAAAAATGACACATTCTACTGCCCAGGTTCAATTTATAATTTTAATAATTAATTTGAATCTTTCATTGGGTATAATTATTACATTTTATAATATGGTATTTGTTTTATATTGACATCCCTAATAAACTAGAAGAAGGTTGTTTATATATGTCCTCTACATGTGTGGAGCTATTTATTGGAAATATTTTAAGGGAATGTCTTGTATTTGAAAGCCACAGTGAAAAGAAACTAAAAGAAGGGAATAAGAAAGAAAAGAATGGAAGGAGGGAGAAGAGGGGAGAAAAAGGAAATAATTTGAATTTTTTGAATGTATTTCCTTAGATAAGGGAAACTGAAGAAAAATGAAAAAATGAGACTACACCAAACTTAAGCTTTTGCACAGGAAAGTAATCTATTGACAAAACAAAACAAAAAGTTTGCTCACTTAATGGTAGAAGAAATTTGCAAATGATAAATCTGATAAGAGGTTAATATCAAAAATATACAAATAACTCAGACAACTCAACCTGAAAAAATGGAAACAACCAAATTTAAAAATGAGTGAGGACTTGAATAGACCAAGAATAGACACCTTTCCAAAGAAGAGATTCAGATGGCCAACAGACATGTGAAAAGATGTTCAAGAGCAGTAATTATCAGAGAAATGCCTATCAAAACCCTGATTAGATATCACTTCACACTTGTCAGAATGACTGTGATCAAAAATAAAACAAATGTAGAGAAAAGAGAACCCTTGTGCACTATTAATGCGAGTGGAAAATAGCATGGAGGTTTCTCAAAAGAATTAAAATAGAACTTACCCTGAGATTCAGGAATTCCATTTCTGGGTATTTTTCCAAAGAAAATAAAACCATTACCTTGAAAAGATACATGTATCTCTATGCTCACTGCAGCAAGATACAGAAGTGACCTGCTGCTAAGTCGCTTCAGTCATGTCCGACTCTGTGCGACCCCGGAGATGGCAGCCGACCAGGCTCCCCTGTCCCTGGGATTCTCCAGGCAAGAACACTGGAGTGAGTTGCCATTTCCTTCTCCAATGCATGAAAGTGAAAAGGGAAAGGGAAATCGCTCATCGCGTCTGACCTAAGTGTCAATTAACAGACAAATGGATAAAGATGTGGCGTATTTATACAATGGAATAAGAGCCATGAAAAAGAATGAAATCTTGCTATTTGCAATGACATGGATGGATACAGAAATTATTATGTCTAGTGAAAAAGGTCAGACAGAAAAAGACAAACACTGTGTGATTTCACTTGTATATGGTATCTAAAAAGCAAAACAAATGAACGAACATGACAAAACAGAAACAGAGTCATGGATACAGAGAACAAGCAGGTGGCTTCAGAGGACAGGGTTGTAGGGGCATGAGAGAAATAGAAAAGGGAGACTAAAATGTAAAAACTTCCAGTTACAAAATAAACGAGCCATGAGGATGAAATGTACAGCATGGAGAATACACGCTACCACAGTAATACTGCACAAACGCTGGAGTACCTTTGTCTGGTGGTGGTAACTGGACTTATGATTATTCTGTAATATATAGAAATATCAAGTCACTATGTTGTGCACTTCAGCAGAGTGCTGTAGGCCAACTATACGTCAGTAAAAAAAGAAAAAGCGGTGGGGAGAAATGGGTGAACTACTTTTTGTTTTGCTTTATTTTGTTTTGATGAACTGAATTTTTACTTTTTTAAAAAAGAAGGGGAACAGAGTGGGGGGGGGAGGAAAGAAAAGGAATAACACAGTTACTCCATTTGAGAACATCCCTATGTAGAAGGAAGCAAACACGCTCACCAACACTGAGAAAATAAGTCTCTACCTAAAATAAGCAGGAGCAACTGAACTATCTGGAGAAGCTGCTCAGTGTTTCAGCCTGGAACTCATATCTTGGATAGATCTTGACCTCTACAGTTGGCTTTAGCTTGCTGGAGAAAGTGTTAATGGAGATTGAGAGAACGGAAGTTACTGTTAAATAATTGTTGAGTTTGGGGAAGTCTTTCATTATTTTCAGAAGCTTCATTTTATTTAAATTAAAAGTTATTAACACATTAGGACTCCTCACATACAAAATTCTTCAAAATAGACTTAGTTACCATCCCACTAGTAATGTATTTAGCACAATGAATCTAGTGTGTGTCATTACATTAGAAGGGAATAATGAAATTCAACTCATATTTCATATGACAAATATGAAAGTCATATCATATTTGATATGGCAATATAACCTGTGTTAAGAGAATGTAGCAGTTGTCATTAGAATCCATAAAAGTCAGAGTGCCAATAGTGGACCCTGTATGGGTGTGTGTATCTATATGTGTATGTGCCGGGAGCCAGCACGGGAGATCCCACCCATGCCAAGGTCATGCGGAGAGACCTGACGGGCAAGGCGAGTCAAGTCTCAAGGGGTCCTCTGCCTGAGCATCTACCCCGAAACCAAAATCTGTCTGTTTACTGTCTGCTATACTATACTCTTCTGACATTACAGGGGGCTATCCCCGACCACCTTTCTCTGGAAAAAAGTTAGCTTAGAGCTCCAATTAGTCTCCTGCATATGAAAGGAATGTTTCAGCTCAAATCCCACTGATGGCTCTCTAAACTTGCCTGACAGGTTCCCCCCAGACTTTTACAACTTGTGATTGTTTATAGCCCCCAACCACGAAAGGCACGAAGCTTAAAACATCTTAAAGATATAGAGCCTTTTAGAGCTAAGAATTAGTTTGGTGAAGGGCTTCATTGTTGAGTTAATGTTTGCTGCCAGGCCTCCATATTCTTTATCTTTTAGGCACCTGAAGGATATTAATCAAAGTAACTGCGATATAGAAAAAGGAATGTAGTAGTTTTGGTGTTAGCAACACTAGACTTTTGAGTTAGTGAACTTTCTCTTTGTTATAAATCACTGTACTCCTCTTTCATTGTTATAAATTGCTGTGTCCTTGCTATGTAAGATTGTAACTTTATTTAGTGCTTTCTGAGAGTGGCACCAGACTTTGGAAAAGAACAACACTATTAAGGCAAATAAGTTCTCTGGCTGACAGACCCTTATCAGAAAAGGGCCATAAAATGTTAATTGGCCTTCTGGCCAGAAGATGATGTAAATCACCTAAGACTTGTGTTACAACTAGGTATGCAGAGAGAAAGCCTGGTCTCAATAAGAGTCAGGGCTGCTGACACTGCATAATTTTGTATTATCCATTGATCCCTATGTACAACCAAAAGTATAAAAGCGTTCCTGAACAATAAAGGATGGGCCAGTCACTGGAAAAACTGGTTCCCCCGTGTCTTTTCTTACTCTATTTTCTGGCTGAATTCCCATCTGGAGCGTGGAGGCTAGCCAAGTCTACTTCCTTGCCCTGGCTTCTAAGACCCACGCAAGAGGGAGCCCAAGGCGGGGCACCCTCGGCTATTCAAACGGGCACTGGTGGCCTAACGTAGATGGTGCAAACCTCTTGTCTCGAGGTTTTATTAGTTCTCCATGTAAACCAAGTTATTCAGCTTCTTTTCTCCACTACTTTTCCTACTATACTATTTCTTCATAATCTCTTTTTATATTTCTAAATAAGTAAGTTTTTCTTCACCTACTCCATCTCCCCTTCAAATTACCCTGGATCCACCAGGACTGGACCCCAGCATGTATGCACTGTGCTGTGCCTAGTCTCTGTTACATCCAACTTCATGCAACCCCATGACTGCAGCCCACCCAGATCCTCTGTCTATAGTAATTCTCCAGGCAGAAACACCAGAGTGGGTTGCCATGCCCTCCTCCAAGGAATTGTCCCAACCCAGGAATTGAACTCAGGTCTCCCACATTGTAGGAGGATTCTTTTACCAACTGAGCCATCAGGGACATCCAAGAATACTGGAGTGGGTATACTATCCCTTCTCTAGGGGATCTTCCCAACCCAGGAATTGAACTGGGGTTGCACTGCAGATGGATTTTTACCAGGTGAGCTACCAGGGAAGCTCCTATATGTGTATGTATGACCAAATGTAAAGTACATTTGAAATGTAATTTTAAAAGGGTGATATTTTATTGCCTTAATGATGAAGAGATATTTCACTTGAATATATGTTTTCTAGTAAATTTTAATATAAATATCACTTACTGTTCTCTTTTCTTGATGCTAGTGCTTCCAAACTACCTGGCATGCAGAACCAGGTTTGTTTTTTTACCTTAATTTCCAAATGTGATGTACCAAATTTTTAATAATGTATAGTATCAAATTGTTATGGAAGTTTCTATATTTTTTTTGCCACTGGAGCACACCAGTCAGGTGGCCACTAGGCAATGCACAATAGAGTTCTCAGCAACTTGCTTCTCAGGATTCCTCTCATTCCTGTGCCCTGACCATCCTCTGCTATTGTATATCAATATTCATGCAAAATCTCAAGGTTTAAAAAAATTCATGATATGATTTGAGGAGAGAAATTTCTCTTTATTCATGCTGCCTAAAATATCTTTGATGAAAATATCAAAAATTCCATCACCAGAAAAGTCCTGATTTTCATAGAATCTGAGAATTCCTGGAAGAATGTTTTACAGATTACAACTCTCCTTCGTGCTCATTAGCTCATTTTATTGTAACAAAAACCCATTTAAGTTGGCAGGGGGTTATTCATTACTCCATTTCACAGTCAAAAACACCTGATTTACAGGTACCTTGCTCAATGTCTCAAAAATAATAAACACCAAAGCCAGGTATTGGGTACAGATGTTTCCAGACTGAAGAGATTCACTTTCTCTGGTATGGTTTAAATTAATGATGGTGAATTTTGGTTTCTACTTTTAAAATACAGAAAATGTATGGTGAACTTTTGCTTCCTTGGCTACATAAGAATACAATTATTCATTGACTTCATATGCCTGCTCTTTTACACTGGAATTTATAGCTCAGATGTTTTCAATTATATAAACAAATTTGGTACTGGGACTTGGGTAGATTAAATAGTTGGAACATTTGCCCCAAATTCCCCAACACTTATGAAACTGATCTGTCAATTGTCTCATAGGATGCTTGTGCTGTGCATGTTTCCCTTTGGCATTACCACATTGGCCAAGCAGCAAGCACCTTTTTGCAGATTGAGTGGCTCTGAACAGCTCAAACTGTCCTGCATCTGCTCTTGAAGACCACCACCCAGAGCCCTCTCTGCAGTCTCGCTCCTTGCAGTCCCTGCCTGCTCAGCCTCTGACCTTTCTGTCTGTTTCAATATCCTTCTTTCTTTTCATTTTAATATTTTTTAATCTTTTAAAAAATTTTATTGACTTATAGCCTTAGAAAGCATCACTGCAAACAAACTAGTGGAGGTGATGGAATTCCACTTGAGCTCTTTCAAATCCTGAAAGATGATGCTGTGAAAGTGCTGCACTCAATTTGCCAGCAAATTTGGAAAACCCAGCAGTGGCCATAGGACTGGAAAAGGTCAGTTTTCATTCCAATCCCAAAGAAAGGCAATGCCAAAGAATGCTCAAACTACTGCACAATTGCACTCATCTCACATGCTAGTAAAGTAATGCTCAAAATTCTCCAAGCCAGACTTCAGCAATATGTGAACCATGAACTCCCTGATGTTCAAGCTGGTTTTAGAAAAGGCAGAGGAACCAGAGATCAAATTGCCAACATCCGCTGGATCATGGAAAAAGCAAGAGAGTTCCAGAAAAACATCTATTTCTGCTTTATTGACTATGCCAAAGCCTTTGACTGTGTGGATCACAGTAAACTGTGGAAAATTCTGAAAGAGATGGGAATACCAGACCACCTGACCTGCCTCTTGAGAAATCTGTATGCAGGTCAGGAAGCAACAGTTAGAACTGGACATGGAACAACAGACTGGCTCCAAATAGGAAAAGGAATACGTCAAGGCTATATATTGTCACCCTGCTTATTTAAGTTCTATGCAGAGTACATCATGAGAAACGCTGGACTGGAAGAAACACGAGCTGGAATCAAGATTGCTGGGAGAAATATCAATAACCTCAGATATGCAGATGACATCACCCTTATGGCAGAAAATGAAGAGGAACTAAAAAGCCTCTTGATGAAAGTGAAAGTGGAGAGTGAAAAAGTTGGCTTAAAACATTCAGAAAACGAAAATCATCTGGTCCCATCACTTCATGGAAAATAGATGGGGAAACAGTGGAAACAGTGTCAAACTTTATTTTTTGGGGCTCCAAAATCACTGCAGATGGTGACTGGAGCCATGAAATTATAAGACGCTTACTCCTTGGAAGGAAAGTTATGACCAATCTAGATAGCATATTCAAAAGCAGAAACATTACTTTGCCGACTAAGATCTGTCTAGTCAAGGCTATGGTTTTTCCTGTGGTCATGTATGGATGTGAGAGTTGGACTGTGAAGAAGGCTGAGTGCTGAAGAATTGATGCTTTTGAAGTGTGGTGTTGGAGAAGACTCTTGAGAGTCCCTTGGCCTGCAAGGAGATCCAACCAGTCCATTCTGAAGGAGATCAACCCTGGGATTTCTGTGGAAGGAATGATGCTAAAGTTGAAACTCCAGTACTTTGGCCACCTGATGTGAGAGTTGACTCATTGGAAAAGACTCTGATCCTGGGAGAGATTGGGGTCAGGGGGAGAAGAGGATGACAGAGGATGAAATGGCTGGATGGCATCACTGACTCTATGGACGTGAGTCTGAGTGAACTCCAGGAGTCGGTAATAGACAGGGAGACCTGGCGTGCTGCAATTCATGGGGTCACAAAGAGTCAGACACGACTGAGCGACTGAAATGAACTGAACTGAACTGAAGGTAATGTGCATTAGATGATATGACCCTAATGGCAGAAAGCAAAGAGGAACTAAAAAGCCTCTTGATGAAGGTGAAAGAGTAGAGTGAAAAAGCTGGCTTAAAATTCAACATTCAACAACTGAAATCATGGCATCCAGTCCCACCACTGGATAATGGGGAAAAAATGGAAACAGTGATAGACTTTATTTTCTCAGCCTCCAAAATCACTGTGGACAGTGACTGCAGTCATGAAATTAAACAAACAAACAAAACGCTTGCTCCTTGAAGAAAATCTATGACAAACCTAGATAGCATGCTAGAAATCAGAGACATCACTTTGCCAACAAAGGTCCATATAGTCAAAGCTATGGTTTTTCCAGTAGTCACGTATGGATGTGAGAGTTGGACCATAAAGTAGGCTGAGTGCAGAAGAATTGATACTTTTGAATTATAGTGCTGAAAAAGACTGTCCATTGGACAGCAGGGAGATAAAACCAGTCAATCCTGAAGGATACCAACCCTGAATATTCATTGGAAGGACTGAAGCTGAAGGTCCAATTTTTGGCCACCTGATGGGAAGAGCCAACTATTGGAAAAGAATCTGATGCTGGGAAAGATTGAGGCAGGAGGAGAAAGAGATGACAGAGGATGAGATGGTTGGATGGCATCATTGACTAAACAGATATGCATTTGAGCAAATTCCAGGAGATAGTGAAGGACCGGGAAGCTTTTTTGTCCACGGGGTCACAAAGAGTAGGATATGATTGAGCGGCTAAACAACAACAAAATGACTTCAGAAAAATTTGTCTTTATCTCAGATCTAAATTTGAGCAAAATTCAAGTATTAAAGATAAGCACCAGGTTAATAAGAAAATTGTTAATTTATCTCCTATATTACTATATACCAGTATGTTTACATGAACTCTACTTCTCATTCAAAGGGATCTGTATCAGGAACCACAAAATGCCTGATATTAAGTGTCTAGGGTCTATCGTATTATCAGATGAAATTCAATTCAGTTATTCAATAGATACTCTTATACACTATTTTTCCTAGCTCTGAGACCAAAGGTCTGAGAAAAACTGATGAAGTCCTTGCATTTTCCTGGGGTTGATTTACACCTTACTAGCCCTGCCTCTGCTGTCTCAATAGAAGGTGCTACTGGCTTTTCCTTAAATGCTTCTATTCCCCAAGGCCTTTTTTTCAGGCCTCCTTTTGCTTAGATTTTATTTTTCTAAGATATTTTTCACTATTCCTGTGACTTCAACCCAGGTGTCAGTTTAACTCTCAATCCGTATTGTCAGGGCAGGAATACTTTGTTTAGAACGCAGAGGTAAGTACATATTCTAATTCCTGCAAGGCAAAGTGAGGCCTTTCTTGCAGCTGAAATCCAAGGGCTAACTCAAAATCCATGAATTTTAATTTTGTTTGCATTTCCTCTTCAAATTTTCCGGTCACTTTTTTGGTAAGTCCTCCAAAGTCTGCCTATATTGAACATTTTTCTTGCTTCTTCTCAAATGCTCTCTTTATCACAGGTTCTATAACCAGTTATTCCCACTGAAGTTGAAGCCACTCCTTGTTCATTTAGGCTGCAAAGAAACTCATTAAATTAACTTACACAGAGATATTTGTTTTTCCCAAATCATGTATCAGCCACGTTGGAGTGCTATGTCTGATTCTAATTCTGTTCCTTCCACATCGTCATTTTGTCAGTTATTTATTAATACATATTGGTTGAAGGAACACATTCATGAATGAGAGAGGCTATACACATACTTTAAAAACAAAGCATTCTTTCCATAGATAAAAGTAGAGTATCAGAAAACTTAGTACACCTTAGAGGAACTTCTTTGATCCTAGAGATTTATTGATCTGAGTTGAATATATGCTCATATCCTCAAAGAGAGAAGATGATTCAGAGTCATCATCCACCATCCGAATGGAGATGCATCTTGTCTTAATGAGGCTTTCTGAGGGTCCACAGCTCTATCTTCAAACCCCTCAATTCATTTTCAATATCTCTTCTGTAATAATGGGATATTAAGAATCACACTTAGATAATTTTGCTCTGATTATTATCTGCTTGCAATGACTTCATTTGTTCTTATCAAGGTTAACTTAAGCCTTATTTCTTCAGGGAGAATTTTCCTTAAATATTATCAGGTTCACAGTTACTACTTGAATAAATGCTTTACCAACTATATACACTGTAGTCTATTTGTACAGATTGAATGACTTTTCTTAGTATTTCACTTTTACCATTACCTCTTGCATATTTTATTCTGTAAAATATTTAATAGTATCTTAACTATACTGTTTTCATTGGATATGCAAAAACTTTTAATAGACCTCTTAAGGTTTTTGTCTTGGAAAGTGAGAAGAGAAGAAGTAGGAAGAATTGCCTTTTGTGTTGTTTTAGATTTGTGTAAAAATGTTCTCTCTGCTCATGGCCATAGAATCATAGATGTGGGAAATATCTTACCATTATCTAAACTAATCTCCTCTTATATCTGTGTACATAGATATATACTGAAGCCTAGAGGTAACAAGTGGGACTCTGGTAAAACTCAGCTTCTCTGGATTTAGTCCTCTGTTCCTTCCCCTAAGTCAACCAAGATTAACTCTAAACCTAATAAGAGTAAATAATAATGTACTTACACTTAAGAACGAGACACAGTTCATTAGCGATCCTAAGTTGTATGATATGTGGAAAGCATGAAACCATCTTTCTTCCCTGTTTTCGTAGGGTTTATTCATTTTTCCCAGTGAAATTTTCCTCCTTCACTCATCATGCCATCCTTCAATCAGAGCATTTTCCACCCCACAGTCTTCTTTCTTACTGGCATCCCCGGTTTTGAACCTACCATGGCTGGATTTTCATCCCATTCTGCTGTCTCTATGTCATTGCTATCTCAGGGAATGGCATGATCTTGTTCATCATCATCACTGAGTCAAGCCTTCATGAGCCCATGTACTATTTCCTCTCCATGCTATCCTTCACAGACCTAGGACTATGCCTTTCCACACTGGTCACCATGGTGGGTATTTTCTGGTTCAATGCCAGAGAAATCAGCTTCGATGCCTGCATTGGCCAAATGTTCTTCATCCATGGTTTCACATTCATGGAGTCCTCAGTACTCCTTGCAATGGCCTTTGACCGCTATATTGCCATCTGTAACCCACTGAGATATGCCACAATCTTAACCAATTCAAGGATCATCAAAGTGGGCTTTGCAATTGTTATTAGGGGGACAACAGCTCTGATTCCTTTACTCCTGCTCCTTAAGCGTCTGTCCTTCTGTGGAAGTCATGTTCTGCACCATTCCTATTGCTTCCACCCTGATGTGATGAAGCTTTCATGCACAGACACCAAGATCAACAGTGCATTTGGTCTGGCCATTGTCATCTCTACCGCTGCTTTGGACTCTGTCTTGATCCTCCTCTCCTATGTCCTGATCATCCACTCCGTGCTCGACATTGCCTCTCCAGAGGAGCAGAAAAAGGCCTTTGGAACATGTGTATCCCACATAAGTGCTGTTGCCATCTTCTACATCCCCATGATCAGTTTGTCACTGGTGCATAGATTTGGGAAGCATGCCCCTTCCCTTGTGCATACTCTCATTGCCAACATTTATCTGCTCATCCCTCCTGTCATGAATCCCATAATCTACAGTGTGAAGACAAAGCAAATTCACAAGGCCATGGTCAAAATGGTTCTTTCTAAAATAATTTAGAGTCATTTCCAGTGTATTCTTTCATTATGTTGTCTCCTCTGACTGATGTTTGATCATTCCCTAATGTAAATTGCCACAGTACATTAAAATATGTTTATACATGCTTTAATCTTCTGATGATAGTAACTTACTATATGCAGAGTTCAAACTGAATTCTTTGAGAACAGGATGCATGTCTTGTGTATATGTAAGCCTCTCACAAGTACTGCACCTGGCACAGAATAGGATCATGCTTAAAATATGTCTGTAAAAGGACAAATTAAACCATGCATGAGTGAAATGAAGTTGCTCAGTCGTGTCTGACTCTTTTTGATCCTGTGGATTGTAGCCTTCCAGGCTTCACCATCTATGGGATTTTCCAGGCAAGAATACTGGAGTGCATTGCCATTTCCTTCTCCAAGGGATCTTCTCGACCCAGGGATTGAACCCAGGTCTCCCCCACTGCAGGCAGACTCTTTACTAACTGAGCCACTAGGGAAGCCCCAATTTAAACCATAAATTGGAGTCAAAACAGTCTCAGCACCTTTAGTGAATGTAGCTATCAAGACAAGTCTGATATAATTTTGATCAGTAGCAAAGTCTAATTTTCAACAATTCTCAGTTATAGGAAATGCTTACCATTCCCCCAAATAGAGGGTCATGAATAAACACAATAAACAAGAGGAAATGTGAATTAAAATGGTACTTTTCTAATTCTTAAAAGAGTTCTTCAGCCCCTTTGGTAAATTTTTTTAACACTTTAAGTGTCTAATATCTAGTGATTCATCTAAATATATGTCTAATTGGGGAAAGTGGGCAAGAATGTTATGACATGTTGTGAGATTCAACATGTTGTTATATGTTATAATTTATATGATAATTACATCTGAAACTGTAACATCTACTTCTGATGTTACATCTAATATGATGTTCTCATATTATCTGACATCTACTTCAGATAATTACATCTGAAACTGAACATCTACTTCAAAATATCTGAAAAATAAAACATGAAGCACATTTGTTATAAAGGTATGGAAAGATATGTTCCAAATGTCAAAGTTAGTTATTTTTTCATAATTGAATATTGGCTTAGTTATACTTTTTCTTTACTTCGTGTACTTTAAAAATGTTCAATAATGAAGTTTTTTTGTTGCTATTTTTTAACTACAGGTAGCAAAATGATCACTTCCATTTAACAGCTTTCTAAAAACACACAATTTGTTTGTTCTTCACTTTCCACAGGCTCTTTGTTACCAAGAGTATTCATAGTCTGTCTTCAAACTGCTCACTAGATACATTTAGAATATGACATCCACTTTCCATTTCCATGGGATTCTCTGGTGGCTCAGAGGGTAAAGCATCTGCCTGCAATGTGGGGGACCCGGGTTCGATCCCTGGGTTGGGAACATTCCCTGGAGAAGGAAATGCCAACCCTCTCCAGTACGCTTGCCTAGAAAATTTCATGGATGGAGGGGCCTGGTGGGCTATAAGTCCATGGGATCACAAAGAGTCGGACACGACTGAGAGACTTCACTTGTTGTTATTTCCATTTCCATTGCATCTTTCACTGCTCTCAGTGTGGTCCAGTATCAGGGCATCGAAAACACTTGAAATTCTTTTATTAAGAGCAGATTCCTCAGTTTCCCTCCTCTCCCACAGAAGTACTTAGACGCTCCTTGGATGGAGTACAAGAATTTGCATTTTAACAAGTTACCTGTAGAATATCACATATATTGCAGTAACACTTTTATAAGAGGTTTTCACGTTTGAATAACACCATGATTAACCCTAACCCCTCAATTCAGTTCAGTCGCTCAGTCATGCCCGACTCTTTGCGACCCTATGAACTGCAGCATGCCAGGCCTCCCTGTCTATCACCAACTCCCAGAGCTCACTCAGACTCACGTCCATTGAGTCAGTGATGCCATCCAGCCATTTCATCCTCTGTCATCCCTTTCTCCTCCTGCCCCCAATCCGTCCCAGCATCAGAGTCTTTTCCAATGAGTCAACTCTTCGCATGAGGTGGCCAAAGTACTGGAGTTTCAGCTTTAGCATCATTCCTTCCAAAGAACACCCAGGGCTGATCTCCTTCAGAATGGACTGGTTGGATCTCCTTGCAGGCCAAGGGACTCTCAAGAGTCTTCTCCAACACCACACTTCAAAAGCATCAATTCTTCAGCACTCAGCTTTCTTCACAGTCCAACTTTACATCCATACATGACCACTGGAAAAACCATAGCCTTGACTAGATGGACCTTAGTTAGCAAAGTAATGTCTCTGCTTTTGAATATGCTATCTAGGCTGCTCATAACTTTTCTTCCAAGGAGTAAGCGTCTTATAATTTCATGGCTCCAGTCACCATCTGCAGTGATTTTGGAGCCCCCCAAAATAAAGTCTGACACTATTTCCACTGTTTCCACATCTATTTCCCATGAAGTGATGGGACAAGATGCCATGATCTTCGTTTCCTGAATGTTGAGCTTTAAGCCAACTTTTTCACTCTCCACTTTCACTTTCATCAAGAGGCTTTTGAGTTCCTCTTCACTTTCTGCCATAAGGGTGATGTCATCTGCATATCTGAGGTTATTGATATTTCTCCTGGCAAACTTGACCCTAACACTTAGCTAATAATTTTTCTCTCTCTGACTGAAACCTCCACCTCCTCTCTTTGATTTTTTTGTTTTAAAATATATTTTCATTTTATTTTTTTTCCTGGTATTGATGTTTTTCAGGTGGCATTAAAGAAATCTTTTTGCTACAGCTAGTTAGGCCTCTCTTCCCTGATTGACTTGAAACTGTTCATTTTTTTTCTTCCAGTTTTACAGAGAAGTAATTGACACACAGCACTGTGTAAGGTTATTGTTTATATCTTAATAATTTAGCTTACATACACCATGAAATGATTACCCCAGTAAGTCTGGTGAACAATAACACCTCATATAGGTGCAACAATAAAGAAATTAAAAAAAAATGTTTCCCCTATGATGAAAACTCAGAATTATTCTTTTAACAACTTCATAGATGACACAAGTGTTAATTATATGTATCATGTTGTACATTACATCCATAGTACTTTTTATCATCCAACTGGAAGCTTATATTTTTGACTGCCTTCATCCAATCCCCATGTCTGGTGACCCCGAAATGCTTTATTATTCTATGAGAGTGTTTGTTTTTGAAGTAGAATTGACCTATAACACTATATTAGTTCCTGCTACACAGCATAATGTTTGATATTTCCATAAAATCACCATGATAAGTCTAGTTACTGTCTGTCAGCATATGAAGATGTTATATAATTATTGGCTATATTTCCCACTGATGCTGAAGCTCCACTACTTTGGCCACCTGATGTGAAGAGCCAACTCTTTGGGAAAGACCCTGATTCTGGAAAAGATTGAAGATAGGAAGAAAAGGGGACAACAGAGGACGAGATAGTTGGATGACATCACGGACTCAATGGACATGAGTTTGAGCAAGCTCTGGGCGATGGTTGAAGGGCAGAGAAGCCTGGTGTACTGCAATTCATGCAGAGTTGGACATGACTGAATAACTGAAAGACAATATTCCCCACGGTGTAAACTTCATACCTGTGACTCATCTATCTGAAATCTCGCTCACCAATTTCTTAATTTCTCTCTTCTATTTCTCTCCTTCCCTGACCCTCACACCCCTCCTTCTGGCAATTACCTATTTGTTTTCTGTGTTTATGAATCAGTTTGATTCATTATGTTCGCTCATTGAAAATTTTTTTAGATTTCACATGTAAGTGAAATTATATTGTATTTTTCTTTATCTGACTTATTTCACTTAACATAATATATTTTGTGTCCATTCAACTGTCTGAATATACACCTCTAAACTGAAATGATATTTTAACCAGTTGTTTCTTATGCATGATACTCTGTGCACATCACTGTAGCAGATAATAAGAGGATTCATATTTGGTGGTCTCTTTCTATAGGAAGAACATGTAGTAAAGGGAAAATCATTAACCCAGGAAACACTTAGGCCTATATCCTGTTTCTAAATATATACTATTTAACAGAAGAGACCAAACACATATTCAAGTATAAGCAATAAAAGTGGAAATATCATGATTCAAATTTCATGGATGCTCAGTGAAAGTATTGAAAGTGGAGAACCATATTTTTCACTGTATTTCAAAATAAATGTGTTAAAGAAAAAATTAACATACACTGTAGTAAGAAAGATGACTCAAGGTGTGTGAATTATATATGATTTTGTATATATAGTCATGTGTGTTGTTGTGTTAGCAGCTCAGTCATGTCTGACTCTGCAACCCCATGGACTATAGCCTGCCGTGTTCCTCAGTCCATGGAATTATCCAGGCAAAAATACTGAAGTGGGTAGCTATTCCCTTCTCCAGGGGATCTTTCTGACCCAGGGATCGAACCCACATCTCTTGCATTGCAAGCAGATTCTTCCATCTGAGCCACAGGGAAACCCATAGTCATATGTAAAGTAACACAATCTGTTTTAAAGTATACACATTTTTTTTCTTTCTTTAAATATAAATTTATTTATTTTAATTGGAAGTTAATTACTTTATAATATTATATTGGTTTTGCCATACATCAACATGAATCTGCCATGGGTATACACATGTTCCCCATCCTGAACCCCTCTCCCACCTCCCTCCCTGTACCATCCCTCTGGGTCGTCCCAGTGCACCAGCCCCAAGCATCCAGTATCAATTCACAGAAAATTTCCTTAGGGTAGTCTTTATTTTTTCTTATGGGAAATACTTTTCTGTTAGCTATGTTTTTCTGTGAATTCAGTGTTATCAACTAGAGACAGGTCTATACATTTTTATAGCTTTTGTATTTATTTATAGACTTTATGAAACAATGCTTTTTCAAGATTATCTGAGCAATGCTAAAAATAATCACTTGGTTAACCTGATGCAAAATTTGGAAGAGTAAGTGATCAAGTATTCTGCTTAGACCTCATGAACTAATTGAGGGTCTGTTTGAGAATGTGTCCTAAATTGACATTTCTGTATAACTGAGAGATTGTGGCCTAGAGGAAAAATATATTCTTATCATTCAGGTTGATACTGCACCAAGCAGGGAACTGCAGTATATTATTGAGCCTCAAATAAGATGCCTGAAATCTTCAGTTACTTCATAAGGATGTATAGAAATGTGTTCTTCTGGGAAAGGAGAAAGATTTGATTGCATACCAAGCAATTTCTATTATGTTATTCAGATACAAATGCTTTAGAATGCCTACAAGGTCTTCTGCAACAGGAGCCTGCCTCCCTGTTTAGGTTCACTTGCCACTTGCTGTCCTGCCTGCACCCAGGGCTCCAAGCATGCTGAATATGCTGTTAGTCACTTTTCTTTTTCCTGTACTCTGTTCTTCCTTGTCTCCTGACAAACTTGGTGCTGACCCTCCTGCACGATAAATATATGTCTTTTGATGCCTTCACAATAAATATGCCCAGTTGTCATCATGTTTATGGCTATTTCTTCACTGGACTTCCAGCATTGAGAGGAAAATGACTCGGTTCTATTCCCTGCATTAACAGCGCAAAACCCTGGCATGTGATACATACTTAACATGCTTTATAAAGAATGAATGACATTTTAAAGAAAAATAAATGGAAAGTATTGTTAGAAATGTACAAAATTCACAGGAGATACTGGAGGCTGATATATTTATCAGCTGGGCGTGGAGTAGTGTGGGGTCAGGGGTGAGGCTATACATAGAGCAAGTGGTTTGTTTTGGATTTTTTACTCACAAATTTACTTTGAACAAACATTTACTGGGATACAAATTCAAGGAACGATCATGCTAGTCTCTGTATAGAAATGACTAAAATAAGTTTGATGAAGTAGATAGGGAAGACAGCCCTGAGGGAGAATGAACACTTGGGAAGCTTCATACTCTGGGAACATAAAAATGTCCACTAGGATTTTTCTGATTAAGAGATTTCATACACTCTACATCTTAGCTGCTTATATATGCCACCAATCCCTGAGTAGTAAACCTCCCCGCCTCCTGAGGCCCCTTCCTGGCAAACAGAGCAGGAAAGAATTTACCTCCATACTGTGTGAGTAGGATTGCTACGTTCAGAGAAAAAGATGAGATTTTACCCACATTGGCTTCTTTAAGAATGAGGAAGATTTTATTAACTGCAAAAAGTACTTTTGGTATCCAAGGAAATTTGTATTTCTTTTTTTTTTTTTTAATTAATTTCTGGGGACATAATATTTCTAACTGGGGGTGGGGGATGGTTTCCACTGGTCTTTGGGCCATATATCTTGCTCTTAGAATGATTTGTAAACATGTTCTGGCAATTGTGAGTTTTCTGGTCAGTTGTACCACATTTCAAAACCATGTGCAAGGCCAGCTGGTACTATTACTACCATTCACCTCTCATCTCCATACTCATTTACCATTATTAAATGTCTCCCAAGGACTAGTTATTAAATATTTACAAATGTTATTTTATTTAATCCTTACAAATTAATGCTTTGATAAGCTACTCACTTCTCAGGAGAAGAAACTTATGTTCAGTGTTCACTTGGAGGACCTCATCTAGTTGTTGGTAGGGCCAGCATTTGAACTTAGGCTTGCCTGACCCAACAACCATATTAGTATCTTTCTGTAGTTAAAGAGAGAGAGAAGTCAAAGTATTCAAGTCTAGAACTTGCAGCATACTCGGACAGTGAGACTGGAATATTATCTTCTTGTAAGGAGAAAATTACTATCAATAAATGGAAGGAAGTATATGAAAGTTTACCCTACAGTATTAGGACAGAGTCTTCCATTGAAAAATCTAATATGCATGTGTGTGCATGCACATACACACACATACACACTCACTCATTTTGTGGGAATGAAGGAGAGTTCAGTGAGATTTCTTTGTCAGTTTACAACTCTTGGATTTAATTTATATCAAGAAGCATGGATTTTCTTCCTGCACTGGACATCATAGTACAAAGTAATTGGGATATAATGATGAATAAGCAAAAATCCACCTTCCAGTAGATAATTTTTGTTGGAGACACATATTTTCAAATAACTCACAATGGAGTAACCACAATTCTAGATGCTGAAATACAAAATGATGTGACTCTAGAGGAAATTTTTTCTTCTGACTTGGCTTGGAGAAAGTGATGTCATCAAATATTTTCTAATGTAACTATTTAATATTAAATGTAAACACATGAAATGAATTTACAAATGGTTCACTGCAGCAAGTAATGAGTCTAAAGTATGTTGGCTAGTTCAAAAGAGAAGAGGAGGTCCATCAGTTAAAACAATATGAAAAAGTTGTGAGTAGTTGGTGAAGTAGAAAAAGCCTAGGTTAACTATATTAAAAGGTTCATGGGGCAGCAAAGAGGCTTGGTGGCAAAGTAGACTGGGGAGATCCTTGACTGCTACCAAAAAGAGATAAAGAATTTTGACCTTATTTTGAAGGCAATCAAGAGCTCTGTGGAGTGACATGGAGGTGTAGTTTTGATAGATCGTTTTGGCATCAATATGGAAAATATCTGGAAACTCAGGGCAAGGTAATTACTTATGAGAATATTGCTAAATTCTGGAAAAATTGATGAGAGTGTTATGTAAAGTGATGGTGATGGAGCTGGAAAATAAGGATAGTCAATCAAAGAATACTGAGGACGGTGTACCTATGGAAGTTTGGAGATTAGGTGGCCAGGGCAACTTGGTAGGCAGAATTCTTAAAGAACCTTCAATATTCCTGCCTCTTACACACTAGGTCAGTACAAAACCCTTCCTTTGAGTTTGTGTGGAGCTATGAATCTGGTGGGACACCACTTAGGGAGCTTCAGTTCAGTTCAGTCACTCAGTTGTGTCTGACTCTTTGTGACCCCATGAATCGTAGCATGCCAGGCCTCCCTGTCCATCACCAACTCCCAGAGTCTACCCAAACTCATGTCCATTGAGTTGGTGGTACAATCTAACCATCTCATCCTCTTTTATCCCCTTCTCTTCCTGCCTTCAATCTTTCCAAGCATCAAGGTCTTTTCTAAGGAGTGAATTCTTTGCATCAGGTGGCCAAAGTATTGGAGTTTCAGCATCAGTCCTTCCAGTGAATATTCAGGACTGATTTCCAGCCAGCAGGAAAATGGAGACCTGAACACTACATCACAAACAACTCACTCCTGCCTATAACTTGAATGAGTCTGAAAGAGGACACTGAGCTCCAGATGAGAAGACAGGGCTGACTAAAGCCTCAAAAAGGAACCAGACTTCAACTATAGGTATGAACCATCAAAGAGGGGGAAACCTTTAAAGAGAGGTGAGGGCAGACAAATATTCAATAAATGGTTCACGAAGAGAAGAGAAACTGTAACAGTGAGACAAGGTTATTAAGAAAAAGTTTCTTTTTCTTTATTTCTTCCCTTTCTCCCTTCCTTCCTCCCTCCCTGTCTTCTGCCCTCTCTTTTTAAAAAATTTCTCAAAAAATTGCTTAGGTTGAGGAAGAAATTGGAATATTTACAGAATGTGGCAATGCTACAAATGAAAGAGAATGAGACTTTTAAAAAAGAAAGAGAGAAAACTGTTGGAATTATTTCACAGTACAAAAATAGTTCTATATATTCACTTTTCCCTTAGTGTTTAGGAAAAAAAAAATCTATATTCCTTACCCTTTTATTGGTGAAAAGATAATTTGATACTGGGTCCCTGTTACCTTTAAATACTACCTGTTAATATTTTTATATTTCACAGTTTAGTGGCATTTTGAAAATATCTGAAGCTACAAACTTTTGATGTGCTTAGAATTTTTTCATGGTGGTTTTAACTTATTAATTCCTGCACAAGTAATCGTCCTGTTCTCAAGGAATCCTTTTTTTTTTTTTCTAACACTTCTGCTATACAACTTTCTAATATTTGAGACAGATAATGCTTCCATCTCTTCTGTCAGAAATCAGATAATAAGCTACGTGGATAAGTGGGGAGGGATATGCAACTTTTATTGAAACATAGTTGATTTTTAATGTTGTGTTAGTTTCAGGCAATACAGCAAAGTGATCCTGTTATACATATATGTATATATTCTCATTCAGATTCTTTTCCATTACAGGTTATTACAAGACACTGAATATAGTTCTTTATATAGTATGTGCTTGATGTTTATCTGTTTTATATATAGTATTGTACATTTGTTAATCCCAAACTTCTAATTTATCCCTAGCCCACTTTCCCCTTTGGTAACCATAATTATTTTCTATTTCTGTGAGTCTCTTTCTGTTTTGTAAATAGGTTTATCTGTATCATTTTAGTGAACTTTTGCATTGTGGTTGAGTGCCCTCCTGAACTTTTCACGTACACTAATTTAATCCTCAAAATCATCCTTTGGGTTTGTATATCATGATTACTTTAGAGAGGAAGAAATTCAGACAGTTTAGTAACTTATCATATAGCTAGTTAACTCAGCCAATAAATAAATTCATCTATGTTTGAACACATCAAAGTTTAGAATGAGAAATCCTAAAAAGTTTATTGACATGCCAAAAAATTAACATGAAAATACCCATAATTTGGAGAGCTTCTATACTCAGATTGTTCTGTTTGTAACAGTCTTGATTGCTTATACTCACTATTTGTTGTGAAAGTTAAAAAGGTACAGTTCAAGTTATGATATTGCAAATAGACTGTATACTTATATATGATGTTATCACAACCACTAGTAGGGACTCAACAAATGTTAGCTGTTTATTAAGATTGGAGATATTCACCCTGGTTGAAAAGAAGTATCCAGGGAATGAAGAGAGGATTTCTTTTGGGGGCCACCAAAAGTAACTTACTTTATTTACCATGTTCAGAATCACTGCATATATTGTTCGCTGCTGATCCAAATTCCACTTAATTCTATAAACAGGTTTTAACAAATATTTAATGATTGTATATCACATGAAGTCAGGAAGTGATGGGTATAATCTCATTTAATGGACATATGATTTAAATAAGATGAGTTGTTATGAGATGTGTTTGTGCACAAACTCTATATTCTTGTGTAATTGTTCATTTTATGTTTTCTGGGCTTTTACTAAATGTGATCTTATTTTTATTTTTTAAAATCAATCTTCATGAGCTCTTTATATAATATGGATGCTGCCTTGGAATACAAAATGAAGCATGGCAAATGCTAACAGAATTTTGTCAAGAGAATGCACCAGTCATGACAAACACCGTCTTCCAGCAACACAAAAGACGACTCTACACATGAATAACACCAGATGGTCAATACCCAAAATCAGACATATTACATTCTTTGCAGCCGAAGATGGAGAAGCTCCATAGAACCATCAAAAATACGAACGGGAGCTGACTGTGGATCAAATAATGAATTCATTATTGCAAAAGCCAGACTTAAATTGAAGAAGTAGGGAAAATCACTAAGCAATTCAAGTATCAGTTCAGTTCAGTTCAGTCACTCAGTTGTGTCTGACTCTTTGCGATCCCATGGACTGCAGCACACCAGGCTTCCCTGTCCATTTTCAACTCCCGCAGCTTGCTCAAACTCATGTCCATCGAGTTGGTGATGCCATTCAATCATCTCATCCTCTGTCGTCCTCTTCTCCTCCTGCCTTCAATCTTTCCCAGCATCAGGATCTTTTCCAATGAGTCAACTCTTCGCATGAGGTGGCCAAAGTACTGGAGTTTCAGCTTTAGCATCATTCTTTCCAAAGAAATCCCAGGGTTGATCTCCTTCAGAATGGACTGGTTGGATCTCCTTGCAGTCCAAGGGACTATCAAGAGTCTTCTCCAACACCACAGTTCAAAAGCATCAACTCTTTGGTGCTCAGTTTTCTTTATAGTCCAGATCTCACATTCACACATGACCACTGGAAAAATCATAACTTTGACTAGATGGACCTTTGTTGGTAAAGTAATGTCTCGCTTTTTAATATGAGGTCTAGGTTGGTCATAGCTTTTCTTCCAAGGAGCAAGTGTCTTTTAATTTCATGGCTGCAATCACCATCTGCAGTGATTTTGGAGTCCAAGAAAATAAAGTCTTTCACTGTTTCTATTGTTTCTCTATCTATTTCCCATGAAGTGATGGGACCAGATGCATGATCTTAGTTTTCTGAATGTTGAGTTTTAAGCCAATTTTTTCACTCTCTTTTTTCACTTTCATCAAGAGGCTCTTTAGTTCTTCACTTTCTGCCATAAGGGTGGTGTCATCTGCATATCTGAGGTTATTGATATTTCTCCCAGCAATCTTGATTCCAGCTTGTGCTTCATCCAGCCTGGCATTTTGCATGATGTACTCTGCATATAAGTTAAATAAGCAGGGTGACTCTGCATTCAAATAGATATATCTTTCCTTTTCTCCTTTGGCTTTAGCTGCTCTTCTTTATGAAGGTATGACCAAAATCAAATCTCTATGATTATAAAGTTGAGTGACAAATAGATTCAAGGGGTTGGTTTTGACAGACAGAGTGCCTGAAGAACTATGGACAAATGTTCCTAACATTGTATAAGAGGCAGTGATCAAAATCATTCTGAAGAAAAAGAAATTCAAAAAAGCAAAATAGTTGTCTGAGGATGACTTAGAAATAACTGAGAAAAGAACAGAAAAGAATAGCACAGGAGAAAGAGGAAGATGAACCCAAGTGAAAGCAGAGTTCCAGAGAATAGCAAGGGGAGATAAGGCCTTCTTAAGTGAACACTGAAAAGAAATAGAGGAAAATAATAGAATGGGAATTACTAGAGATCTCTTCAAGAAAATTGGAGACACTAAGAGAACATCTCATCAAAGATGAGCACAATTAATGACTAAAATGACAAGGACCTAACAGAAGCAGGAGAGATTAGCAGAACTGGCAAGAATACACAGGAGAACTAAACAAGGACATCCGAATGACCCAGATAATAACTATAGTGTGGTCACTTATCTAGAGTCAGACATTCTGTATTGTGAAGTCAAGTGGGCCTTAAGAAGCATTACTATGAACAAAGCTACTGGAGGTGATGCAATTCCAGCTGAGCTATTTCAAATCTTAAAAGATGATGCTATGAAAGTGCTGCACTCAATCTGCCAGCAAATTTGGAAAACTCAGCAATGGCCACAGGCCTGGAAAAGGCCAGTTTTCATTCCAGTTCCAAAGAAAGGCAGTGTCCAAACTGTTCAAACTACCATATAATTTCAGTCATCTCACATGCTAGCAAGGTAATGCTCAAAGTTCTTCAAGCTAGGCTTCAAAGTACATGAACTAAGAAATTTAGAAAAGGATTTAGAAAAGGCCAAAGAACCAGAGATCAAATTGCCAATGCCCTTTGGATCATAGGAAAAAAAAAAGAATTTCAGAAAAACAACTACTTCTGCTTCATTGACAATGCTAAAGCTTTTGACTCTGGATAACAATAAACTATGGAAAATTCCTAAAGAGATGGGAACACCAGATCACCTGACCTGCCTCTTAGAAATCAGTATGCAGGACAAGAAGCAACAGTTAGAACCAGGCATGGCGAAACAGACTGGTTCAAAATTGGGAAAAAGGAGTACATCAAGGCTGTATATCATCACCCTGCTTATTTAACTTATATGCAGAGTACATCATCGAAATGCTGGGCTGGATAAGTCACATGCTGGAATCAAGATTGTAAGGAGAAATATCAACAGTCTCAGATATGCAGAGGATACCACTCTAATGGCATAAAGTAAAGAGGAACTGAAGAGCTTCCTGATGAAGGTGAAAGAGGAGAGTGAGAAAACTGGCTTAAAATTCAGCATTCAGAAAACTAAGTTCATGGCATTTGGTTCCATCACTTCATGGCAAATAGATGGGGAAAAATAGAAACATGGGCAAGTTTATTATCTCTGGCTCCAAAATCACTGTGGACAGTGACTGCAGCTTCAAAATTAAAAGACACTTGCTCCTTGGAAGAAAAGCTATGACAAACCTAGACAGTGTATTAAAAAGCAGCAAGGAAGTTAAACCAGTCAATCCTAAAGGAAATCAAGCCTGAATATTCTTTGGAAGGTCTGATGCTGAAGCTCCAATACATTGGCCACCTGATACAAATAGCCAACTCATTGGAAGTAACCCTGATGCTGGGAAAGATTGAAAGCAGGATGAGAAGGTGGTGACAGAAAATGAGATGGATGGATGGTGTCGTTGACTCAATGGACTTGAGTGTGAGCAAACTCTGGGAGACAGTAAAGGAAAGGGAAGCCTGGCATGCTGCAGTCCATGACATTGCAATGTCGGATATGACTGAGCAGCTGAACAACAACTGTCTTTTATAAATGTTTACTTGGTGAAATAATTTTATGTGAATGCATAGTAAGTGAATGAATACAATTTATCATTTTAGAACACCCAGATTAAATACTTCAGCTTGAGTTCAACATGTCAGCTTTCAAAAATACCACATCCTCTTCCGTCATTTTCCTGCTGACGGGTGTTCCCGGGCTGGAAGCCTTCCACACCTGGATCTCCATTCCCTTCTGCTTTCTCTATGCAACTGCTCTCTCAGGAAACAGCCTGGTTCTCTTTGCCATCGTCACTCAGCCCAGCCTCCACGAGCCCATGTATTATTTCCTCTCCATGCTGTCCACCACTGACCTTGGCTTGTCTGTATCCACTCTGGTCACCATGCTGGGTATCTTCTGGTTCAATGCCAGGGAGATCAGCTTTAATGCCTGCTTGTCACAGATGTTCTTTATTAAATTCTTCACTGTCATGGAGTCATCAGTGTTGTTGGCCATGGCCTTTGATCGATTTGTGGCCATCTCCAATCCTCTTAGATATGCCAGTGTCTTAACTGATCTTAAAATAGCACAGATTGGAGTAGCAATCGTCACCAGGGGGACCCTAATACTGACTCCTATGGTGGTGCTTCTTAAGCGCTTGTCCTATTGCCGCAGCCACCTGCTCCATCACTCCTACTGCTTCCACCCTGATGTGATGAAGCTCTCGTGCACAGACACCAGGCTCAATAGTGCGGTTGGTCTGACAGCCCTGATCACCACTGCTGGGGTGGACTTGATCTTCATTATCCTCTCTTATCTTTTGATTATCAAGACTGTCTTCAGCATAGCATCCTCAGAAGAGAGGAAGAAAGCCTTCAGCACATGCATCTCTCATCTTGGTGCTGTAGCTGTATTTTATATTCCATTGATCAGCCTGTCTTTTGTTCACAGATTTGGGAAACGGGCCCCACCATATGTACATACTCTGATTGCAAATGCCTACCTGTTGATCCCCCCTGTAATGAACCCCATCATCTACAGTGTGAAGACCAAACAGATACGCAGGGCTGTGCTAAAAGTTCTCCATATCACTGCAACAAAGAAGTAGATGTGTTTCTCAATTTTTTGTAGTCCTGGGCATCATAAGAAGTGAAAGTCACTCAGTCGTGTCCGACCATTTGTGATCCCATGAACTGTAGCCTGCAAGGCTCCTCTGTCCATGGAATTCTCGAGGCCAGAATACTGGAGTGGGTAGCCATTCCCTTCTCAAGGGGATCTTCCTGACCCAGGAATCGAACTGAGGTCTCCTGCATTGCAGGCGGATTCTTTACCAGCTGAGCTACCAGGGCAGCCCATGGGCATCGTATAGATGAGTAAAATGCCATTTATAGAAAGAAAAATCTTGAGGTTCATGCTTGGGATGAAAACATCAAAAATATCACTTTAGCTTTAAGTAAAAAGACCCTCAGATAAAAAAGATAAATTTAAGCTGAAAAATCCCTGTTACCATGTTCCTCAGATACCCCAATTATATTAATATTTCTTCATTCAAGATGAAAGATTTATAATTACCAAGATCCCATGATCCAGTTTTGGTTTCACATATGGAATTAGTTTTTGTTTTTGATTTTTTAGACAAAGATGGGAATGAAAAGTATATTAACAATTGTAAATTACCAAATTTTTATCATCTAAACCTGGCACACACAAACTGGCATTGTCCATGGCTATAGAATTGTTCTAAATATGTTTACTTTTCTTTATTCCTACGGCTTCCCTGACCTTTAATATGATGGCTGTTATCATCATCCATACATTTTTTTACTGCTTTGTCTGTCATTTAAAATTTTTTGTCAAATATTCTTACCTTCACTTAGCTCTTCAGGTAAGATGTATAACACAATCATTCTGTGAAAATAAGTCTTCTCAGATCACCTCCAAACTGTACAGTTTATTTAGAAGTACTGATGTCATACTTGATGCTTAATTTGTTGTTGGTTAGCAAATATCATCTAGAAATAAAGCAATTTTCTTTACAGTCCTTAGTTTATCAGGAACCAAATGCAGACATAGTTTAATTTGGCTGGATTATGTTGATATATTTGAATTCTCCTGTCAAGAAGACTTGAAGTGGGTAAGGTAGTCTTGCTCTAGATAAGAAAATGGAAGTCACACCAGCGGTTAACACTGGAGTTATTTAATCCAAGGAACTGGATACACAGGACTAGAGAAATTCAAAGGCACAAAGGTAATACAGAGATAATAACTGCAGGATGTCACTTCTGCCTTTAAGTCTATCTAAGCAAAAAGAAGAGTTTGAGGTTATGAAAACCTAGATGTTTGGTGGAGGGTCTTGTCAGAGCTGACTCTCAGACCTGTAATGAGAGGGTGCTGCCCTGCTGGGTTAGTAACTCAGAAGTTCACAGGCCAGACCACAGGGAGCCAAAACTCAAACCTCTGTGGATGGGCACTTTGTAGGTGGAGCTTTTGCATCAGGAGCCCAGTAGAGGACCTCTCAGACAACTGGGACTCAGATCCATGGAAAGGAGCCCACTTATATTAGTGCTAAGAGTGTGGAAATACTTGAAATTGGAAAGTGCATCTGAAACTAGCCAGCAAAGAACTATTGCTGTCCAAGCATTAGCAGGAACAGCAAGGAAACAGTGGAGATACTTGTCCTTCCAGTATATCAGGGAACCCAGCTGTCAAACAATGATCATGGTTATATATTTTCTGTCTTCTTAGCAGCTTCAGAGAAGCATAGAGAATGGTAGTTTATAAAGCTGAGGTACAATATCTTCATATACAGCACAGTGCAGTAATGTGCATGTAACAGAATTAAGTTTGATGGGAGCATTACAGGAATTTTCTCAGTTGCTCTAATCTGGACTGTTGATAATAACATCAATATCCAGTAGCTATAGATAGACAAGTGCTTCCACACTTCACCAAACATTTCTACATACAATCTTCTGCAATGCTGCTAACTGAACATTTTCAGGAAACATGGAATGTGAACTATTCTTTAGATTAAATGAGCCTAACTGACATATGCAGAACATTCTAGACAACAGAGGCAGAATGTATATTCTTCTCAAGCACATGAGGAAATTATACCAGGATAGGTCATATGTCAGGTCATCAGTTCACGTCAGTCACTCAGTGTGTCCAACTCTTTGTGACCCCATGAATCGCAGCACAGCTTTCCAGGCAAACAAGAGTTAAGATAATTCATCACCACCAAACTAGCTTTACAACAAATGCTAAAGGAACTTCTCTAGGAAAGAAGCATAAGAAAAGGAAAATACCTACATAAAATAAATCCAAAATAATTAACTAAATTAAAAAAGAAAATGAAAAAGAAAAGGTTCCAATTTGGACTCCTTTTATTTATTTTTTCTGCTCTGATTGCTATGTGTAGGAATTCCAAAACTATTTGAATAAAAAGTAGTGATTGTGGCCATCCTTGTTCTGTTCATGATCTTAGAGGAAATATTCTAAGCTTTTAACTGCTGAGGATGATGTTAGTGGTAAGTTTGTCATATATGCTTTTTAGTATGCTAAAGTAGCTTCCCTCTGCATACTTTTGGAATTCTTAGACAAGACAACCAGAGAAGAAAAAATAAAAGGAGTCCAAATTGGTAAAAATGTGAAACTGTCACTCTTTGCAGATGGCATTTCACTATATTTGGAAAATCCTAAAGTTACCATCAAAAAACTCCTAGAGCTCATCAATGAACTCTGTAAAGTTTTAGTATACAAAAGGAATACACAAAAATGTCTTACATTTCTATACACTAGCAATTAAACATCAGGAAGAGAAATTAGGAGAGAATTTCATTTACAATTGCATAAAAATAATATAATATCTAGGAATAGAAAGAAAATAATTTATACTATAGTTCTAAATTATAAGACATTGTACAAAAACATCAAAGATGACACAACCAGATGACAATATATACCTTGTTCTTGGGGTGTAAGTATCAACATTGTCAAAATAACTATATTACCTAAGGAAATCAACTAATTCAGTGCAATCCCTATCAAATTACCAATGACATTTTCCACAGAATTAGGATATTTTATTTTATTTTATTTTTAATTAATTTTTATTTTTAGTTTGTTTTCCTTTAGAATACTGTATTCGTTTTGCTATACATTGACATGAATCAGCCATGAATGTACATGAACTCCCAATCCCGACCCCACCTCCCGCCCCACACCTTCTCTCTGGATTATCCCTGTGCATCAGTCCCAAGCATCCTTCATCCTGCATCAAACCTGGACTGGCGATTCGTTTCACTTATGATATCATACATGTTACATTGCCACTCTGCCAACTCATCCCACCCTCTCCCTCTCCCACAGAGTTCAAAAGGCCATTCTATACATCTGTGTCTCTTTTGCTGTCTTGCATACAGGTTTATCATTACCATCATTCTAAATTCCATATATATAGCCATGAATGTACATGAACTCCCAATCCCGACCCCACCTCCCGCCCCACACCTTCTCTCTGGATTATCCCTGTGCATCAGTCCCAAGCATCCTTCATCCTGCATCAAACCTGGACTGGCGATTCGTTTCACTTATGATATCATACATGTTACATTGCCACTCTGCCAACTCATCCCACCCTCTCCCTCTCCCACAGAGTTCAAAAGGCCATTCTATACATCTGTGTCTCTTTTGCTGTCTTGCATACAGGTTTATCATTACCATCATTCTAAATTCCATATATATGTATAAGTATACTGTATTGGTGTTTTTCCTTCTGGCTTACTTCAGTCTGTATAATTGGCTCCAGCTTCATCCACCTCATTAGAACTGATTAAAAGCTTCTGCACAACAAACTAAACTATAAGCAAGGTGAAAAGACAGCCTTCTGAATGGGAGAAAATCATAGCAAATGAAACAATTGACAAACAACTAATCTCAAAAATATACAAGCAGCTTATGCATCTCAACTCCAGAAAAATAAATGACCCAATCAAAAAATGAGCCAAAGAACTAAATAGACGCTTCTCCAAAGAAGACATACGAATGGCTAACAAACACATGAAAAGATGCTCAACATCACTCATTATCAGAGAAATGCAAATCAAAACCACAATGAGGTACCATTTCACACCAGTCAGAATGGCTGCAATCCAAAAGTCAACAAGCAGTAAATGCTGGAGAGGGTGTGGAGAAAAGGGAACCCTCTTACACTGTTGGTGGGAATGCAAATTAGTACAGCCACTATGGAGAACAGTGT
>SJXQ01011445.1:131822-147304 GCA_006408695.1 Aepyceros melampus
AAAAGGGAACCCTCTTACACTGATTCACTTTTTTCATGGTAAAGTAAAGAGGTTGAAAAATTCTTCAGACAGTGAGTATAAAACTGCCCAGAACTGTCAAAAACAACTTGTTTAAATGCTAGAGAAATAGATAATATATGTACAACAAACCAAAGACTTTTTATTCATGAAAACTGCTAAACATTGGATAGGAACAGTGGGAGTATATGACACTTGTGTTGGCATTACTCCTAAACACACCTCATCTCTTGTGGCAAGTAGTTCAACCAGGATACAGCAGATCATGAAAATTAACAGTCAAACTGCTGCTATTGTAGGTGGTTACCTTGAGATAAAGCCTCATCAATTAAAGTGTGAAGTCAGTACCAAGCAAACATGGAGGGCCAGCAGATCTTGTAGTTTTAGGTTTTGGTCCATTTAGGACCATTTAGGACAAGCAAATGACTGATAGCAAGATAGTTTGCCAGGGAGTGCCAGAGTTAAAGAGCCAATAAGGTCTCTATACAGGTTGACCTAAGGCTGGGCTAATGCACTGCAGAGACAAGAATGTGGGAATGGGGAAAGGCAAGCCACCCATGCATCACCATCCAAAGGAACCTGTGCACACATACGGAGGAGATGTGAAGACAGCATGGCATAAAATAACACAGCAGACCTGAAAATGACTTAAACTTTTAATGTGTACCTTGAGCCACGCAGAGATCCATCAAAAAAGAGTGGAAGACGTACTGGCTGGGTATGCTTGAGTAGAATTTCTGATCAATCTTTCAGTGAATACCAAGTTGTGCAGACACAGGAAGAAACTTCTAGGGAACCAGGTTTAAAATTTTTAAATGCAACTATGAAAACAATAAAAAATGGACACTGATGGAAAAACAAATTTCAAGGACTTAATCCAGAGAAGTTCCTAAGCAAGCAAGCAAATCAAATCAAAACAACCACAACGTTTAGTAAGAAAATATCCAAATCCAAATTACTAAATTATATAAAATGACCAATATTCTATAAAAATTTTACAAGACAAAGAAATTTAAAAACATAATTCATACTCATAAAAAACAATCTCCAGTTATCGGACAAAGATTGAAAATTAGAAATTATCTGTATTTTCAAAGATCAGTCAGGAAGTGTCAGGGGAGTGTGTAATTTCCGCAGTCTTGTCTTGTCAAAACAAAAATTTGAAGCAACAGACATTAATTGTCAACTCTAGGACAGATCAGTGTTACAGCTCCGTATTACAGCTCAGTTTTATTTAGAAAATAAAGGAAAATACATCTTTGAGGCATGAGGGCATGCAGACGCAAAAGACATGAAGAGAAGAGAGAGAGAATGAGTGCCTGAGAGAGAGACCCTCAGCTCTATTGCTCCTCTTTTATGTTTTTTTCTCCTCCCCTTGGGCCTGCCCTATGTAAATTGGGTTATCCAGGAGTGCTGTTTGTTCTACCTGAGATCCTCGCCTGGTCCTGGGATCTTCCTTTGTTCTATTTTCCCAAGCTTTTCCCTTCCTTGTCTTTTAGCCACCACCATTCTAGACTCCTTTTTCCTATTCTACCTACCAAACAGGAAGCAACAGTTAGAAATGGACATGGAACAATAGACTGGTTCCAAATAGGAAAAGGAGTACGTCAAGGCTGTATATTGTCACCCTGCTTACTTAACTTATATGCAAAGTACATCATGAGAAACGCTGGGCTGGATGAAGCACAAGCTGGAATCAAGATTGCTGGAAAAATATGAATAACCTCAGATATGCAGATGACACCACCCTTATGGCAGAAAGTGAAGAAGAACTAAAGAGCCTCTTGGAGAAAGTGAAAGAGGAGAGTGAAAAAGTTGGCTTAAAGCTCAACATTCAGAAAACGAAGATCATGGCATCCAGTCCCATCACTTCATGGCAAATAGACGAGGAAACAGTGGAAACATGTCAGACTTTGTTTTTGGGGGGCTCCAAAATCACTGCAGATGGTGACTGCAACCATGAACTTAAAAGACGCTTACTCCTTGGAAGAAAAGTTATGACCAACTTAGTGTATTAAAAGGCAGAGACATTACTTTGCCAGCAAAGGTCTGTCTAGTCAAAATTATGGTTTTTCCAGTGGTCATGTATGGATGTGAGAGCTGGACTATAAAGAAAGCTGAGACCAAAGAATTGATACTTTTGAACTGTGGTGTTGGAGAAGACTCTTGAGAGTCCCTTGGACTGCAAGGAGATCCAACCCATCCATCCTAAAGGAAATCAATCCTGAATATTCATTGGAGGAACTGATGTTGAAGCTGAAACTCCAATACTTTGGCCACCTGATGCGAAGAGCTGACTCATTTGAAAAGACCCTAATACTGGGAAAGATTGAAGGCAGGAGGTGAAAGGGATGAACTAGGATGAGATAGTTGGATGGCATCACCAACTCAATGGACATGAGTTTGAGTAAACCCCAGGAGTTGGTGATGGACAGGGAGGCCTGGTGTGCTGCAGTCCATGGGGTTGCAAAGAGTCGGACATAACTGATCAACTGAACTGATCTGAAGTCAAAGAACAGAGACAATTCTATTTAAAGATTTAAAGGGAAGTGTGAAGACAATGACTCAAAAAACAACAGGTATAAAAACAAATCAAGTGAAAATGCTTACAGCTTAACAAGCTTACAATAACCAATGAAATGTTCTAAGTATGAGAATTCAGCCATTTTCAAATGTCCTGGATGCTGCAACCTATGCCAATTGTAAAGATTTTTTTCCTCATTATTTGTCTTGCTTAGTGTAGTATATAGTTTATTATGGCTGAAATTGGTACTTTCTTCCTTGAAAAATAGATTTTGTTTTTTGTCTGTTTGTTTTTTAGCATTTTTTTCTTTCTTCTTCCATTCCACAAATACTTAGCTTCTCAAAACCAGTAAATCATCCACCTGGCGCATTCTACAAGACAAAAAAAATGTAATGAGCATAACTATAACAATTATCTATACAAACTATGTAAAAGTGAAAAGCTAAAATTAGTATATTAGGTATTTTTTTTTGAGGAGAACAAGATTGAAAATCCATTGATTTGTAAAGATGTGTTGTCAGTCTGCTACTAAAAGAACAGAATCCAGTTGAAAATGGTTATTTGAATTAATCAGTCTCACAGGTTTATATTACCAGTTCTACCTTCTACAAACTTCTAATTTAGTCAGGAAACCAGAAACAGTGGACTGCATTTATTTCTGTTAAGAAATTTAGCAACAAAAATCAATGTGAGATCAAGTTAAAGAAATATAGTAATAGTAACTATTAAGAGAGTTGGAGGAGAATTTCTATAGGCTTTGTGATCAGAAAAGAAAAGTGGTGCGTGAGGCTGCTTTCCAGACTGTGAGTTAGCCACAGCCTCTTATGAGGTTAATGTAGCTGATATATATAAAGAATCCAGTTGAAAATGGTTATTTGAATTAATCAGTCTCACAGGTTTATATTACCAGTTCTACCTTCTACAAACTTCTAATTTAGTCAGGAAACCAGAAACAGTGGACTGCATTTATTTCTGTTAAGAAATTTAGCAACAAAAATCAATGTGAGATCAAGTTAAAGAAATATAGTAATAGTAACTATTAAGAGAGTTGGAGGAGAATTTCTATAGGCTTTGTGATCAGAAAAGAAAAGTGGTGCGTGAGGCTGCTTTCCAGACTGTGAGTTAGCCACAGCCTCTTATGAGGTTAATGTAGCTGATATATATAAGTTTATTTTTTTTAGGGAAATGGTGGACCAAAGTCTTGAAAAGTAGGTTGGTGTTAAAGAGTTGAAGGCTAGTCTAAGAAATCAGAACATAGGATTCTTTTATTCAGCTTCTCAAAGACCATTGTTGGTTTCTCATTGCTAAATGCAAAAAAAATAAACCTTGAAAAGTCAATGTGGTGGTCATTCATGTAAACATGAATTGGAGAGACAGGATATTGGAGGCAAAAAAGAAGATTTTAGAGAAAGAGATTTTAGGAACAGACAGACAGTTGGTGTCACAGGAAGCATGTTGATCACTTCCAGGCCCCCCAAATCAAACCAAATGTTAAGCTTCATTTTTTATGAACATGAACATCCCAAACTGTGACAGGTTTACATGCATAATTGAAAAGCCTGTGACCTCTGACTCAACTCATTCTTCAGTGGCTTTGCATTTTTTTCTCATCTTATAAGCTTTATGAAATATGTATTTTTCAAGAAATTTACTTTCATATGTCTTCTAACAATGTAATTAAAGTGCAGTTCAGCTGTAATTTATATTTTTAAATACTATACACTAACATAAAAATGTTATACATAGCACCATCTGTTGGCTAAGGTATCTTTAACAACTGAAAAATAGTTTATGCTATTAGATTAGAATATCATTAAGAAGTTAGAACAGAGAACAGGAAAACAGCTTTAATTTAGATTAGAAAAAGGATGAACCCTTCTATGTGGTCACTGACTAGAAATGAAGCCTGATAATTCAGATTATGTTGATCTCTACAAATACTAATAGCATCAATTATGACAAATTGGCCTAGTAATGATTTAATTTAATCAGAAATGATTTAAATGACAAAAAGGAGCCATAATCCATTTAAACATACAGATCTCACCTAAACAAATATGAACAGTGAATGTAGTCAGTTTGAAGGTAAAACATAATGTACAAAAAAATCTTATGAAATAGCAACATCTTTTTAGATGCAGTTAGAAGATGAAAGGAAACAAATAGTGTATGTCTTATATATTTCTCCTTCCTTCAGTTTGTGAATAATCAATAATGTAATATGTATCAAAATGTAGTAAGGTAGAGAGGAATTTTAGTAGTATTTTACTTGTATATTATTGGGAATTCAGGAATAGAATGAATCTATTATTTTCTCAGTATTTATCTCTATGTAGGTATTTATAACAAGGATATAGACAGATTCTGCTTTGTATTTGTTTTGGCTTTTCTCAAGGTTTTTTTTTTTTTCTTATTGCCATTAAGAAGTGCCAGAAAGTAAAAATTAACAAAGAAATTCAAGTGTACTTGAATTTCAAATGTTTTTTCCCTATCCAATCCACTCTATCAACAAATCAAGTATCAATAGAGTTTCATACTAGGCAATCTCTGTCTTTAAGCAGCATACACCTTAAATTATAAGATAGTCACATAAATGACAATATAGATAAATATAGAAAAAATGTACTATGATTTTAATATGTGATGAAATTTCAAGGCAATAAATGATAATATTGTTCAAAGGAAAGGGTTATTTTAGATCTAAAGTGGCAGATAAGACTTTTCTCTCTTGGTCCTTTCATACTTGTTCAGTAACCACTTAACTCTATCCCATAGACTTAATTGCTTTTTGCTAAATAAGGTTTTCATAGTTCTGTGTTTTTTACCAGTCAGTCTCTCTTTCTGGGAATGTTCATTCTTTCTTGGGTAGATGGACTTCAGTAGTCATCTCAACATGTTTTTCAAAGTGCTGTACTAAATAACCTCTGATTATTTCCCTTCAATTCTCATCTATTACTCAAGTTTATAATTAGCTCTATTCATGCTGAACTATCTTAAGTTCCTAGAACATCTTAAATTCTCTTTTCTACAAGTTTGAATATGCTGTTGGCCTATCTGCATGGCTTTCTTTTTCAGCACATCTCATCATTACTTCATAATTCCAATTCATCCTTCACCTCTCAGGTTAGAAATTTTGTTATGTTTTCAAGCTTTCCCTGATTTTCCAATATGAGCCGAGTTCTTTTCAACTGCTCTATGTACTTTGGTGTTTTAGTATTTACTACAACCATATTGTAAATTCTCTCTTCCTGTTAGCCTATAATTTCTAGATCTTCTTCAAGTCTATACACATTCAATTATACTTCAATAAAAAATAAATTTTAAAAAAGATTATATAGAGACCTTACCAGATAGTACAGCTTATGATATTGATATATAGTGTTATCACAATAGATACTTAAAAGTAAATGAATATATGAATGAATGATCTCTCTTTCATGAAAAGCAGTGTTAGTTCTTTCCCATTATGTTTCCAAAGACTATTTGTTTCACTCTCCTTATCACAGTTACCATATTTATCTTAAAGAGCTATATATTCCTCTTTGGGTACAAGGAGCTGTCTCTGCAGTTCCACACCTTGGCATAGTGGAATATAGGGTATGCCTTAAGTAAATGTCTGTTAATATAGTAATTATGATTTTAAAAGGGAATTAGAATTGGTAGAAGATCTAGAAAATGAATATGATATGTTTATTCTGCTACAAATTGATTGCGAACAAAATTAATATTTCTTATCAAACAAAACACAAAACTTTATTTCCTCTACATAATGTTTTAGAGCTATTTCTCTTGTTCACTTTTTCTTAAGGGGATATCAGAACATATGCTTGATATATATGGGAAAAACTCTTTATTGTGAGACTTACTACTATTACATTTTATTTCTATGATTTTAAATTTACTATGGCTATGAACATGAATATAAAGGGCATGAGACCTTTGAACTGATTTTATGCACTAGAATAAAAATTGGTAGCAGTTTTACCAGAACCTTAAACTTTTTTTTTTCTTTTAAAATCTTGAGTCATTCTATAGCCTGGGAAAAAAGAGCAAATATATATATGTGGAAAATATATATCTATATTTGTTTTTTAGTCGTTAAGTCATGTCTGACTTTTTTGTGACCCCATGGGCTGTAGCCTGCCAGGCTCCTCTGTCCACAGAGTTACCCAGGCAAGTCCTGCAGGGAGTTGTCATTTCCTTTTCCAGGGGATCTTCCTGACCCAGGGATTAAACCTACATATCCTACTTGGTGGGTGAACTCTTTACCACTGAGCCACCCAGGAAGGCCTGGAAGTGAAAGTGTTAGTCTTGTCTGATTCTTCGCAACCCCCTGGCTTCCCTGATAGCTCAGATCCTGAAGAGTCCGCCTACAACACAGGAGGTGAGGGTTCAGTCCCTGGGTCAGGAAGATCCCCTGGAGAAGGAAATGTCAGCCCACTCCAGTGTTCTTGCCTGGAGAATCCCATGGACAGAGGAGCCTGGTAAGCTACAGTTTATGGGGTCACAAAGAGTCAGACACAAATAAGCGACTAACACAAGGAAACCCTGCCTGTATCTATGTCTGTGTCTTTGTCTGTCTATATCTGTGTGTGTACATGCATGCCAAGTCGCTCCCGTCACATCTGACTCTTTGTGACCCTATGGACTGTAGCCCACCAGCCTCCTCTGTCCATGGGATTCTCCAGGCAGGAGTACTGGAATGGACTGTGTCTCCAGGGATCTTCCCGATCCAAGGGTTGGAACCTGGAGTCTCTTTCATTGGCAGGTGAATTCTTTACCACTAGCACCACCTGGGTGTTCCTTTGAGCATGAAATATTATAATGGAAACATATAGCTTTATAATGAATAAAGGAAGAAGTTGTTATATCTCATGCAATATCATTTGGGTCTTTGAGAAGAAATGTAAGATTGTTGATATATATACATGCCATACATAATCTTTGGTTCTTTGTAAATAGTTGTCCAGCATCTCATAGACATTTTTCTAGATGAAAAATCCACATAATACCCTGCTCTTGTGGGCCTGATGGACTTTTAAAGATTGTATTGATAGAAAATTAAAGAAAAATAGATAAAATAATTGAACAAGATAATTTTATATAATTATAACTTCCATTGAGAAAAAATTAAATTAGATAGAAACAAGATTAAAAGGAAGTTGAAGTTTAAATACACTGGTCCGGAAAAGACATGAGACTTAAAATATATACCATAGAACTAGTCAATGAGCAAAAGAAGGGTGAAAATGATGTAAAAGAAAAACAGATTAAAAATTGAGCAATCAAATGATCTGTTTCCTTTAACATAGTTTCCCTTTTATCAGAGGTGTAGCAAAATCAGGTCCATTGGCATTTGCACCAGATTGGACAGCTAGGTGGATTGAAAGCAGTTATAGGAGTGCAGTTTCTTTCCATTTGAGATAATAACTCTTAGTAGAACACTGTGCAATTAATAACTGCTTAGAAGTACCTGTTTATTTGATCTGAGAATGTTACTGGCATATGTTGCCTTCTCTCTTTTATGACCAGAATAGTTTTAAAATAAAACACATTGCCTAAAATCAGTACACGGGAAACCACAGGGACCATTATTTAAGGCAAGTCCACAGGGTCTCAAAGAGTTGGACATGACTGAGCACACGCATACCATTTCTTAGCCTAACAAACTTGAAGGTGTCCCTTTGAGCAGGACGTATTATAATGGGAAGAAACAGCTTTGTTACTGTAACTTTTCTCTAGAAATAAGAACTGTCCTTTTAATGAAGCAGCTTGCTCTGTCTCACGGGATATGATTTGGGCCTTTGAGAAGGAATGTAAGGCTGCTGGTCTGGTTTGAAATGGTTGTGTGGTTGTCCAAATCCCTGAAGAAACTTTTAAGTTTTTGCCAAGGCCACTGCTATTGAAAAAGGTAAATGTATTTTCAGAAAGTTAGAGCAATGGAGAATGAAATAATTCACCTGTCATCTTTTCAAAATGTTAGTTTCCTACTGGGAGCAGGAATTTGGTCTTTTGCCTCATTTGACTATCAATTTTGAGTTGCTTCATTAATTTTTTCACTGGGTGAGGGCCAGGTTACAGAGGAGGGAATAACAAACAGAGAACTGAAAGGGTGTAGGCTACTTTTAAGGCATGTTTTCCTCTTTACATTTGGAGTTTAATGCATTTTAGGGTTTTGGAAAAAGAGTTGCGATACCTGCAATAGGACACTTCTACCATCAAAAACATAAAATAATTGATGTATAAATTAGTAGGAATACATTTAGGGGAATTTTTATTTATATTTTTATATACCACTATAATCATTAGGGTAAAGAGCTAGTTGGCATAAACATTTAGTTACCCAATCTCAACTTTGCAAGTTGAGTTGCAACTTAGCTAGTACAACTCTGATCATTCTCTAAAGGAAATCCAATTATGGAAATTCACTGGCAAATATGATCATACATTACCTGTGGGAACTAAGACAGTTTCAGCCTACACACTTTACTTCAGGTATTGGTGTATAAATCACCATCACCATCATCATTATCATTGAGATTCATATGAGAGTATATGTATTCTATGAACTATTCTAAGTGCTTTATGTGGCTTATCTCATTTGCTATTCATAGTAATGTTAGGATGTGATCATTTTATGGACATCTTTTATGGATGAGAAACAAGAAGGCTTAGTTTCAGTAACAAGACAAAATTTCCAAAATTCCCAAGTTGTATGCAAGATACTTTTTGGTATCCATTAAATAGCCAATAGACAGATTCAGAGCAAAAGGTAAAGTAGGAAAATTTGGCTTTCCTTTATGAATGCCTCCTTTGTCCCTTGATAGTCTCTATTCATTGGTTTGAGAAAGAAACTAATTTGGTGGTCAACTTAGACATATTCTCTAAAAATATTAAATATTTATTTTTACAATTGCTTTTTATTAGAAAGTCCATTGAATTCATTTAGCAGGATGAGCACTATGGTTATTTTTCCTTGTCAAGAGGAAGGTGGCAAGTTGTCCTTCCTTTTTATAATCACAGAAGAATACCAGAAGCTCAATGTGTCAGCAGTGTCATTTCTGAATATGCGTACACTGCAGTTCCAAAGTTAACATATGGAATCCTTATCAAGTCTGAAAGGAATAGCACAGTGACCCCAGGATAGTGAAAAGTCCCAGCGGTGTTTCTGGTTTCCATTCTAAGAAGTACTGGGTTTGCACAGCTGAACTCTGTAGTCATAAGATTGCTGGAAGAAGTGAGTGAAGAGGTCCTTGGTCCCCTCAGAGAACACAGGTAATGACTGAGTCCCACGTAACTCCTCACATGATGCCAAGAGAATATTAAGGAGTCACTGTGGTTCAGAGAACAACAGGTCTGGAGACCTTTCCCTGGGCTACTTGAGCAAAGGAAAAAAATCTTCAATCTATCACTTAAAAATGAATGCTTTAAACAGTTGCTATCTAGGGTCTTCCCCAAATCTTTCAAAAGATGTATGCACATTATGCCCTTCACGACTTTCTCATTGGGACTTTCCAATACAAAGCTTTATAGTGTAGTCAGAAGAACCATACATTCATGGTGTTTTGAACACAGTACCCTCTTTTACTACTGACCTGTATCTTCCTTTAATACTGCAGGTTAATTTATTATTATGAAGATAAAATTCACAAGTAGTATTATTCAACTATGTATATCATAGCTAGATACCATTATTGTAAGATTTATTGTACTTTTTGGCAAAGGGTATTGGATCACAAGCCAACAAGAAAGTTAAAGGCAGCTAAAAGAAACATCACAATGCACTGTCTTGTGGTGAGGTGAGTTTAAAGCACGGGACACTTTCATATTGTGAAGCAAAATATACAAACAATTATAAAGAGAGGTCATGACACAGGCTCGTTCACATTAAACAGGCCAGAAATAAAAGAATCAGGTTTTTTCTGAAATTGTTGTGAGATTGAGGCGTCTCATTTTATGAAATCAGTACTTTGTCATTTCTATAATACATCTTGATTTGTAATTCATATAATGCTATGAAATAGTATAAATCGCAAGGAAGAAAAAGGGCTCAAAGCTTAAGGAGTTCATGCAAGAGAAACTGAAGTTAGAGAAATTGATGACTATCCCAGATATAACATTTGTTTCCTCTCTTTTGCCTATTGAGTTTAACTTTAACCTAAAAAGCCTTGGTATCTGTCAAAATATATCACTGGAGGTCAAGTCATATTTTTTTCTCAGTCATTAAAGGTCTAACATCCAAGGCTGTCAATATATGGAACTGAGAAAAGTTTATATTTTTGAAGACTTAGTTTAATAATATAAATAGATATATCATTTTAAAACTTGTTGGAATGTTCTGTTTTGAACATTGTATTTCAGTTTATGGCCTATATGTTGATCATAGATGTATCATGAAGAAGACAGGAATGAGATGTAATAGTTTCATTTAATAGATTAAATCTTATATGATATTTTAATCTTAAATAAAAACTGCCTGACAAAACTCCTAAAGGTGAGGTTAGTCTCTGTGTTCTACAATATAAAAGTATCATCTAGTTGTTCTTTAGGATACAAAAAGGTCATTTATTCTTTTCTTGGTGCCTCATTCCAAATTCTTGCTCTATACTTGACCTGTTTATTGTTACTATATAATAATTAAGATTCTAAGTTTTTAGAAGAACAGGATTTGTTGTTGTTCAGTCACTAAATTGTGCCCAACTCTTTACAACCCCATGGACTACTGCATGCCAGGCCTCCCTTTCCCTGACTATTTCCCAGAGTTTTCCCAAGTTCATGTCCACTGAATCAGTGATGGCATCCAACCATCTCATCCTCTACTGCCCTCTTCTCTTCCTGCCTTCAATCTCTCCCAGCACTGGGGGCTTTTCCAGTGAGTAAGCTGTTCACATCAGGGAGCCAAAGTATTGGAGCTTCAGCATCAGTCCTTCTGATGAGTATTCAGGGTTGGTTCTTCTAGGATTGACTGGTTTGATCTCCTTGAAATCCAAGGGACTCTCAAGAGTCTTCTCCAAAAGAATGGGATAGTATTCTATATTTTTATCCTTCATACTGTTTAGAAGAATTTAGACACATGTTAGGGGTCATGATAAATACATATAAAATAGTATAGCATGGCATAGTATGAAATAGAGCAGAAGAGAATGTTTTATGTATTGCTCAGTGAAACCTGTGTATATAAAATAGAAAAATAGACCACCTTGCATTATTTTTGTAACAAAAAGAAATAAGGAAGAGAAACAGTGTAAATACAGGTTAAAATATGGATGACAGGTCCTGATCAGTTTAGTGCAAACCTTACGTTTGCAACTAAATTTGACTCTCTTGGGAAGATGATAGATACTTTCCATTATTGAGGCCTATCTATTCACCCTTTCATTTTTCATTAGCATACCATAACAGATCTCCTTATCCCAATAGGAGAAATACTACACTCCACAACATTCTTTGTTATAGAATCAACCAAGCTGCAGTATATTACGCAAGTATGTTCCAGCCACCTACCCACCCTGTTATCTGCCACGTTGGTTTAGAAGAAATCCTGGCCATTAACAATAGATTGTTAGCTCTATTCAATGAGCAGAGTATGGTTCTTTTTGTGTTAGAGCCAGAGCTCATGGGAGCCTGTCTTCTTTCCCTCACTTGTGCTCATAAACATCATGTTAGCAACAAGAAATTGATCACAAACATAGACTACATACTTAACACCATGGGAATTGGCACATACTATGAATCCAGCCCCCTTTTTTTCTGATTGCATTTGTTAAAAATTTCCTAGAGTGCCACTGTTTTTTTTTTTTTCTCTTTCCTTAAAGAGTATCTGTTTTATCCTAGCTTTCTCATTTTATTTTTTTTTTTAATCTATTGGCTTTTTAACTACAGTTGATCCTTGAACAACACAGATTTGACCTGTATGGGTTCACTTACACTTAGATCTTTTTTTTTCAGTAATAAATACTACACTAACACATGTCCATGTTGATTGACATCATGGATAAGGAGCCACACATAAGGATAAATCTGAAATACGGAGGGCTGACTGCATGTTATCTGTGGATTTTAAGCGGTGCATATGGCCAGTGCCACTATTCCCCAAGTTGTTTAAGGGTCAACTGTATGTTTATTATAATCTAAGAACTGTAACTGAACATAAGATAGAACAAGTCTATCAAAGTAGAAATTGATATATTTATTTTGAAAAAAAAAAAGCATCTTCGTTTCTAGTCATTTGTAGTAACTATAAGCAAAAGGAAAAACTGCTTTTTAATATTACAAGTATATCTTTTGATCATTGTTTCTGTACTCAATGTCTGATGAACCTTAAAACCTCTGATAATTGAAAATTTAGGAGACATCCATTCATATCTGGATCTATATATTTGTTTCATTGGGGACTAAATTTTTCTTTCTATTATTGCCAATTTGCTACTTTATATTTTTGGAGTTTTCATCAGACAGTGGTGGGTTGCAAAATATCATCGATAATCTTCTAGAATGAAAATGTTAACAAAAACCAAAAATATTATTGTTAAGTTATAACAGGTGTAATTGACCATTTATGCTCACTGACTATATTTAAACGGTATTTTTCTCCTTTATTTTTTTCTTTTAGGTCTAAAAGAAAAAGGCCTATAGCATTTTCTCTCTCATCTTTAATATAAATAGAACGATGAAATAAGTCTGGAATTCACATGGGATGCTTTCCATTTGTTCCATTATATATGTCAGAGAACATATAATTTATACTTTTCTCCTTAAGTCAAACAGCATTAGTTTTCTTTGAACATCTGGCTGGCATCTGGGAGATCTACTCCATGCACTATTAATCAGACTATCATTGTGAATTTTGGGTAATGACCTATGTGAATAGAATATATTTATATGTGGTAAAGTTCACTTTATTGATTCAATACTAAGCATCCTGAAGTGCTTTGGTTTTCAACACAGTTTAAATACATTGCCAAAGCTTTATTTATTTAGTAAATTTACTCAGTTTTTTCATCCAAAGTATTACATAGTAACAGCAGCTAGGCAAGATCCTAAAGGCACTTTGTCTTCCTTCTTCTGTTATTTTCACTGAGCACTTTTCTAAGAGCTAACTTCAGTATCCAGCAGTAGACTGGTTTAAGATGCAATGCAGTCTTCTTTTTTTCCCCTTCCAAACTCTCCTGTCCAAATCTTAACATTTTAACTCATCTGTTTTGCCAACAGTCTTTTCACCCCACCCTCTTTCTTTCTGTATCTGTCTGTGTCTCCTATCATTAGGAATTCTAGTCTCTAATGATGAAAAGTAAAAACATGAGCATTAAATCACTTTTTAATGTCTTGATCTATCTTCTCATTGTTTTTTCTCTATTGAACTCATCACTCAGCTTTATTTTACTATTCTACTATCCCTCACAGTTTTTTGCAGCACTATCTTACAGCAAATACCAGGCATATCACTTTATATCATTGCTTTTGTAAATATCTTAGTAAGTAACTCTAACTGTAAGAACTTACATAACCATAATTCATGATTGCACTGAAGGAAATTAACAATAACTCCTTACTATCTTATAAGACAGTCCAGGTACAATTTTCCCTAGTTGGCTCAAAAATTACTTTTCACACTGGTTTGTTTAGACCAAGATCCAAACAAGGTCTACACAAGGAATTTAGCTGCTAAATCTCTTCTGTTCAGTTCAGTTCAATTCAGTTGCTCAGTCGTGTCTGACTCTTTGTGCCCCCACGAATTGCAGCATGCCAGGCCTCCCTGACCATCACCATCTCCTGGAGTTCACTCAAACTCATGTCCATCGAGTCAGTGATGCCATCCAGCCATCTCATCCTCTGTCATCCCCTTTTCCTCCGAAGGCTCTTTTAATCTGTAACCTTTACTCCTATTCCTCCTTTTTTTTTAAATGCAATTTTTTTAAAGTTTTAATTGGAGGCTAATTAGTTTACAATACTGTGGTTTTTGAAATACATTTACAGGAATCAGCCATGGGTGTACGTGTGTTCCGCATCCTGTAATGCAGCTTTGCTTTCTCGCTTATGTGAAATGTTTGCTTTTTATTGTTCTTCTCAAAGTTTCTCCTACTCTTATCTGAGTTTAAAGTCTGTATTAGTCTGGGCTATAAACAAAAATAAATAGCCCAGGCTAATGGAGGGACTGATGTTGAGCTAAAACTCCAATACTTTGGCCACCTGATGCAGAGAGCTGACTCATTTGAAAAGACCCTAATGTTGGGAAATATTGAGAGCAGGAGGAGAAGGGGATTACAGAGGATGAGATAGTTGGATGGCATCACCGACTCAATGGACATGGGTTTGAGTGGACTCCGGGAGCTGGTGATGGACAGGGAGGCCTGGCGTGCTGCGATTCATGGGGTCGCAAAGAGTCCAACATGACTGAATACAACTGAACTGAATACACCCTTTAAATTCAGGGAGAAGGAAATGTCAACCCACTCCACTATTCTTGCCTGGAAAATTTCATGGACAGAAGAGCCTAGTGGGCCAAGTCCATGGGGTTGCAAAGAGTCAGATATGATTGAGCACACGCACTGTCAACTGTCAAGCTTACTACCTCAATTTAAGAAGGAAGAATGAAAGGAGATAAAAGAAAAATATGTAAAATGTGAACCAAAATTAACACAGAGCTAATAGCTTTTGGTGTTTAAATTGTTTTTAAAGTTTCCTTTAAACCTGAAATCCCAGTTTTAAAAGTGAGTTCCATATTTAACCATTTCACCTTTTTTCCTTTTTTTGCCTCTTTTTTTTTTAATTGAAGGATAATTGCTTTACAGAATTTTGTGGTTTTCTGTCATATATCAACAAGAATCAGCCATAGGTACACCCATGTCCTCTCCCTCCCGAACCTCCCTCCCATCTCCCTCTCCATCCCACCCTAGATTCTAGATTGTCACAGAGCTTTGTTTGAGTTCCCTGAGTCATA
>SJXQ01011446.1:0-180204 GCA_006408695.1 Aepyceros melampus
TACCGTGTGGTTGGATGTTGTCGGGGATGTCTTAAGGATCGAGTGCTGATTAAACCAGGTCCAGTGGTAATCCCAAGCCCTGGTGCCCACTCGTAGGCGTGTGTGTATGATGAGGGTGTAGTGAGTCACAGGGGAAGGCTGATGAAGGGGTTCCCTGCACTAGAAAAACCTCTCTTTGAACTATATCGTTCTCAGCAGGGGTTGGGTGCGGCTGACCTGGGAAGGGCCTCCTGTGGTGGGGTGGACAGGGGCGGCCAGCCGTGTGGGCTTCTGGAAGAGCGCATGTCTGGTGCCTGGTGGGGAGGAGAGGCAGAGAAAAGCAGGTTTTCGGGAGGTGGTTTGGAATGGGGTCAAGCCATAGACCACCTGCTAGCTCTGTGGCTTTGGGCTCATTACTCTTCCAAGCCGAACTTTTACTGAAGATAAACAACACATCATAGGATTATTGGGGTTCTTAAGTAACATGGTGTGGAGGGGCCTCATCACAGTGGTAAAAACTCAAAAAATGGTAGCAGTTCTTTGCTTTGAAAATACAGCTGTTCGGTTTCCTTTCGGTTTTAGGTCAGGATCTAGTAGGCAGGCTTCTGGTTAAGTAGCTTTAACTTATCTCTGAAATCCGTCAGTGCCTCTCCTCCTAGGACTTCTGGGGTAGGTCAGAGGTTGGTCACACGTTGCTTGCAAAACGCCTGGAAGCCTTGAGAAGGTTTGTGAATATGAATTGGAAACACTTCTGTTGTATTTAAGATTGGCTCCCTCAGGCTGAAAGATAATGGTAGCAGTTCTTTGCTTTGAAAATACAGCTGTTCGGTTTCCTTTCGGTTTTAGGTCAGGATCTAGTAGGCAGGCTTCTGGTTAAGTAGCTTTAACTTATCTCTGAAATCCGTCAGTGCCTCTCCTCCTAGGACTTCTGGGGTAGGTCAGAGGTTGGTCACACGTTGCTTGCAAAACGCCTGGAAGCCTTGAGAAGGTTTGTGAATATGAATTGGAAACACTTCTGTTGTATTTAAGATTGGCTCCCTCAGGCTGAAAGATGAACCTATTCCTGATCTCCTTAGGAAAAACAGTTTTAATGGCTTAATTCCTACCTAGGCCTCATTATGGTCCAAGTTCCTCAAGAGAAAAAAAAAAAACTTAAAAAAATTACAGTCTGAAGAGAGACCATAATGAGGCCTAGGTAGGAATTAAGCCATTAAAACTGTTTCCAAAGGAGATCAGGAATGGGTTCATCTTTCAGCCTGAGAGCATTGAAGAATAAGCCTCTGAAATGGGAGCGAATGTAGGTAATGTTTCCCAGTCTCCCGCATTCCTTGACTGATGTTTTGATCAATTATTTTACTAATATAAGTAATCAAGGGAAACGTGTTTTTTAAAATTATTATGATTAGCACGTGGTTAAAAAGAAGACAACTAGCTGAATAGGTCTTTGTATTCCTTCAGTGTTTGTCATATTACCCAGAACAAAGAACTCTCTTTCCTGGGTAACCCTTCCCCTCCTTCCATTCCTAAAAGGGACTCTTGTCAGGGTGTTAATGGATGACACGTTACTGTCCAGAGCCTAGAGTGGGCCATCTCTAACCTGATCTTGGGTGCTTCGTCTGCTCTTCTCACCCACAGCTCTGTGAAGGGTGTTAGCTCTCTAGCTAAATAAACAAAGTGCTGTCAAAACCCTGCCCATCTTCCAAGGTCCAGTTCAAAAGCTTCCTCATCTATAACATTGTTATTGCCAACTAGAATGCCTTCCCTCTGAAGTTCTAAACCTTTATTTAAACGGCTGCAGCAGCTTTTGGTGTTTTGTTGTTGTTTACTCACTTAATCGTGTCTTTGAGACCCCACGAACTGTACCTGCCAGGCTCCTCTGTCTGTGGGATTTCCCAGGCAAGAATACTGAAGTGAGTTGCCATTTCTATCTCCAGGGGATCTTCCTGACCCAGGAATTGAATCTCTGTTAACTGCGTGGCAGGTGGTTTGTTTACCACCTGATCCACCGGGGAAGCATTTACAGGCTGGCACAAGACTTGGCATTAAAAGACCTGGTAGAGATCTTGACACTTCCTCTTACCAGGAATGGTCTTGGGCAAGGCAGCTGCCTCCTCTGTAAAATGAGTTAACAGCTCTGCCTACCAGATGATTCATATTTAAAGTACAGCAGATGTTCCACTTGGCCAATAACTTTCACAGCCTGTTCCTGGCTCCAGTGTGGCTTCTCCAAAAGCCAGTGATAGGTCAGAAGTGGATTTAGCCCGGTGGCCCAACCCTTGGTTCAGTTGTCACCTTGTGCAAACATTCCTTAGGAAAAAAAAAACAAACACCTGGGGACGGTATAAACCCCATCCACTTTCATGGTTTTATTTGATCTTGTGGCTATTGGATTATTTTTCAAACTCGTAGGTGCTGGAGCTTATCTAAGACTAAACTAGTAGTATAACCTTGAGCAAGTCAGTTAAACTGAAAGCCCAGGGCTTATCTATAAAGTGAAGACTGGCTGACCCATCTAACTCTAAAATGTATCTTAAATACCCATCTGAAGGTGTGCCTGGTGCTCACACAAATTATCATTTGTTGTGTGGTACATTTATCCCAGATTGGCTATAAAACAGAATTCCAGAGAGTTGTGTCAGTAAAAGTCAGACCAGTCCAGCCTCCACCCCACGTGTCCTGTCGTATTTATTTGATCTGCCTACCTGACTCCAAAGGATACAAAGCTTAATCTCTGGACAGCATTCTCCGGGCCACCCCCTCCACCCTTGTCCTGGGTTATCCTGACTGGCCAGACCAGCCCTGGTATTCCAGCCCTCTCCAGAGCTGAAGCTGGGCATGTCTCCAGGTTCTGCCTGGAGCTTTCCTCAACCAGGACATCAGCAAAGGTGAAGGGACCAGGCCCTGCGCTCCACCTGCGTGGGCTGGCCAGGTTACAGGCATGGGGCTGGGGATAGTCCTGGATCCTGAGGAAGTGAGTCAGGACTTGACAGCTCCCTGGAGTTGTACGTAAAGGGTAGTCACTAGTTATGCAAGGGAGTAATCCTTTGTAGTAGAAGGGGCATGGTAGTGGACGGGCCAGCCCATCCCTGGCATGTTGTCACAACCTAAGGATACATCAGTGTACAAGCTGAGCTGGAGTTTGAACAGTGCAGCAGCTGTGGGATGGGCATGGTGGGGGGAATGGGAGGGAGTATGCCTACCTTAGCATTCAAAACCTTGGTTCTCATTATTGGTTTTGTCACTTACCAGCCAGGTGACCTTGGAGAATCCTCTCTGAGCTCTAGTTTTCTTACCTGTAAAAGTCTGCGATGCTACTCCATGGGGTGTCTGATAAAGAACCCAGGTGAGGAAGGAGAACTGACTCAGCTTTATGCCCAGAACCTGGTTGATGTTCAGTGAGCAACTGAACATGAGTTACTTAATAGCCTAAAGTATAGGATTCTCTTGCTGATGATCAGAGCTTCTCCGTGTGATGAGATGTGCTTTCATAGTCTGCCAGAGTTGCTGACATATAGCAGCAGGGGCTTTTTTTTTTTTTTTAAAGTGTCCTGAGCTATTCCTATTATTATTGAAAGATACTTCCCTATGCAGTCACATATCCATTAATTAATTTTAGAGCATGTTGTGAAATAGTCATATAGCCTAACCTTTAAAAGTAGAGACATCCTAGCCTTGTACTAAATTCTACGTTAAAGCCAAAAACACTTCTTACGTAATCCAGTCAAGCTCCTTTAACTCATCATGTACGTTTGGATGTTTTCTGAATCAGGGAGCACTGGATGAGATATTAAGATTTCAGAGGAAGTATAACCCCCAAGCTCTGCCCTTTAGGATTCTACAGTCTTACAGGGGAGTCAAGACACCAGCAAGAAAATACTCTTGCAACCTCTGCCCACATACACAACTTCTCCATTCTCATAAATATATGAATTCTGTTTCATCCTGGAGCAGGAGCCTGCAAATTAGTTGTGGATGGTTTTCTTGGGACACACCCATGCCCATGTTTTACCTGTTGTTTGTGGTTACTTTTGAGTTACAGCAGACAAGATTGAGTATGTATACCACAGACACCTTTGGGCTCACAAGCCTACTATATTTAATGCGATATCTGGCTCTCTCAGGAAAAGTTTAGGAATTTCCCTGGGTGGTCCAATAGCTAAGACTCTGTGCTCCCAATGCAGGGGGCCTGTGTTCCATCCCTGGTCAGGGAAGAAAACCTCGAGTACTGCAACTAAAGAGTCCAAATGCTGCGACAAAGATCCCATGAGCCCAAACTAAGACCCAGTTCAGCCAAATAAACACATGTGTGTGTGTGTGTGTGTGAGTTGCTCAGTCATGTCCGACTGTTTTTGACCCCATAGACTGTAGCCCACCAGGTTCCTCTGTCCATGAGATTGTCCAGGCAAGAATACTGGAGTGGGTTGCCACTCCAGTGGGATCTTCGCAACCCAGAGATCCAGTGCAGGTCCCCCACATTGCAGGCAAGTTCTTCAGTCTGAGCCACCAGGGAAGCCCAAATAAATAAATATTAAATTAAAAAGAGAAAAGGAAAAGTTTATCCACCTAGTCCTGGTGGATCCACAGGGGAGCTTATGGAACGGGAGTGTACAGAGCTCTGGGTGCAGGATGCCTTTGTGTGTGTGTGTGTGTGTGAGTTGCTCAGTCATGTCCGACTGTTTTTGACCCCATAGACTGTAGCCCACCAGGTTCCTCTGTCCATGAGATTGTCCAGGCAAGAATACTGGAGTGGGTTGCCACTCCAGTGGGATCTTCACAACCCAGAGATCCAGTGCAGGTCCCCCACATTGCAGGCAAGTTCTTCAGTCTGAGCCACCAGGGAAGCCCAAATAAATAAATATTAAATTAAAAAGAGAAAAGGAAAAGTTTATCCACCTAGTCCTGGTGGATCCACAGGGGAGCTTATGGAACGGGAGTGTACAGAGCTCTGGGTGCAGGATGCCTGGTGGCTTGAGCATTGAGGAGGGATGCCTCTGAGGCCACATCTGAGGTTTCCTTATCTGTAAGTTGGACATAATAATAGCACCACCTCCCTCTCCCCAGGACAGCTCACCCAGACCAGGTGAAAAGAGTCAGAGTTAAATTCAGTGTTGGCAGTGAGTCTTGGGTGAGGCTTGTGAAAAGGGAGGCTGTCCCAGGATGTGGGGGCTAGGGGGAGACTGAAATCTGTGGAGAAAACAAGGGACAGCAGACAAGGGCTAGAGTCTGTCCTTGGGGACCTGGATAAATACAGTTCGTTCAAGTAGAGCCAGTCATGGAGGGTAATCGAGATTTGTTTGAGACTATGTGTTTAAAAGTCAATTCACTTGTGTTTGTGTAGGTGCTATATAGGTTTACCTATTGGGGGAAATTGAAAGCCTGGAAGACCAGGATCTAATACATCAACATTTGTTAAAGCTGAGGAATGGGATAGGGGTGGAGAGCTGAGGGGGGCGCCCCCTGTTATCTCACGTATACTTGTGATGTCTGAATAATTGTGATCGGTGGGTATTCTGTAATTAAAATCTACGATCATTTATTTTTGACTTCTTAGGAATCGGTCAGACGTTTAAATGCTTAAATAAGATAGTTCTTGTGGTCACGAGTCACCCTGTAGAGACTGGTCAGTGCCCATGAGATGAACTGGGAAGAATTATCCTTCTTTGGGCTTGTCCCCCCCCACCCTACCCCACTGCCCCGCTCAGTGGAGCTTTTGCAACACTTATTACTAGAGATGCTGGGTGTGTTAGTGACATTCAGATCCATGGTGTTTCAACTGATGGTCACTCTACTCTATTTAATCTCAGTATAACCAAGAACATGCTCTCTGCAGTCCTTGCCATTGGACTTTTCTCTTAAGTGGTGAAGGACATCTGAGCTCATGTTTTATGTCAAAATACACATAAAGTTCCCGGTTTTAAAGTACAGTCAGGGGCATTAGGTATATCACGTGTCGTGCAGCCACCACCAACCATCTCCAACACTGAGCTCACATGTGGTCTGGTGCCCCTGGAGCTGTGTGTGTGTGTGTAGTCGCTCAGTTGTATCTGACTCTGCAACCTCTTGGACTGAAGCCCACCATGCTCCTCTGTCCAGAGAAACCCGAAGGAGAAAGGGCGTTGGTGATTGATTTAGAGAGAGATAAGGAAAGAATGTTAAAGATAAAGAAATGTTAAAGGAATGATAAGGAAAGAATGTTAAAGATAAGAAAATAAAGGAGAGAAAGAGGCTGATATTCCTTGGTTTACATAAAGAACCAATAAAACTTGAAGACAAGAAGTTTGACCTGTTCATGGAGGCCACAGGTGCCCTCCCGGTCTCCCGAGGGAGTGAAGACGCCAAACGTCTTCCCGTTCAGGTCTTAGAAACCTGGGCAGATAAGTGAACGCAGGGAGCCTCTGTGTTCCAAGGGATCAGCCTGAAAAAGAGAATGAGAGGGAGAGAGAGAGAATGATTGACATGGGGAGGCCAAGCTGCTTCGGTGAGCGAGGCCCAATTACTTTATTTTCAAAAGGTACTTATATACTTTTTTTGTACACAGAGGGAAATGAAAGATGCAAGGTCATACAGAGTCAGCCCAAACATTCCAGCAGTTTTGCCCTTATCGAAACCAGGATTTTTTCGGCATACCTTTTCCACAAATGATCTTGTGTACAGTATCTTCTGGCCTTGGAGGCCTGTGAACATTTTATGACCCTCTTTTGATAAAGGCTGGTCAAACAGAAAACTTATTTTCCCTCAAAGTGTTTTTTCTTTATATTTCTAATCTATGTGAGCCTCATAAAAGGTACTTATATACTTTTTTTGTACACAGAGGGAAATGAAAGATGCAAGGTCATACAGAGTCAGCCCAAACATTCCAGCAGTTTTGCCCTTATCGAAACCAGGATTTTTTCGGCATACCTTTTCCACAAATGATCTTGTGTACAGTATCTTCTGGCCTTGGAGGCCTGTGAACATTTTATGACCCTCTTTTGATAAAGGCTGGTCAAACAGAAAACTTATTTTCCCTCAAAGTGTTTTTTCTTTATATTTCTAATCTATGTGAGCCTCAGAAAATGACAAACAGAGTTATGTTTTTCATAAAGCAAAGGTGCAGTGAGTTACAAGAAAGAATCAATTAGCTCAAAAGTCTGATATGGTTAAATTCAAGGTGACAATTGTTTTTCTTACATTCTCACTATGTTAACTAATACATTCCCAGGTACACAGTGGATAGCGAATGGGAACCTAGCAACAAGCATTGGCTCAATAATGAAATCCTACATCAGCACTACTCTAGTAACTTTTAACTCTTTGAAAGGCTCTGTGCTTTAGGCTTTCCATGCCTCTCACAGTTGGGAGGCTGTAAATAATCACATGCATAGCTGTAAGAGTCTGGACATAACTGCTGAGCAAGCTAGAATGCTAACAGAGGGGGTTTGATTTGAAATATTCCTCTCATGTCCAGGAGACTTATTAGTTATAGCCCTAAGTTGATTTTCTCCAGAGAAAGGCGGTCAGGGTTCAGTTCAGTTCAGTTCAGTTGCTCAGTCTTGTCCAACTCTTTGCGACCCCATGAATTGCAGCATGCCAGGCCTCCCTGTCCATCACTAACTCCCGGAGTTCACTCAGACTCACGTCCATCGAGTCCATGATGCCATCCAGCCATCTCATCCTCGGTCGTCCCCTTCTCCTCCTGCCCCCAATCCCTCCTAGCATCAGAGTCTTTTCCAACTCTTCGATGAGGTGGCCAAAGTACTGGAGTTTCAGCTTTAGCATCATTCCTTCCAAAGAAATCCCATGGCTGATCTCCTTCAGAATGGACTAGTTGGATCTCCTTGCAGTCCAAGGGACTCTCAAGAGTCTTCTCCAACACCACGATTTAAAAGCATCAATTCTTCAGCTCTCAGCCTTCTTCACAGTCCAGCTCTCACATCCATACATGACCACAGGAAAAACCATAACCTTGACTAGACGGACCTTAGTCAGCAAAGTAATGTCTCTGCTTTTGAATCTGCTATCTAGGTTGGTCATAAGTCTTCTTCCAAGGAGTAAGCGTCTTTTAATTTCATGGCTGCAGTCACTATCTGCAGTGATTTTGGAGCCCAGAAAAAGAAAGTCTGACAGTGTTTCCACTGTTTCCCTATCTATTTCCCATGAAGTGATGGGACCGGATGCAATGATCTTCGTTTTCTGAATGTTGAGCTTTATGCCAACTTTTTCACTCTCCTCTTTCACTTTCATCAAGAGGCTTTTTAGTTGCTCTTCACTTTCTGCCATAAGGGTGGTGTCATCTGCATATCTGAGGTTATTGATATTTCTCCCGGCAATCTTGATTCCAGCTTGTGTTTCTTCCAGTCGAGCGTTTCTCATGATGTACTCTGCATATAGGTTAAATAAGCAAGGTGACAATATACAGCGTTGATGCACTCCTTTTCCTATTTGGAACCAGTCTGTTGTTCCATATCCAGTTCTAAGTGTTGCTTCCTGACCTGCATACAGATTTCTCAAGAGGCAGGTCAGGTGGTCTAGTATTCCCATCTCTTTCAGAATTTTCCACAGTTTATTGTGAGCCACACAGTCAAAGGCTTTGGCATAGTCAATAAAGCAGAAATACATGTTTTTTCTGGAACTGTGTTGTTTTTTCGATGATCCAGCGGATGTTGGCAATTTGATCTCTGGTTCCTCTGCCTTTTCTAAAACCAGCTTGAACATCAGGAAGTTCACAGTTCACATATTGCTGAAGCCTGGCTTGGAGAATTTTGAGCATTACTTTACAATAGCGTGTGAGATGAGTGCAATTGTGTGGTAGTTTGAGCATTCTTTGGCATTACCGTCCTTTGGAATTGGAATGAAAACTGACCTTTTCCAGTCCTGTGGCCACTGCTGAGTTTTCCAAATTTGCTGGCATATTGAGTGCAGCACTTTAACAGCATCACCTTTCAGGATTTGAAACAACTCAACTGGAATTCCATCACCTCCACTAGCTTTGTTCGTAGTGATGCTTTCTAAGGCCCACTTGACTTCACATTCCAGGATGTCTGGCTCTAGATGCGTGATCACACCATCATGATCATCCAGGTCATGAAGCTCTTTTTTGTACAGTTCTGTGTATTCTCGCCACCTCTTCTTATATCTTCTGCTTCTTTTAGGTCCAGACAATTTCTGTCCTTTATCGAGCTCATCTTTGCATGAAATGTTCCCTTGGTATCTCTAATTTTCCTGAAAAGATCCCTAGGCTTTCCCATTCTGTTGTTTTCCTCTATTTCTTTGCATTGATCACTGAGGAAGGCTTTCTCATCTCTTCTTGCTATTCTTCGGAACTCTGCAGTCAGATCCTTATATCTTTCCTTTTCTCCTTTGCTTTTCACCTCTTTTCTTTTCACAGCTATTTGTAAGTCCTCCCCAGACAGCCATTTTGCTTTTTTGCATTTCTTTTCCATGGGGATGGTCTTGATCCCTGTCTCCTGTACAATGTCACGAACCTCATTCCATAGTTCATCAGGCACTCTATCAGATCTAGGCCCTTAAATCTATTTCTCACTTCCACAGTATAATCATAAGGGATTTGATTTAGGTCGTACCTGAATGGTCTAGTGGTTTTCCCTGCTTTCTTCAATTTGAGTCTGAATTTGGCAATAAGGGGATCATGAACTGAGCCACAGTCAGCTCCCGGTCTTGTCTTTGTTGTCTGTATAGAGCTTCTCCATCTTTGGCGGCAAAGAACATAATCAATCTGATTTCGGTGTTGACCATCTGGTGATGTCCATGTGTAAAGTCTTCTCTTGTGTTGTTGGAAGAGGGTGTTTGCTGTGACCAGTGCATTTTCTTGGCAAAACTCTATTAGTCTTTGCTCTGCTTCATTCCGCATTCCAAGGCCAAATTTGCCTGTTACTCCAGGTGTTTCTTGATTTCCTACTTTTGGATTCCAGTCCCCTATAATGAAAAGGACATTTTTTTAGGGGGTGTTAGTTCTACAAGGTCTTGTAGGTCTTCATAGAACCGTTCAACCTCAGCTCTTTAGCATTACTGGTTGGGGCATAGATTGGGATTACGGTGATACTGAATGGTTTGCCTTGGAGACAAACAGAGATCATTCTGTCATTTTTGAGATTGCATCCAAGTACTGCATTTTGGACTCTTTTGTTGACCATGATGGCTACTCCATTTCTTCTGAGGGATTCCTGCCCACAGTAGTAGATATAATAGTCATCGGAGTTAAATTCACCCATTCCGGTCCATTTTAGTTCGCCAATTCCTAGAATGTTGATGTTCACTCTTGCCATCTCTTGTTTGACCACTTCCAATTTGCCTTGGTTCATGGACCTGACATTCCAGGTTCCTATGCCATATTGCTCTTAAAGCATCAGACTTTGTTTCTATCACCAATCACATCCACAGCTGGGTATTGTTTTTGCTTTGCCTCCATCCCTTCATTCTTTCTGGAGTTATTTCTCCACTGACCTCCAGTAGCATATTGGGCACCTACTGACCTGGGGAGTTCTTCATTCTGTATCCTATCATTTTGCCTTTTCATACTGTTCATGGGGTTCTCAAGGCAAGAATACTGACGTGGTTTGCCATTCCCTTCTCCAGTGGACCACATTCTGTCAGACCTCTTCACCATGAACCACCCATCCTGGGTCGCCCTGCGAGCATGGCTTAGTTTCACTGAGTTAGAGAAGGCTGTGGTCCTAATGTGATTAGATGGACTAGTTTTCTGTGAGTATGGTTTCAGTGTGTCTGCCCTCTGATGCCCTCTTGCAACACCTACCATCATACTTGGGTTTCTCTTACCTTGAGTGTGGGGTATCTCTTCAAAGCTGCTCCAGCAAAGTGCAGCCGTTGCTCCTTACTTTTGGACGAAGGGTATCTGCACACCGCTGTCCTTCCTGACCTTCAACGTGGGATAGCTCCTCTAGGCCCTCCTGCACCAGTGTTCTACCATCATACTTGGGTTTCTCTTACCTTGAGTGTGGGGTATCTCTTCAAAGCTGCTCCAGCAAAGTGCAGCCGTTGCTCCTTACTTTTGGACGAAGGGTATCTGCACACCGCTGTCCTTCCTGACCTTCAACGTGGGATAGCTCCTCTAGGCCCTCCTGCACCAGTGTAGCCACCGCTCCTTGGACGTGGATTGACTTTCCTGACCGCCGCCCCTGGCCTTGGGTGCGAGGTGGCTCCTCCCGGCCCCCGACCCTGGCCTCGTACGCGGGGCAGCTCCTCCAGACCGTTGCCCCTGACCTTGGCGGCGGGGTGGCTCCTCTCTGCCATTCCTGCGCTGTGGCAGCCTGGCACTCTCGGTTGCTGCCCCTGACCTCGGACACGGTCAGGGTTAGCCCCCTGTTAATGTCAGAGGAGTTGGTGAAAGTCATGAAACAGTAAAACAGATTCTGGTTTTGGGGTAGATGCTCGAGAAAGCCTAGGGAGCCCCTTGAGTTCTGAAGCCTTGTTTAACAGTTCTCTTCCACATGACCTTGTCACGGGTGGGATCTCACGTGGTGGCTCCCGGCAGAAGCCCACCAGGCTCTTCTGTCCACAGGATTCCCCAGGCAAAAATACTGGAATGCCATGCCCTTCTCCAGGTGATCTTCCCGACCCAGGGATCGAACTTGAATCTCCTGCATTGCATGCGGATTCTTTACCACTGAGCCACCAGGGAAGCCCCCCTTGGAGTCCTGGCAGACCTCAAACCTCGGTGACTTTCAGTATCAGCAGGATCTGCCCTTCCAGGGGAGTACGGGTATGAAGCAGCAACAGGTGTTCTTGTATCAGTAAAGGCAGCTCTCACCCAGTCACCTTGCCTTTGGAAATCACGTGGTTCCCTGGGAAGACAGGTATGTGGCCTGTGCCCAAGCCCTTGGTCTGGGAGTCGGCTCCTGCCGCCCTCACATTCCAGGGACTCTTCCAGGGATCTCAGGGTGCAGCCCTCGTCTTTGTTAATAAAGTCCTGGCCAATGCAGTGCTGTGGCCATTTGGAGACCGGAAATTCCGGTCATGGGACTGCAGCTAGGTTCCAGACTGGCTGCAGAGATGAGCACGGCCCAGTCCATGGTCCACGGAGGAGTGACCCCGGGGCAGCATTAGGAGTGAGCGCTCCAGCTTCCAAACCAGCCAGGCCTGGCTCTCCCATTTCTCAGATGTGGCCTCAGAGGTATCACTTTACCTGCCTGTGTAACCCTCGGTTTCCTCATCTGTGAAATGGTGTTATTTTAGTACCAGATTCACAGACCTGTTGTGGGGTTGAGCTGACGGGGGCACCCTTAGCCAGTGGCTGGCTGCTGGGTGCCGTGGGGTGGGGATGGTGGACGTGGCGTCCGTGGGAACAGACCAGGTGGAGGGAGGTGATGAGGTGGACAGAGGAGGCCTGTGGGCTCCCAGGGGAGGGTTCAGGGAAGGCAAGAGTGGGGGAGACTGCACCAGGGAGGCTTCCCAGAGGCTGGTGGGAGAGGACCCGGGGCTTTAAACCCTGCTGAAGAGGGCCTGGTGATGAAGGAAGGATCAGTTTCCTTGTGAGCATCTCAGCTGTTGTTGTTGGAAGTGCAGCTGGAGGGGAGTTTTGAGCGGGGAAGGAAATGGGACCGCCTTTATGGGAGGAGCAGGTGAAAGGACCAACATGGAGATGAAGTTGAACATGTGGACGAGAGGGGGGCCAGGTGGTGGAGGTCCCGGGAGAGGCTTGGGACCATGACAGCAGCCGGGCCTGGGGCAGAAGGAGGCGCTAGGGTTTCCGCTGTAGCTGAGCCCAGGGGAGGCGGAGAGACAGCCTGGAGGTGGGCACGAGGCCTCCCCGACCGGTGTAGCCATGCAAGTGAGCTCAGGGGGTTGCATGCCTGCACACGGTGTGGGGAGGCTGATGCCAGAGCAAGGACCTTCATTAAAGGGTTAATTGTATCTTGTTGAGAGTCTGTTTCTGGAACTAGAATGTTCTAGTTTGAATCCTGCCTCTGCTGCTCTTGGATTCAAACTTTCTGCTTCTGTTTGTTTATCTGTAAATTGTGCATAATAATAGCACCTTCTGGGGATTTCAGTGGTAGTCCAATGGTTAAGACTCCAGGCTTCCACTGCAGGGGGCAGGGGTTCTATTCCTGGTCGAGGAGCTAATCCCACCTGGCATGGTGCAACCAAAAAAAGAAGAAAAAACAAAAAGAAACACTGCCCTCTCGCTCATGCTGTAAGGTTGTGTTGGGTTCACAAGGTGAGAGCAGTTAAAGCAGTGCCTGACACCCAGCAGGTGGCCTGTGAGCACCTTTGGGCCCCTCTGGTTCATGCCTCTTCAAGCAGATGACTTGGGAAAGCATACCTAAGAGCAATGACTCAAGCCCAGTTTTTTCCTGGCCTGGAAGAAGCTTCAGCTTGTTTATTTTGTTCAGGTTTTTGAACCTCTTTGGTGAAGTCCCACATACTTCTCGGAAAACCTGGAGAATAATTCCTTACGTTTGATGGGTGGTGCTTTCTGGCTTTCTAAGTGCTTTCTCATTTATTCCCGAATTCAGTCTTCCCACCTGAACTGTGACGTAACTGGGGTCTGGGGTGGTCAGGAGTGAGTAGGAGGTGGGAGACTCCTACTCGGCACAGCTGGGTGACCCGCTCCGGGTGCAGCTGGGCTCAGCGTTTATTAAGGATCAGGGCCCAGGACTCCTGACTTCCCGCCCCTCAAGCTCCTTCTCCAGCCCCATCTCTTCTTCCTGGTGGGTAGAAACACCTTTGCTTTGAAACAGATGGTGTAGATTATGAAGGATGACCTTGTAAATAGGACCCAGAGAGCATTGGGTCATCTTTATTGTCCCGTCGAGCGCCGAGTGCTGAGGAAGGGGAGCATAGACTCCAGATGCCCGTCTGTTAGTCATGCGAGAGCTGTGGGGTTTTTTGACTGAATTCCTGTCACTCCTGCGGGTGATGAGCCAGCGTGCCCCCTGGCCAGCACCTGCTTGCCCTGTTGGTCTGTTGAGAATTCTGTGCAAGAGGGCTGGGGTGGGGTAGGGTAGGGTGGAGTGAGAATTCCAAGGGGGGGGTCCCTAGTATGTAAGTTACAGGTCAACATCAGTAGTTGTTACCCTCCTTGGCTTACTTGCCTTTCTACTCTTCAGTAGATGGATGATCATAGCCTTTTAGTGGGAAACCCAGAATCGGAAAGAGCAGTACTTTTCCTAGAACCACTGGGTTTACAGACAAAATTATGATTCTTTTTATATAGGAATGGTGGGATTTTGTAAGTTCTTGCCAAAGGTTTGAGATGTGGCATTGCTGAATGCTTGTCGCTTCCTCATCTGTATAAGTTCCCTCCCTCCTTGTGGCCTAAACCTATGACTTAATGAATCAAGCTGGGGTAAGTCATAATTGCTGGTTTAAAATATCAAAAGAATGAATTCAGAGACAAGTCTTGTGGGCCCTTAGATTTTGCCCCCAGCACCCCTCCATCTCCTGCCTGCTTTTCCTCCCATGTTTTCAGGGCCTGCTGTGAGGTTTGTGTCTTTTCATCAGGGATGAGCGCCGCTCAACTCCTTGCAGGGTGTGTGGGTCACGTGCCCTTGTCCTTGGAGACAGTTCACTCTCTTGCATCTGTGCCCATTTTTCAAAAATGGCTTTTTTATCAAGCACCTCGGAAGCCATGGTTACTTCTCAAAAGCTGCTGTTTCCCTACAGGACAGCTGGCTGCACAGTCATGCCAGCCGTGACCCTGGCCAACTTGGCGGAGCTTGGTGGCCTTGCTAATGAGATGAGTCATACTCGTGCACCCCCCTGACTTTTCTGATGCCATGTGACTCTCACATGGGGAATAGGAATGGCCCTTGAGAAATCTTTATGCAAGAGGTTTTACATTTTTTCAAATTCTGAGGTGATTTTCCTTAAAGTATGCACATTTCTTGCTTTTTACTTAAACTCAAGGACAAGATACTCAATCTTGTTCCTCCTCCTTATGGGTTGTTTTTTTTTTTCCCCACATTACTCATGGTGTGCTGATGTTAATTAACCTTAGCAGATATGGAACTGTTCTTTCATTATTTACACCTGACTCAGTTCCTTATCCTGATGTGTAAAAATAGAGCCTTAGTAATCATAGACTCACATTCTATCTTGCTTTCTTCTACACTGATTGATAGTGATTCTTATATGGAACTATCACTTCCTCTTAATAAATTAGCAGGGAGTAGAAATCATGTAAGTAATTTCTGTTACTTCCTTTGCTGACTGCCTTCACAAGTCCGTTTTGGACTTTGGTGTAGTTCATTCGCTAAGTCGTGTCCAACTTTTGCGCCCCCGTGGACTGCGGCATGCTCGGCTTCCCTGTCCTTCACTGTCTCCTGGAATTTGTTCAGACTCTTGTCCATTGAGTTGATGTTGCCATCCAACCATCTCATCCTCTGCCTCCCGCTTCTCCTGCCCTGACTGTTTCCCAACCTCAGGGTCTTTTCCAGTATGAAGTCAGCTCTTCATATCAGGTGGCCAAAGTATTGGAGCTTCATCTTCACAAGTCCGTTTTGGACTTTGGTGTAGTTCATTCGCTAAGTCGTGTCCAACTTTTGCGCCCCCATGGACTGCGGCATGCTCGGCTTCCCTGTCCTTCACTGTCTCCTGGAATTTGTTCAGACTCTTGTCCATTGAGTTGATGTTGCCATCCAACCATCTCATCCTCTGCCTCCCGCTTCTCCTGCCCTGACTGTTTCCCAACCTCAGGGTCTTTTCCAGTATGAAGTCAGCTCTTCATATCAGGTGGCCAAAGTATTGGAGCTTCATCTTCAGTACCAGTCCTTCCAATGAATATTCAGGGTTGATTTCCTTTAGGATTGACTGGTTTGATCGCCTTTCTGGCCAAAGGACTCTCAAGAGTCTTCTCCAGCATTGAGCTTTGGGTTTAATTAACGCTTTCAAAATGTTCAACTAACAGGTGCCTCTGGCTGTTACTTCGCTTGGCAGGTATTGTTGGATGCTTCTGTGAATGAGGACGTTTTTTGCTGTTTAAATTTGTGTTATCCCTGAGGCCCTAATGAACCGTTTTCTGTTGACTTTTGCAGGTATTTTCACAGTCCTGCATTTGGTATGGAGAGTGTGGAATCGCATCTGGAGATAAGAGATACAACTGCAAATATTCTGGGCCACCAAAGCCATTGCCACAGGACGGCTATGACCTAGTGCAGGTGAGTGAGTAGTCTTGGGCTCTGGGAACACGAAACACTAATCGGAGATCCTCTGCAGTTACACCGTAAATATTCCCCGTGGGGTGGGGGTACAGGTGGAATGAACGGGCTTCTCTTGTCCCAGACTCTCACCTGTAGCACAGAGAAGATAACATACTAACTCTGCAGGCGTCATTTTTCTGGGGTTGACTATGCCTTGCTCATAAAGTTTCCCAGTAGCAGGTTACTACTGAGGGATGTGGTCTTGGTACCTCCCATGTTGCTCTTTGCAGCTTCTTCAGAATACACTCAGAGTTACTCAGAGTTAGTCCCTTTTGTTCCTAGACGAGGCTGCTGAGTGGCTGTGACTCGCTTGTCCTCTGTTCACTGTAGAGGTTCCTCCAGTTTCCACCGAGAGCCTGTGACCTTTGACTGCCACCAGGAATCTGTTTCTTGTCTCTTTTACCATCCCTGATACACAGGGATATTAGAAAAGAACTGGAAACATCCAGGTTAAAAGGCTGGCTTTAGAGGGTGCAGTTATCTAAAGTCCAGCTGACACAGTAGCAGGTCTTCTGGACTTATTTGCTTCTTCCATCACAATTTTTAAAGGCATTTGACTTTTCCTGGAGTGACTCACAGAAAATAGCATTCTGGTTAAACATAACCAAGTAACCTAAAAAGAGGTAAAATGATTGTCAAGGAAAGCAAGTGAGCTTCCCAATAAGAAAAAATTGAAATGTCTGTACTGCCTCTACTTTTGTGAATCGCTGGTTATCTAGAGGAAATCTGATCGCCTTTTAAAAGAATTCTGCAAGAACTTTGCACATAGGTGTCACCCTTGTGTCCCTGAAAAAGGATGGTGTGCATGAAGTGGTCTCCTCTGTGAGCAGCGTTTGTGTTTATTTAACTTGGCTGCTCTGATGTTCATGTTTTCTCTCCTGAAAGGAACTCTGTCCAGGGTTCTTCTTTGGCAGTGTCAGTCTTTGCTGTGATGTCCAGCAGCTTCACACACTGAAAGACAACCTGCAGCTGCCTCTGCAGTTTCTGTCCAGGTGAGTTGACCGCCAGGCATGCAGAGAAAATGGGTTTAAAAGTTAGTTCTTGTTTCATTTTAAGAATGCTATCTTAGGACTTCTCAGAGATAAAGAAGAACTTCTGATAAAGTAGTAATGATCAGACCTCGTTCTCGCTCTGGTTACATTCAGAGTTGCTACTTGGTTTGCTTCTGAGATGTCTTCACCCCAAAGGGGACCTGCACTGGGGTCTGGGTCCTTTCAGACTTGAGCCCCTTCGCACGGTGGAGAGGAGAGGTTCCGGGGATCCTGCCCGGGTCTCTGACCCCAGACCCTCCTCCACACAGTCCTCTGCGTCACCTCCCTCCCCAGTTTTGTGCATGGTTCTCTCTTCCTCATTGGAGCCTGCCTTTGGGGACTGTTCACAAGCCTGATCTGGCAGAGTCGGCTGGTTTTGTCAAAGTTAGTTTGCTGTCCACTGTGTTCTCTGTGACTGGGGCAGTGAAAAGGCCGTGTAATAGATGTTCTCCAAGCTTACCCAGCAGTTTTCAAATGCGAGAAGAGTGAGCTGGTGGTGGCCTTCCGAGCAGCACGTTGTGAGCCCCCGATGCAGGTGGGTGGAAGGCCACGTGCTTCTCTGTGCAGGTCTCCAGTGGGCATCCTTGTTTCTTGCCAGATTTCCAGTTCTCCAAGCTTACCCAGCAGTTTTCAAATGCGAGAAGAGTGAGCTGGTGGTGGCCTTCCGAGCAGCACGTTGTGAGCCCCCGATGCAGGTGGGTGGAAGGCCACGTGCTTCTCTGTGCAGGTCTCCAGTGGGCATCCTTGTTTCTTGCCAGATTTCCAGTTGGCAGTGCGGAGTGGAAAACCCTCCCTCTGTATGTTCTGTCAGGACAACATACAATGTAGTAATAGATCTAATTAGAGCATTAGAGTTGAGACTCTAATCAGACCAGGTATCTTATGGAAGGAAATCTGATGGCTGTTGCTGGAGCCAGATTGAAGCTGTCATTCGGCCAAATACATTTATTTAGCATCTCCTCTACGTGAGGCATTATGGGCATCAAACATCAAAAGACAGCCAAGTATTTCCGTGTCGTCAGAGGTAGCAAGCTTTATATATAATAGCAATGAGATGCTAATACGGAATATCGTGCAGCTGTCCAACTGATGACTGTAGAAGTTAAATGGAGTACCATGGAGAGAAGTGTGTAATTTATGGAAAGTGGTAGGAAGCAGTGCACCCCAGGAGTGATTTCTGTTCAGGTGGTGTAATTGTCATTCCTGTCTGTCTCAGTAAAGCATGGGACTCCTGAAAGCAAGGCAGTGTGTGTGTCTGCTCCTTCCCTAGACTGGAGGCTTTGTTTTATTTTTGGCCATGCCATGCAGCGTGTGGAATCTTAGTTCCCTGACCAGGGATAGAACCCATGCCTCTTAACGTTGAAAGCAAGGAGTCTTAACCACCAGACCACCAGGAAGGTCCCACGAGACCGGCAGCTTTGAAGGCTGAGACCAGACCGTCCTTGTTCTGTGTCATGTGTGGTCATTTGGATGGGAGCAGAATGGGGGCCAGTCTGGATTGGTTGTGTTGCAAGAATGCAAGCCTGATGAAGGAATAGCTTTTGCAGATAACAGGAACTAAAGGGGAAGACAGAGGTCTTCTGCCACATAACTGGTCAACATGAGAAACTTAACAGCAGACAGCTTGTGGTTCTTATGAACAGCAGGTGCTTCTGAAATGCACGTAGCTGGAGAATACCACTGCTGGTCTTTTATCTTCTCTAATCATGGGGAATCCTCTTGTGTTTAGAGACGGCCTTAGGTTATCTGGGGCTTGAAAGAGAGCCCTTCAGTAGGTTCCGAGATGAAAGCACTAATGTGTAAATCTCATTTTTCTCCTTTTGTATTTTCAATGAGAATGTCACCATGGTAGTCCTAAGTCCTTTTGGCTTCAAGATACAGGAAACATGACTGAATTTTAAGTGCAGGATTCAGAGAGCATTTGTTTCTTGAAATTACATCTGGGCAGCACAAATGTTAGTAATTATGGTGGTTTTTAAAGATGTGTCTTTACTTTAACGTGAGGTTTTAGGTTTGGAATTGCTGGGTTTAATATGTCGTTATGGTAATCCATTTGCCGATTTACAAGAAATTTTAAATAGTCTTTGTGTATTTTAAATCATCTTTTAGCTGGCCCTGTTATCCACGAGATCATTCAAAATAGTTTGCTTTTTCTTTAGATGTCCATCCTGTTTTTATAACCTAGTGAACCTGTTTTGTGAGCTGACATGTAGCCCTCGACAAAGTCAGTTTTTGAACATTACAGCAACTGAAGAGTATGTTGATCCTACTACAAACCAGACGAAAACAAATGTAAAGGAATTACAGTACTATGTTGGAGAGAGTTTTGCCAATGGTAAGCAAACTTTCAAATTATCCCTCAAATTATCCCAACCAATCCAGGACAGTGGGTCAAGTTGTCCTGTCAGCTCTGTGAAAAATGACAGTTCTCAGTTCTGTTAGCACTGAAATGCCAACGGAAATTGAGTTGTTGCTTTGCTTGTCTTCTGGGACTTGACCTACAACCTATGAAACGATCTCCTTAAAGTAGTTGCTTTAACTCCTTCCTAACTATAAGTTCCTTCATGGAAATGTTTAGTTTGTGCAAGCTCATTTCTATCCATTTTAGGAACCATTTGGACTTTGGTTCTGTTGGGCATGAAATGCATAACTTCATGAGTTATTGCAAGACTGCAGAGATGGGTGGAAGAGAGACCTAGTTGGCAGAGAGATTTTGCCTGTAAAGAAACCAGTCACCATAAGGGAAAGTAAGCAGGTGTGACAAACAGGAGAAAGGTATCCCAGCAACTGAAGATCATAGAACAGTCTGAAAAGGACCATGTCATGTTTGTTGAAAACGTCTGAAATGAAAGAGTTCTGAAAGAGTAGGACCCTAGGGAAAGAGAATGAACAGATTAGAAACAGAACCAACTGGAAGACCCAGTTAATGAGAAATAGTCATGCAAGTGGATTAAAAGATAGATTAGATGCAGCTGAATAAAGAATGGGCCCCAAAACCATAAAATGAGAGAATAAGAATTCAGCAAAGTTGTTGACGATAAGAGCAACTGTCGTCAATTACTATAATGATCAATTAAAAAATGTAACAAAATTTAATAAACTTGCGCTTTGATGGACACCATCAAAAAGAGGCAGAAATATTTGCAAAGCATGTATTTAATGAAGGACTTGTGTCTAGAATATAGAAAGACCTCTGACAACTCAAAAAGAAAATAACCATATTAAAAATGGGCAAAGAATCTGAGCAAACATTTTTCCAAGGATGTTATTATACAAATAGTTAATACGTTTATGAAAAAATGCTTAAAATCAGTCATCAGGGAAATGCAAATCAAAACCACAATGAGGTACTACTTGACAGCCAGTAGGGTGGCTGAAATAAAAAGACAAATTCTGGCAGGTATGGGGAGAAATCTGAACCTTCATACACAGCTGGTGGGAATGTGAAACAGTGTAGTCACTTTGGAAAACAGTCTTGCAGTTCCTGAGGCAATTAAACATGGAGTTACCAATATGATGCAACAGTTCCACTCACAAAAGAAATGAAAACATATGTTCATAATAGCCAAAAAGCAGCTATATGAAACAACTCAGATATCCATCAACTGATACATATATAACATAGATACATATATAACTGATACATATATACATATATAACAAAATGTGGTATATCCATATGATGGAATATTATTTGACCGTAAAAAGCAATAAAATAAGGATCCATGCTGCGACATGGATAGACCTTGAAAACATCATGCTAAGTGGTAGAAGCCAGTCACAAAAGACTATACATGANATAACATAGATACATATATAACTGATACATATATACATATATAACAAAATGTGGTATATCCATATGATGGAATATTATTTGACCATAAAAAGCAATAAAATAAGGATCCATGCTGCGACATGGATAGACCTTGAAAACATCATGCTAAGTGGTAGAAGCCAGTCACAAAAGACTATACATGATTTCATTTATATGAAATGTCCAGAATAGGCAAATCTGTAGACACAGAAGTAGATTCATAGTTGCTTAGGGCTTAAGGGGATGGGGAGATAAGGGAGCATTAGTTAAAGGTCCTGGGTTTCTTTCTTAAGCTGATGAAGATGTTTTAAAATTGACTGTGGTGATGATTTCTCATATCTATGAATATGCTAAAAGGCATCAAGTTGTACCTTTAAATTGGTGAATTGTATGTGAGTTATCTCAATAAAGGTATAAAAAAAGGAATTTGTCACTTAATATAGCTCATTTTAAAAACTATAAAATCGGAATGACAGATAATCTTAAATGCAAGTAGAGAAAAGGGGGAAATCACTTCAAAAGAATGACAATTGGAGATTTTCTGTCCAGCAAAGCTAGAGGCCCTAAAGCAGTTGGGTTATCACAGTTCTGAAAGAAACTATTCAGCTAGCTAATCTGCCTTTCAAGAGTGAGGGTAAAGCACAATGAATTTCTAAGTATCTCTCTAAAGTTTAGGGGAAGAACGTTTTAGGAAGTTTCTAAGGAGCAGGGACAGGCAATTGAATGTTAATATAAGACCCACTGAAGCCCAGTGTACTACAGTCCATGGAGCACAAAGAGTCAGTCACGACTTAGCAACTGAACTACAACAAAAGCAAGTAAGACCCATTACTCCTGCTTTCTTCTGTGCAGAATGTCGCTGACATTGCCATTCCCTGTGTCTTTATGCATTCTAAAATAAAGCTCCGGAAGAGAGTGCTGCTCAGTTCATTCACAGGTGAATTCTATCCCGAAACCAGTTTTTACCCTGGAGGTTCCATCATTCACCAGCAGTGGTTTCTTGGAACAAGCTGCACTGGCTGAAGAGGCCCTGAGGGTCTTGCTTCTCCCTCCTTGGCCTTCAGTGTGCTCTTCCCTGCACGGGGGTGACACTTCTCCAGGCCCCTGTGGAGAGGGATGGCCANAGCCCCTTCGCACGGTGGAGAGGAGAGGTTCCGGGGATCCTGCCCGGGTCTCTGACCCCAGACCCTCCTCCACACAGTCCTCTGCGTCACCTCCCTCCCCAGTTTTGTGCATGGTTCTCTCTTCCTCATTGGAGCCTGCCTTTGGGGACTGTTCACAAGCCTGATCTGGCAGAGTCGGCTGGTTTTGTCAAAGTTAGTTTGCTGTCCACTGTGTTCTCTGTGACTGGGGCAGTGAAAAGGCCGTGTAATAGATGTTCTCCAAGCTTACCCAGCAGTTTTCAAATGCTAGAAGAGTGAGCTGGTGGTGGCCTTCCGAGCAGCACGTTGTGAGCCCCCGATGCAGGTGGGTGGAAGGCCACGTGCTTCTCTGTGCAGGTCTCCAGTGGGCATCCTTGTTTCTTGCCAGATTTCCAGTTGGCAGTGCGGAGTGGAAAACCCTCCCTCTGTATGTTCTGTCAGGACAACATACAATGTAGTAATAGATCTAATTAGAGTATTAGAGTTGAGACTCTAATCAGGCCAGTGTATCTTATGGAAGGAAATCTGATGGCTGTTGCTGGAGCCAGATTGAAGCTGTCATTCGGCCAGATACATTTATTTAGCATCTCCTCTACGTGAGGCATTATGGGCATCAAACATCAAAAGACAGCCAAGTATTTCCGTGTCGTCAGAGGTAGCAAAGCTTTATATATAATAGCAATGAGATGCTAATACGGAATATCGTGCAGCTGTCCAACTGATGACTGTAGAAGTTAAATGGAGTACCATGGAGAGAAGTGTGTAATTTATGGAAAGTGGTAGGAAGCAGTGCACCCCAGAAGTGATTTCTGTTCAGGTGGTGTAATTGTCATTCCTGTCTGTCACAGTAAAGCGTTGGACTCCTGAAAGCAAGGCAGTGTGTGTGTCTGCTCCTTCCCTAGACTGGAGGCCTTTGTTTTATTCTTGGCCACAGCGTGCAGCATGTGGGATCTTAGTTTAGTTCCCTGACCAGGGGTAGAACCCATGCCTCTTAACGTTGAAAGCAAGGAGTCTTAACCACCAGACCACCAGGAAGGTCCCATGAGACCGGCAGCTTTGAAGGCCGAGACCAGACAGTCCTTGTTCTGTGTCATGTGTGGTCATTTGGATGGGAGTAGAATGGGGGGCAGTCTGGATTGGTTGTGTTGCAAGAATGCAAGCCTGATGAAGGAATAGCTTCATCAGGGATAACAGGGAACTAAAGGGGAAGACCGAGGTCTTCTGCCACATAACTGGTCAACATGAGAAGCTTAACAGCGGACAGCTTGTGGTTCTTATGAACACCAGGTGCTTCTGAAATGCATGTAGCTGGAAACACCACTGCTGGTCTTTTATCTTGTCTAATCATGGGGAATCCTCTTGTGTTTAGAGATGGCCTTAGGTTATCTGGGGCTTGAAAGAGAGCCCCTCAGTAGGTTCCGAGATGAAAGCACTAATGTGTAAATCTCATTTTTCCCCTTTTGTATTTTTAATCAGAATGTCACCATGGTAGTACTAAGTCCTTTTTGCTTCAAGATACAGGAAACATGACTGAATTATAAATTGCAGGATTCAGAGAGCATTTGTGTCTTGAAATTACATCTGGGCAGCACCAATGTTAGTAATGAAGGTAGTTTTTAAAGACGTGTCTTTATTTTTACGTGAGGTTTTAGGTTTGGAATTGCTGGGTTTAATATGTCCTTATGGTAATCCATTTGCCGATTTACAAGAAATTTTAAATAGTCTTTGTGTATTTTAAATCATCTTTTAGCTGGCCCTGTTATCCACGAGATCATTCAAAATAGTTTGCTTTTTCTTTAGATGTCCATCCTGTTTTTATAACCTAGTGAACCTGTTTTGTGAGCTGACATGTAGCCCTCGACAAAGTCAGTTTCTGAATGTTACGGCAACTGAAGATTATGTTGATCCTACTACAAACCAGACGAAAACAAATGTAAAGGAATTACAGTACTATGACGTGTCTTTATTTTTACGTGAGGTTTTAGGTTTGGAATTGCTGGGTTTAATATGTCCTTAGGTAATCCATTTGCCGATTTACAAGAAATTTTAAATAGTCTTTGTGTATTTTAAATCATCTTTTAGCTGGCCCTGTTATCCACGAGATCATTCAAAATAGTTTGCTTTTTCTTTAGATGTCCATCCTGTTTTTATAACCTAGTGAACCTGTTTTGTGAGCTGACATGTAGCCCTCGACAAAGTCAGTTTCTGAATGTTACGGCAACTGAAGATTATGTTGATCCTACTACAAACCAGACGAAAACAAATGTAAAGGAATTACAGTACTATGTTGGAGAGAGTTTTGCCAATGGTAAGCAAACTTTCAAATTATCCCTCAAATTATCCCAACCAATCCAGGACAGTGGATCAAGTTGTCCTGTCAGCTCTGTGAAAAAGGACAGTTCTCAGTTCCGTTAGCACTGAAATGCCAATGGAAATTGAGTTGTTGCTTTGCTTGTCTTCTGGGACTTGAGCTACAACCTATGAAACGATTTCCTTAAAGTAGTTGCTTTAACTCCTTCCTAACTGTAAGTTCCCTCATGGAAATGTTTAGTTTGTGCAAGCTTATTTCTATCCATTTTAGGAACCATTTGGACTTTGGTTCTGTTGGACATGAAATGCATAACTTCATGAGTTATTGCAAGACTGCAGAGATGGGTGGAAGGGAGACTTAGTTGGCAGAGAGATTTTGCCTGTGAAGAAACCAATCACCATAAGGGAAAGTAAACAGGTGTGACAAACAGGAGAAAGGTATCCCAGCAACTGAAGATCATAGAACAGTCTGAAAAAGACCATGTCATGTTTGTTGAAAACACCTGAAATGAAAGAGTTCTGAAAGAGTAGGACCCTAGGGAAAGAGAATGAACAGATTAGAAACAGAACCAACTGGAAGACCCAGTTAATGAGAAATAGTCATGCAAGTGGATTAAAAGATAGATTAGATGCAGCTGAATAAAGAATGGGCCCCAAAACCATAAAATGAGAGAATAAGAATTCAGCAAAGTTGTTGACTATAAGAGCAACTATAGTCAATTACTATATGATCAATTAAAAATGTAACAAAAAAAATTTAATAAAAAACTTGCGCTTTGATGGACACCATCAAAAAGAGGCAGAAATATTTGCAAAGCATGTATTTAATGAAGGACTTGTGTCTAGAATATAGAAAGACCTCTGACAACTCAAGAAAATAACCCAATTAAAAATGGGCAAAGAATCTGAGCAAACATTTTTCCAAGGATATTATTTATACAAAGAGTCAATAAGTTTATGAAAAGATGCTTAAAATCAGTCATCAGGGAAATGCAAATCAAAACCACAATGAGGTACCACTGGATACACAGTTCAATTCAGTCACTCAGTCGTGTCCGACTCTTTGCGACCCCATGAATCGCAGCACGCCAGGCTTCCCTGTCCATCACCAACTCCCGGAGCTCACTCAGACCCACGCCCATGGAGTCAGTGACGCCATCCAGCCATCTCATCCTTGGTCGTCCCCTTCTCCTCCTGCCCCCAATCCCTCCCAGCATCAGAGTCTTTTCCAGTGAGTCAACTCTTTGCATGAGGTGGCCAAAGTACTGGAGCTTCAGCTTCAGCATCATTCCTTCCAAAGAAATCCCAGGGCTGATCTCCTTCAGAATGGACTGGTTGGATCTCCTTGCAGTCCAAGGCCAGTAGGGTGGCTGAAATAAAAAGACAAGTTCTGGCAGGTATGGGGAGAAATCGGAACCTTCATACACAGCTGGGTAGAAACTTCATACATAGCTGGTGGGAGTGTGAAACAGTGTAGTCACTTTGGAAAACAGTCTTGCAGTTCCTGAAGCAATTAACATGGAGTTACCCATATGACCCAACAATTCCACTCACAAGAGAAATGAAAACATATGTTCATAATAGTCAAAAGGCGGCTATATGAAACAACTCAGATATCCATCAACTGATACATACATAGGTAAATAAACAAAATGTGGTATATCCATATGATGGAATATTATTTGACCATAAAAAGAAATAAAATAAGGATCCATGCTGCAAAATGAATAGACCTTGAAAACATCATGCTAGTGGTAGAAGCCAGTCACAAAAGACTATACATGATTTCATTTATATGAAATGTCCAGAATAGGCAAATCTGTAGACACAGAAGTAGATTCATAGTTGCTTAGGGCTTAAGGGGATGGGGAGATAAGGGAGCATTAGTTAAAGGTCCTGGGTTTCTTTCTTAAGCTGATGAAGATGTTTTAAAATTGACTGTGGTGATGATTTCTCATATCTATGAATATGCTAAAAGGCATCAAGTTGTACCTTTAAATTGGTGAATTGTATGTGAGTTATCTCAATAAAGGTATAAAAAAAGGAATTTGTCACTTAATATAGTTCATTTTAAAAACTATAAAATCGGAATGACAGATAATCTTAAATGCAAGTAGAGAAAAGGGGGAAATCACTTCAAAAGAATGACAGTTGGAGATTTTCTGTCCAGCAAAGCTAGAGGCCTTAAAGCAGTGGGGTTATCACAGTTCTGAAAGAAACTATTCAGCTAGCTAATCTGCCTTTCAAGAGTGAGGGTAAAGCACAATGAATTTCTAAGTATCTCTCTAAAGTTTAGAGGAAGAAGGTTTTAGGAAGTTTCTAGGAGCAGGGACTGGCAATTGAATGTTAATATAAGACCCATTGAAACCCAGTGTACTATAGTCCATGAGCATAAAGAGTCAGAGGGGATTTAGCAACTGAACAACAAAAGCAAGTAAGACCCATTACTCCTGCTTTCTTATGTGCAGAATGTCGTTGACATTGCTATTCCCTGTGTCTTTATGCATTCTAAAATAAAGCTCCGGAAGAGAGTGCTGCTCAGTTCATTCACAGGTGAATTCTATCCCAAAACCAGTTTTTACCCTGGAGGTTCCATCATTCACCAGCAGTGGTTTCTTGGAACAAGCTGCACTGGCTAAAGAGGCCCTGAGGGTCTTGCTTCTCCCTCCTTGGCCTTCAGTGTGCTCTTCCCTGCACGGGGGTGACACTTCTCCAGGCCCCTGTGGAGAGGGATGGCCACGGCTTGTCCTGCCTTTGATTTTAAGTTGCTTGAAGCTGGCCTAGCCTGTCGCTTGCGGGGTGACAAGCCAGTGTCAGAGGTGACCTCCGTTCCTTCCCTGAGTGGTTGCTGTCTGAAGTCCCGGCCCCTGCTTGCTGGGAAACCCTGTCTGGCTTTCCACATTCACACGTGAGAGGCCCCCTGTAAGCTCTCACCTGGTGAATTCCAGCAGCGCGGTTACAGCCTTCTCCCTTCCTCCCTGCCAGCCATGTACAACGCCTGCCGGGATGTGGAGGCCCCCTCGAGCAACGAGAAGGCCCTGGGGCTGCTGTGCGGGCGTGAGGCCAGCGCCTGCAACGCTACCAACTGGATCGAGTACATGTTCAACAAGGACAATGGCCAGGCGCCCTTCACCATCACCCCCGTCTTTTCAGGTGGGGACAGAGATCCCCCCACCCCCCCAGGTTTGGTGTATTGTACTTACTGGTTTTTTTTAAAGCCCAGGAACCCTAACGTGCAATAAGAAGATGAATTCAGATCGGTAGGTCCTGGAGTTTCCTCCAGCGAGAGGTAGCTGGAGGGGTAACCTCTGGGTTATTAGGGGCTGGATGAGCAGGTGGAGAGGAAGAGTTGCCTTCAGGTGCTGATACATACTTGAAGGAATGTCATTTGTTAAAAAAAAAAAAAAAAAAAAGCCTTTTCAAAAAATAAAATGGATAAACAACCAGGACCTGCTGTACAGCACAGGCAGCTCTGCTCAGTGTCACATGGCAGCCTGGTTGCGCGGGGAGTCTTGAGGGAGAATGGGGACATGTGTATGTATGGCTGAGTCCCTTTGCCTTTTACCTGAAACTGTAACACTGTTAATCGGTCACACTCCAATAAAAAATATAAAATGTAAAATAAAAAAGGCTTTTCAGAAGCTTTGCCTTACTATTAGCTCCTCAGTGGAGATAAACATTTGATTGAAAGTTTACACTGAAATATGGTGGACTTGAATGTTGGTGATGAGCCCTGTGCCCAAAGTTTTTGAGGTTAACTTAAAATTTTCCAGGACTAAGTAGCAAAGCATAACTTATCACCCAGAAACCTCCAGTCTTTCTTATTCTTCTGGTTGCATGACTTCTTTCAGTGTGCTTATCATTGGGTTAAAATATGATTTAGTGCAACACCTATAATTAACTTTTTTTTAATGGAGATTCTTAAACACTCCTTCCTGCAGATCTTCCGACCCATGGGATGGAGCCCATGAACAATGCCACCAGGGGCTGTGAGGAGTCGGTGGGCGAGGTCACGGGGCCGTGCAGCTGCCAGGACTGCTCAGCTGTCTGCGGCCCCAAGCCCCAGCCCCCGCCCCCTCCCGTTCCCTGGAGAATCCTGGGTCTCGACGCCATGTACGTCATCATGTGGAGCACCTACATGGCTTTCCTGCTCGTGTTTTTTGGAGCGTTCTTTGCCGTGTGGTGCTACAGGTAATCTGTTTTGTTTCCTGTCCCCCCAGACGAGAAGAGCAAACTTAACCCAGTGGCATTTCTAAGCTTTCACTTGGTAGACTTTGGTTCATGAGAGTAAGAACAAAGATCTGCATTAATACAATTCTAGGACTTGCTATGTCCTGCATCTAGTCAACAATCAAAAGCCTATTTAGACGTTCAGATGTTTAAAGTTAGTTTCATTGGTTTATTCAAAAATGGCGTGTGATTTAAAAGACCCATTTTTTAATAGAAAGTCTGCTGAGCCAAATCTGATTCAGATCCTTTTAAATGCGGTACTGTAGTCCTTTTAGATACCTGCGTCTTGACTTAGGACAACACATTCATTTAAAACTTTTGTCTTTTAAAATAATTTTAGACTTACTAAAAGGGTGCAGAAATAGTTAGAGTTTATTTATATCTCTGCTGGCTTCCTCTAATGTTACCACCCACATCATCCATAGTATATAATTTAATCAAAATCATGAAAATAACATTGGTATACCATTATTGGTTAAACCACAGTCTTTTTTTAGGTTTTACCATTTTTTACTCTAAGGTTCTTCCTTTTTCTGTTTCAGGACCCCGTGTCACATTCACTTCTTGTTTTATTTGTCTCCTTCAACCATGACAGTTGCTCATCTTTCCTTTTCTTTTATGACCTTGACACTTTTGATGAGTGCTGGTCAGTTATTTTGTAAAATATACCCCAATTTGGTTTTATGTGATGTTTTCTCATGATTAGATGGAGGTTTTTGACAACATCACAGATGCGATGTGTCTTTCTCAGTGTATCATGTCAATGGCTTATGATGCCAGTATGTCTCATCACTGGTGATACTAGCCTACATCATTTGGTTTAGAAGGTGTCTGCTGGGTTTCTCCACTGTGAAGCTACTGTTCCTTCCTTTGGAGTTTATAAACATCTTTTGGGAGCTGTGTTGAGACTGTGCTGAGAACCTCATTTCTCCCCAAACTGTCGTCCACTGATTTTAGCATCCGTCCGTGGGTCTTCAACACTTAACTCTTGTGGTTTTTACCTAATGGTGATATTTTGTTTCCCTCGTTCCTTCTCCATTTACTAACTGGACTTACTCTCTTATTCCTTCTCCCCTACTTACTTAACCAATATTTATTTAGTTATGTTTACATAATGGACTTAAAAAAAAAACAAACTGTGATCTCTGTTTCGTATCATCATTTATGTTTTTGCTCAGATCTTCCCAAGTTTGACCACTGGCAGCACTTTCTGATGGCTCCTGTGTGCTTTTTAAGTATGCCCTCACCTTTCTCAAGCTTGTTCTTTTTTCTGGAATCACAGGATGTTTCAGTATTTTCCCCGCCCCAGCCCTAGAACCCTCTTCTGCAAGGAGCCCTGGTTCCTTTCCCTGGAAAGGGGTGTTTAGAAACCAAGATCTCGGCTCCAGATGTGCTCATTGTTCCTGGAATATAGTGTTCACTGTGTTTTTAAAGGACCTAAAACTTTTAAATGTGAGTAAGGGCTACAAAGTGAAATTATCTTCTTAATACCTTCTTAAATTTTCCCCTGAGACTAGTGAGCAGAGAGACCTGGAGCAAGGGAACTTTGGGAAAGGAAGGCACCAGTTAGGAAGGAAGCAAAGAGGATGAGGAAGTAAGCTTTCAACAGGTTATGGGACCGTCAAGAACAGTCTCATGATGCTGAAGTCCACTAACATGACTTACGTGCATTTATCTTTCAGAAAACGGTATTTTGTCTCTGAGTTTACCCCCATTGACGGCAACATACCTTTCTCTGTAAACGCCAGTGACAAAGGTAGGCACATTTGTACTTAAGTAAAAGGGTTGGCACCGTTGGCAGGAGAGTGTTTCTTTCTTTAACGTTGACGCGCCTCTTGTGGGAGCAGCGCTGAGCCCGTGCTGGGGAGACGACTATGATGGGGACAGAGCCCCTCTGTTTGCGGCACTGACAGCTGGAAACGGGTGGCAGATGGGAATCGCCTGGTCATAATATCTGTAGAGTGATCCTGGCCTGGGGTGAGAGCAGGGGACAGGAACAGTTGGAGGGAACTGCTTTGGCTGGAATGCTCAGAGCACTTGGCTTTTCTGAGGCTTCTGTGTGAGTTCTGTCCCTCTTGGGGAGGGGCTGGTGGTCACTGTGGGCAGGTGAGCAGGCCCGCCTCTCCAGCCGACAGGTAGCTGGGTGGGGCAGGGGTTGGTCTCGTGCACGTCCCTGGGTGTCCCTGTGCGGCTGTGAGTCTCGCCACAGGCGGTGGTAGCTAACACTCGGCCTGTTCCGACTTTCAGGAATGGCTTGGCTCTTAACCTTCCCCCTCCCTTCCTCTCCTGCTCTTCCAGGGGAGCCAACCTGCTGTGCCCCTCTGGGCGCCGCCTTCGAGGCCCGTCTGCGGCGGCTCTTCGAGCGGTGGGGCTCCCTCTGCGTGAGGCACCCCGGCTGTGTCGTGCTCCTCTCCGTGGCCGTCATCGCCGCCTGCTCCTCAGGCCTGGTGTTCATCCAGGTCACCACCGACCCGGTGGACCTCTGGGTGGCCCCCGGCAGCCAGGCGCGCCAGGAGAAGGAGTATTTCGACACGCACTTCGGGCCCTTCTTCCGCACCGAGCAGCTCATCATCCGGGCCCCCCACACCCCGCCGCACACATACGAGCCCTACCCCTCAGGAGCCGACGTGCCTTCGGGCCTCCCCTTGCCATAGACATTCTGCACCAGGTAATTAGCTCTTGGCAGAAGCCACTTCCAGGGAACCCGGCACCAGGCCAGCTTTCAACCAGTTCACTTGATGTGGGTTTCGGGCTGACTGTGATGGTTTATCTAGTAAACCTTAATGATAAGACACTTTTCGCTTACTTTCAAAAAAGTGATCAGTGTTGAACTTAATGAAAAATTTACTGTAGACCGCTTTTGTATTTATTTCATACAGTAGGTCTTGCTTGAAATTGAGAAGAGCATGTCTCTATTGAAACAGAATGTATTTATTAAAATATTCACCTTCGGAACTTAATGATTTTTTTCCGCTAGTAATTGAAAAGTAATACACCAGGACCCAAAGGGATAAAGCTGCTTGTGTTGTCCTAGAGACCTTGGAGGGGCTGCTGGATCACTGCAGACCCCCACCCCCAGCAACTGCAGGAACGACCTTGTCACTGCCTGAATGTGGACTCCTGGCCTGCGTTTGGAATAAGATCCACCCCATGCTCCTACAGAATCCTTTAAATCTGTCCATCCTCCCTTCCCACACTTGCCCTGGAGAGCTGCCTGTAAATTAAGTGCCTCCCACTTAATTCTTAATGGACATTATACATTTGCCTACTTTTTCCTCTCAACATTGCTGTTGCCCTACAGAATATCTGATAGCTTGAGAAAACATCAGCATGTTCCCAAGAGTCTAATAGAATCTTTTGCACCCGGCGACCATTGCTTTCTCCCAGCTTATTGCAAAAGGTGCACATGTTGTCATTTACCTCCTGCAGTGTATTTGTATTCTCTACTAGAAAACATGAGAATATACGTAAATAAGCATAGTATGGAGCGAGGTGGTGGTTGTTGGGGAAGACCCAGCAGATGACCGCGGGCTCCCCTTCATGGCCATTGTTGCTCCAGGTGGGAGGGCACGTGTTGGTGTGTCCTGCGCTGGGATGTGGCCTGTCGTGGTGTCCCCTCCGCCCCTCTCTGCTGATCCTCAGCAAAATTATTCGTTCGTTCAGTTGCTCAGTCGTGTCCGACTCTTTGCGACCCCATGAATCGCAGCATGCCAGGCCTCCCTGTCCATCACCAACTCCCAGAGTTCACTCAGACTCACATCCATTGAGTCCATGATGCCATCCAGTCATCTCATCCTCAGTCGTCCCCTTCTCCTCCTGCCTCCAATCTCTCCCAGCATCAGGGTCTTTTCCAATGAGTCAACTCTTCGCATGAGGTGGCCAAAGTAGTGGAGCTTCAGTTTTAGCATCATTCCTTCCAAAGAACACCCAGGGCTGATCTCCTTCAGAATGGACTAGTTGGATCTCCTTGCAGTCCAAGGGACTCTCAAGAGTCTTCTCCAACACCACAGTTCAAAAGCATCAATTCTTCTGTGCTCAGCCTTCTTCACAGTCCAACTCTCACATCCATACATGACCACAGGAAAAACCATAGCTTTGACTAGACGGACCTTAGTCGGCAAAGTAGTGTCTCTGCTTTTGAATATACTATCTAGGTTGGTCATAACTTTTCTTCCAAGGAGTAAGTGTCTTTTAATTTCATGGCTGCAGTCACCATCTGCACTGATTTTAAATAGTTTCATACGGCGACCATTGCTTTCTCCCAGCTTATTGCAAAAGGTGCACATGTTGTCATTTACCTCCTGCAGTGTATTTGTATTCTTTACTAGAAAACATGAGAATGTACGTAAATAAGCATAGTATGGAGCGAGGTGGTGGTTGTTGGGGAAGACCCAGCAGATGACCCCGGGCTCCCCTTCGTGGCCACTGTTGCTCCAGGTGAGAGGGCATGTGTTGGTGTGTCCTGTGCTGGGATGTGGCCTGTCGTGGTGTCCCCTCCCCCTCTCTCTGCTGATCCTCAGCAAAATTATAGTAAACTTAAAAATATTTCCATCCTCATTTATCTGAGTCTTCTCCCCTGGCTCAGGAAGGATTTTCCCCAAAGACTCTTTTATCTTCTAACCACTGCCCCCCCGCCACCGCCCCAATGCAGTAAGAGTTTATCAGCATCTGAAGGAAAACTGATGTATCTCGGGGTTTGTTTATTTAAAAATATCCTCTTTCAGGTCCTTGACTTACAAACCGCCATCGAGAGTGTCACTGCTTCTTACAACAACGAGACTGTGACCCTGCGGGACATCTGCGTGGCGCCCCTCTCGCCATACAACCAGAACTGCACCATCCTGAGCGTGCTGAACTACTTCCAGAACAGCCACTCGGTGCTGGACCATCAAGTCGGGGACGACTTCTTCGTGTACGCGGATTACCACACGCACTTCCTCTACTGCGTCCGGTACGTTGCAGACATGGTCCTTCCTCCGTCCCTGCAGCAGGTGACAGCTGTTGTGGTCACACACCGCTGCAGTTGCTAGAGCCCCGGCAGGGAGCAAACAGCGGGACATACAAGGTGAAGCGATACTCGGCCTGATGCCGGGTCAAGGCAGCGCCAGGTCCAGGCGATGCCATGGGAGAAGGAAGCCGGGCAAGGATGGGCTTGCCCAGAAGTGCCACTCCAAGTGCAGCAGAGCCTGCTCGGTGGAGGGGAACAGAGGGAGCCTGTGAGAGTTGGGGAAATGCTTTCCAAGTAAACGGACAGCAGGTGCAAAGGCCCTGAGGTGGAGTGTTCCCCATGTGTCATCGAGGTACCTCCCAGCCCCTACTCCTTCCCAGCTGGATTGCACCTAGTTGCATCTGCCATACCACCCCAAGCATTTCTGAGCTGGTTTCTTGGTGCAAAGACACAAGCCTTTAATGCCTTTTCTTAGCTTTCAAATATAAATTGATTTCACAACACTGACTTTTCAAAACATGCAGTGTCCCCTCAAGGAGTGGGGGCCGGATAGCAGTTCAGTTTAGATGGAAGAACGCTGAAGTTGCTTCTCATCAGAGGCTTGTCTGGCCGCACAGACCAGCGTGTGGTTTGAGTTAGTCACGGAGAAGCCGCGCGGGGTGACCTCTGAGGTGACCTTTAGGCCTGCCCTGCGGCAGGAGGAGTGCTTGCTTCTCTGTCCTCCCTGGACGCCCTGTCACTTGGCCTGATCTGACCCACAGAAAGTTGTTCAGCCACTCAGACAACCGCTCTGGCTGTTCCTTCATTACAGAAGCAGAGAAATCGCTCCCCGTCACCTTTGAACATGCTGCTCAATTAACCACATCTCCACAGCCAAGTACTCTGGCTTCTGGCCCCGTTCAGTGACCTGAGGTTCCGTCTGTTCTTGTTCCTGGAGTGTGGCTGACTCTGGCGCCTGTGCTGTGTTTACGGTCTTCAGGTGGTCACCTGTAGAAACACGAGCCTGTGAAGCAATAAGTGTAGCCCGTGTACCCCCAAACCAGCATTCTCTGAAGGACAGGAAGCACAGGACAGCCCGGGGCAGTTAGGAAAAAAAAAGTTTAGTATTATATAACTTTAATATTTAAAGAAAAAGTTATTTATTTTAGAAAATAAAACAGGATTTTGGCAGCAGGGGAGGTGGGTGTATTATCCAAGGAGAGCAGTGTGGCTGACTCTGGCGCCTGTGCTGTGTTTACGGTCTTCAGGTGGTCACCTGTAGAAACACGAGCCTGTGAAGCAATAAGTGTAGCCCGTGTACCCCCAAACCAGCATTCTCTGAAGGACAGGAAGCACAGGACAGCCCGGGGCAGTTAGGAAAAAAAAAGTTTAGTATTATATAACTTTAATATTTAAAGAAAAAGTTATTTATTTTAGAAAATAAAACAGGATTTTGGCAGCAGGGGAGGTGGGTGTATTATCCAAGGAGAGCGCAGCTCCCCCGGGTGTGGAAACACCACTGGGAGCACCCCCTCTCCTGCGAGGCGGGCTCTGTGTGGTCTGTGGTCACGCCTGTGCATCTCTAGCTTTCAGCTCCCTCCTCACCCTCCAGCTTTCTCTGGGTTTGTCCCCTGGAGGGAGGCCCTGCAGAAGCCCGGCCGGCGCAGAACCACTCACAGGCCTCCTGCGTTCCCTGGTCAATACCCCAGCATCATCACATACCACTTATGGGCTCTCCGGACTCTTCCTCACATGACTCTGCGGATGTTAACTTCACGATGAGCTCTCAAGCCCGCGATGTGGAGGCAGAGCCCCACTCCAATTTGGTTTTATGTGATGTTTTCTCATGATTAGATGGAGGTTTTTGACAACATCACAGACGCGATGTGTCTTTCTCAGTGTATCATGTCAACGGCTTATGATGCCAGTATGTCTCATCACTGGTGATACTAGCCTACATCATTTGGTTTAGAAGGTGTCTGCTGGGTTTCTCCACTGTGAAGCTACTGTTCCTTCCTTTGGAGTTGATAAACATCTTTTGGGAGCTGTGTTGAGACTGTGCTGAGAACCTCATTTCTCCCCAAACTGTCTTCCACTGATTTTAGCATCCATCCATGGGTCTTCAACACTTAACTCTTGTGGTTTTTACCTAATGGTGACATTTTGTTTCCCTCGTTCCTTCTCCATTTACTAACTGGACTTACTCTCTTATTCCTTCTCCCCTACTTACTTAACCAATATTTATTTAGTTATGTTTACATAATGGACTTAAAAAAAAAAACTGTGATCTCTGTTTCGTATCATCATTTATGTTTTTGCTCAGATCTTCCCAATTTTGATCACTGGCAGCACCTTCTGCTGGCTCCTGTGTGCTTTTTAAGCATGCCCTCACCTTTCTCAAGCTTGTTCTTTTTTCTGGAATCACAGGATGTTTCAGTATTTTCCCCACCCCAGCCCTAGAAGCACCCTCTTCTACAAGGAGCCCTGGTTCCTTTCCCTGGAAAGGGGTGTTTAGAAACCAAGATCTCGGCACCCGATGTGCTCATTGTTCCTGGAATATAGTGTTCACTGTGTTTTTAAAGGACCTAAAACTTTTAAATGACAACCCACTTCAGTATTCTTGCCTGGAGAATCCCATGGACAGAGAAGCCTGGTGGGCTCAGTCCACGGGGTCGCAAAGAGTCGGACATGACTGAGTGACTTCACTCACTCACTCAAAACTTTTAAATGTGAGTGAGGGCTACAAGGCGAAATTATCTTCTTAATACCTTCTTAAATTTTCCCCTGAGACTAGTGAGCAGAGATACCTGGAGCAAGGGAACTTTGGGAAAGGAAGGCATCAGTTAGGAAGGAAGCAAAGAGGATGAGGAAGTAAGCTATTAATAGGATTGTGGGACCGTCAAGAACAGTCTCATGATGCTAAAGTCCACTAACATGACTTACGTGCGTTTATCTTTCAGAAAACGGTATTTTGTCTCTGAGTTTACCCCCATTGACGGCAACATACCTTTCTCTGTAAACGCCAGTGACAAAGGTAGGCACATTTGTACTTAAGTAAAAGGGTTGGCACCGTTGGCAGGAGAGTGTTTCTTTCTTTAACGTTGACGCGCCTCTTGTGGGAGCAGCGCTGAGCCCGTGCTGGGGAGACGACTATGATGGGGACAGAGCCCCTCTGTTTGCGGCACTGACAGCTGGAAACGGGTGGCAGATGGGAATCGCCTGGTCATAATATCTGTAGAGTGATCCTGGCCTGGGGTGAGAGCAGGGGACAGGAACAGTTGGAGGGAACTGCTTTGGCTGGAATGCTCAGAGCACTTGGCTTTTCTGAGGCTTCTGTGTGAGTTCTGTCCCTCTTGGGGAGGGGCTGGTGGTCACTGTGGGCAGGTGAGCAGGCCCGCCTCTCCAGCCGACAGGTAGCTGGGTGGGGCAGGGGTTGGTCTCGTGCACGTCCCTGGGTGTCCCTGTGCGGCTGTGAGTCTCGCCACAGGCGGTGGTAGCTAACACTCGGCCTGTTCCGACTTTCAGGAATGGCTTGGCTCTTAACCTTCCCCCTCCCTTCCTCTCCTGCTCTTCCAGGGGAGCCAACCTGCTGTGCCCCTCTGGGCGCCGCCTTCGAGGCCCGTCTGCGGCGGCTCTTCGAGCGGTGGGGCTCCCTCTGCGTGAGGCACCCCGGCTGTGTCGTCTCCTCTCCGTGGCCGTCATCGCCGCCTGCTCCTCAGGCCTGGTGTTCATCCAGGTCACCACCGACCCGGTGGACCTCTGGGTGGCCCCCGGCAGCCAGGCGCGCCAGGAGAAGGAGTATTTCGACACGCACTTCGGGCCCTTCTTCCGCACCGAGCAGCTCATCATCCGGGCCCCCCACACCCCGCCGCACACATACGAGCCCTACCCCTCAGGAGCCGACGTGCCCTTCGGGCCTCCCCTTGCCATAGACATTCTGCACCAGGTAATCAGCTCTTGGCAGAAGCCACTTCCAGGGAACCCGGCACCAGGCCAGCTTTCAACCAGTTCACTTGATGTGGGTTTCGGGCTGACTGTGATGGTTTATCTAGTAAACCTTAATGATAAGACACTTCGCTTACTTTCAAAAAAGTGATCAGTGTTGAACTTAATGAAAAATTTGCTGTAGACCGCTTTTGTATTTATTTCATACAGTAGGTCTTGCTTGAAATAGAGAAGAACATGTCTCTTGAAACAGAATGTATCTATTAATATATTCACCTTCGGAACTTAATAATTTTTTTCCCGCTACCACTAGTAATTGAAAAGTAATACACTAGGACCCAAAGGGATAAAGCTGCTTGTGTTGCCCTAGAGAACTCGGAGGGGCTGCTGGATCACTGAGGACCCTCACCCCCCGCAACTGCAGGAATGACCTTGTCAATGCCTGAATGTGGGCTCCTGGCCTGCGTTTGGAATAAGATCCACCCCATGCTCCTACAGAATCCTTTAAATCTGTCCATCCTCCCTTCCTACACTTGCCCTGGAGAGCTGCCTATAAATTAAGTGCCTCCCACTTAATTCTTAATGGACAGTTATACATTTGCCTACTTTTTCCTCTCAACATTGCTCTTGCCCTACAGAATATCTGATAGCTTGAGAAAACATCAGCATGTTCCCAAGAGTCTTTTGCACCCGGCGACCATTGCTTTCTCCCAGCTTATTGCAAAAGGTGCACATGTTGTCATTTACCTCCTGCAGTGTTTTATACATTTGCCTACTTTTTCCTCTCAACATTGCTCTTGCCCTACAGAATATCTGATAGCTTGAGAAAACATCAGCATGTTCCCAAGAGTCTTTTGCACCCGGCGACCATTGCTTTCTCCCAGCTTATTGCAAAAGGTGCACATGTTGTCATTTACCTCCTGCAGTGTATTTGTATTCTTTACTAGAAAACATGAGAATGTACGTAAATAAGCATAGTATGGAGCGAGGTGGTGGTTGTTGGGGAAGACCCAGCAGATGACCCCAGGCTCCCCTTTGTGGCCACTGTTGCTCCAGGTGAGAGGGCATGTGTTGGTGTGTCCTGTGCTGGGATGTGGCCTGTCGTGGTGTCCCCTCCCCCTCTCTCTGCTGATCCTCAGCAAAATTATAGTAAACTTAAAAATATTTCCATCCTCATTTATCTGAGTCTTCTCCCCTGGCTCAGGAAGGATTTTCCCCAAAGACTCTTTTATCTTCTAACCACTGCCCCCCCGCCACCGCCCCAATGCAGTAGAGTTTATCAGCATCTGAAGAAAAACTGATGTATCTCCGGGTTTGTTTATTTAAAAATATCCTCTTTCAGGTCCTTGACTTACAAACCGCCATCGAGAGCGTCACTGCTTCTTACAACAACGAGACTGTGACCCTGCGGGACATCTGCGTGGCGCCCCTCTCGCCATACAACCAGAACTGCACCATCCTGAGCGTGCTGAACTACTTCCAGAACAGCCACTCGGTGCTGGACCATCAAGTCGGGGACGACTTCTTCATGTACGCGGATTACCACACGCACTTCCTCTACTGCGTCCGGTACGTTGCAGGCATGGTCCTTCCTCCGTCCCTGCAGCAGGTGACAGCTGCTGTGGTCACACTCCGCTGCAGTTGCTAGAGCCCTGGCTGGGAGCAAACAGCGGGACACTCAGGATGAAGTGATACTCGGTCTGATGCCGGTCAAGGCAGCGCGAGGTTGGAGGCTTGTCTGGCCGCACAGACCAGCGTGTGGTTTGAGTTAGTCACGGAGAAGCCGCGTGGGGTGACCTCTGAGGTGACCTTTAGGCCTGCCCTGTGGCAGGAGGAGTGCTCGCTTCTCTGCCCTCCCTGGACGCCCTGTCACTTGGCCTGATCTGGCCCACCGAAAGTTGTTCAGCCACTCAGACAACCGCTGTGGCTGTTCCTTCATTACAGAAGCAGAGAAATCGCTCCCCGTCACCTTTGAACATGCTGCTCAATTAACCACGTCTCCACAGCCAAGCACTCTGGCTTCTGGCCCCGTTCAGTGACCTGAGGTTCCGTCTATTCTTGTTCCTGGAGTGTGGCTGACTCTGGCTCCTGTGCTGTGTTTACGGTCTTCAGGTGGTCACCTGTAGAAACACGAGCCTGTGAAGCAATAAGTGTAGCCCGTGTACCCCCAAACCAGCATTCTCTGAAGGACAGGAAGCACAGGACAGCCTGGGGCAGTTAGGAAAAAAAAAAGTTTAGTATTATATAACTTTAATATTTAAAGAAAAAGTTATTTATTTTAGAAAATAAAACAGATTTTGGCAGCAGGGGAGGTGGGTGTATTATCCAAGGAGAGCGCAGCTCCCCCGGGTGTGGAAGCACCACTGGGAGCACCCCCTCTCCTGCGAGGCGGGCTCTGTGTGGTCTGTGGTCACGCCTGTGCATCTCTAGCTTTCAGCTCCCTCCTCACCCGCCAGCTTTCTCTGGGTTTGTCCCCTGGAGGGAGGCCCTGCAGAAGCCCGGCCGGCCCAGAACCACTCACAGGCCTCCTGCGTTCCCTGGTCAATACCCCAGCATCATCACATACCACTTATGGGCTCTCCAGACTCTTCCTCACATGACTCTGCGGATGTAACTTCACGATGAGCTCTCAAGCCCGCGATGTGGAGGCAGAGCCCCACGTGTGTGGGTGGACAGGACCCAGCTTCTGGCTGCAACCCTGCAGCCTGTTCACCCCCAGCATTGACCTGACCTTCCACGGCCCGAGTCTGTCCCCCAGCACTGAAGGGCAGTGGTTCAGATTATATATGAAGACCTTCATGTGTGCCCAGAGTCAGCTGACATCTGTCCTGAAACGCTGGTTGTCTGTCTGTCTGCCCTGCACTGCCCGTGTTCCCGCCTGGTCTCTGGTTCCTTCTCACTGATTGTCTGTCTGTCTGCCCTGTACTGCTGGCATCGCTGCCCAGTCTCCCGACGTCTCTGCTTTGCCACCGAGTTATGTTTGCCAAACAGTTCTTGATCTCCCTTTCCTTTCATTGTTCCCAGGTGCCAACAGAATAAAAACCCCAACCCCTTCCTTCCATTGCTTCCTTCTTCCTTCCCAGCCCCACCCCCTCCTCGGGAGGCCCCCATCGTGAGTACCCCACACACAGACCCAGGATTTCCTGTGGTCCCTCAGGCCACTGTCTGTTCTCTTTTTTCCTCATGCTTTTTTCTTCTTTTCCTGCTGGTATGGTGCCTGGAAGCCTTCACCTCCTCCTGTGCAGGTGAATTCCCCCTCTTCCTTAGAGACCAGGTCTGTACATGAAGTTCTCTTTATAGTGACAGCTTTCACCACNATGGACAGGGAGGCCTGGCGTGCTGCGATTCATGGGGTCACAAAGAGTCGGACATGACTGAGGGACTGAACTGAACTGATAACCCCCAGGCAGCCACTAAGAAAATAATTCAAAAAACCTATAGCAGAAGAAAAAAAGAAACTTTAGTGTACTTGAATTTATCTACCTAACACAAAAGAAAACAGCTAAGGAAGACTTAAGAAAAACAATAAAAGCATGAGACAGAAAACAAATAGCAAAATGAAAGACATAAATCATATATTATCAGTCACTACACTAAATGGACTAAAGACTCCAATCAGAAAGCAAAGGTTAGCAGAATGATTTTTTTTTAAATAACTGTATGCTGTTTATAAGAGACATGCTTTAGATGTTTTATATAAATAGGTTGAAAATAAAAGATGGAAAAAGAAAGTCCACACAAACAGTACTCAAAAGAAAAAAATAGATTTTTAAAAAATATTTTTTATGTAAACCATTTTTGAAGTCTTCACTGAACTTGGCACAACATTACTTCTGTCCCATATTTTGGTTTCTTGGCTGTGAAGCATATGAGATCCTAGCTCCCCAACCAAGGATCAAACCCACATGAAAACAAAGTCGTAACCACTGGATTGCCAGGGAAGTTTCAGGAAAATTAAATTTTAACATAAAATTATTACTAAAAACAGAGAGAGGCATTCTGTAATGATGAAAAGTAAATCCATCAGGAAAAGGTAAAGTGTTAGTCACTCAGTCATGTCTGACTCTTGGCAACCCCATGGACTACAGCCCTCCAGACTCCTCCAACCCATGGAATTCACCAGGCAATAATACTGGAATGGGTAGCCACTCCCTTCTCCAGGGGATCTTCCTGACCCAGGGATCAAACCTGCGTCTCCTTCATTGCAGGCAGATTCTTCACCATCTAAGCCACCAGGCAAGCCCTAATCCATCAGGAAGACATGGCAATTATAAACATATGCAGGTAACAATAGATACATGAATGCAAAATGTATGAATAAAAACTGACAGAATTAAAGAAAAAGTAGACCATTTCAACAGTGATAGAGCCTTCATTAACCCACTCTCAATAATAGATAGAAATAGAAGATCAACAAGGAAACAGAAGACTTGAACAACACGATAAACAAAATAAACCTAACAGACACCTATGGAATAGTCCATCCTGCAAAAGCAAGATACACATTCTTCTCAAGTGATACATCAGAATACATCATATGTCATGCCATAAAACAGGTCTCAATAAATTTGAAAAGACTGGGATTGTAAAAAATATGTTCTCCTACTACAGTGGAGATTAGAAATCATAAAGACATTTGGGAAAGAATGTCAATGTGGAAATTAAAAGACACACTATTAAATAATTAATAGATCAAAGAAGAAATTGCAAGGGAAAAGACAAAAGATTTTGAGATGAATGAAAATGAAAACACAACACTCAAATTTATGGGATACAGTGAAAACAGTGCTTAGAGGTAAATTTATAGCTGTAAATGCTTACATTTAAAAAGAAAAAAACTGATCTCAAACCAGTGACCTAAGCTTCCTACTACACACTGAATGTTTGTATCCCTCAATATGATGGTATTTGGAGGTGGTACATTTGGGAGATTATTAGGTCATGAGGGTGGAGCCCTAGTGAATCAGATTAGTGCCCTTATATAAAAGATCCTAGGGTGCTCCCCTTGCCCCTTCCACCATATGAAGACATGGCAAGAGAATGGCCATGTATGAACCAGAAAGTGGCCCTCACCACGTACCAAATCTGCCAATTCCCTGTCCTTGGACATCCCAGCCTCCACAATTTTGAGAAATAAGCTATTTCTTGTTTAAGTCACTCACTAATGTTAAAAATACCAGTCTATGGTATTTTTTTTAACAGCAGCCCAAATCAGTTAAGATAGAAATTAAGTACCAAGAGTAGGATGCTTATATAACAACCCACAGCATATAAAAATGGCCAGTAAGCACATAAAAAGATATCCAACATCATTAATCTTTAGAGAAATGCAAAGCTACAATGAGGTATCGCTTCACATCCTTAGATGGCTATCAAAGAAATAGAAAATGTATTGATGAAGATGTGGAGAAACGAACACTTGGGCAGCATTTATACACATGTAAAATGAGGTAGCCACTACAACAGTTCCCCAAAATTAAAAATAGAATTATCACATGATCCAGCAATTTCACTTCAGGATCCATGTCCAAACGAACTGAAGTCATGAGGTCATACTGATATAAAGTGCTTCACTAGATAAATGAAAAGAGGAACAAGGGACAGCTCTTCTTTAGAGCAGAATTACAAATGACAGCTGCAGAAGAAAAGGGGGAAACAGAAAACCACCAGCAGGCAAACACCACAGCAAAAATTATCTCAAACAAGACCTTGACTCACTGGAAAAGAACCTGATGCTGGGAAAGACTGAAGGCAGGAGGGGAAGAGGATGAGGTGGCTGGATGACATCCCTGGTTCAACGGATATCAGTTTGAGCAAACTCTGGGAGGTAGTCAAGGAGAAGGAAGCCCGGCATTCTGCAGTCCGTGGGGGTCACAAAGAGCCGGACACAACTGAGCAACTGAACAACAACAATCCAGTGACTGATGGGTGCTAACATTCATTCAGTTCAGTCACTCAGTCGTGTCCAACTCTTTGCGACCCCATGAATCTCAGCACGCCAGGCCTCCCTGTCCATCACCAACTCCCGGAGTTCACTCAGACTCACGTCCATCGAGTTGGTGATGCCATCCAGCCATCTCATCCTCTGTCATTCCCTTTTCCTCCTGCCCCCAATCCCTCCCAGCATCAGAATCTTTTCCAATGAGTCAACTCTTCGCATGAAGTACTGGAGTTTCAGCTTTAGCATCATTCTTTCCAAAGAAATCCCAGGGCTGATCTCCTTCAGAATGGACTGGTTGGATCTCCTTGCAGTCCAAGGGACTCTCAAGAGTCTTCTCCAACACCACAGTTCAAAAGTATCAATTCTTCGGTGCTCAGCACATCCATACATGACCACTGGTAAAACCATAGCCTTAACTAGATGGACTTTTGTTGGCAAAGTATGTCTCTGGTTTTCAATATGCTATCTAGGTTGGTCATAACTTTCCTTCCAAGAAGTAAGCGTCTTTTAATTTCATGGCTGCAGTCACCATCTGCAGTGATTTTGGAGACCCCCATAATAAAGTCAGCCACTGTTTCCACCATTTCGCCATATATTTGCTATGTAGTGATGGGACCAGATGCCATGATCTTTGTTTTCTGAATGTTGAGCTTTAAGCCATATATTAATAGTTGCTTATATTTATGTAAATGCAGGATACACAAGAAAACTAATGAAAACTAGTTATTTGTGGGGCCTTAGGAAGTACTGGTGCCAATAAAGCTAGTGAAGGTGATGGAATTCTAGCAGAACTTTTTTTTTTAATTAATTTTTATTTTCTAGTTTGTTTTGCTTTACAATACTGTATTCGTTTTGCTATACATTGACATGAATCAGCCACGAGTGTACAGGAACTCCCAATCCCGACCCCCACCTCCCCCCTCCCGCCCTACACCTTCTCTCTGGATTATCCCCATGCATCAGTCCCAAGCATCCTGCATCCTGCATCAAACCTGGACTGGTGATTCGTTTCACTTATGATATCATACATGTTACACTGCCACTCTGCCAACCCATCCCACCCTCTCCCTCTCCCACAGAGTCCAAAAGGCCGTTCTATACATCTGTGTCTCTTTTGCTGTCTTGCGTACAGGTTTATCATTACCATTATTCTAAATTCCATATATATGTGTAAGTATACTGTATTGGTGTTTTTCTTTCTGGCTTACTTCACTCTGTATAATCGGCTCCAGCGTCATTCACCTCATTAGAACTGATTCAAATGTATTCTTTTTAATAGCTGAGTAATAATCCATTGTGTATATGTACCACAGCTTTCTTATCCATTCATCTAGCAGAGCTATTTAAAATCCTAAAAGATGCTATTAAAGTACTCCACTCAATATGTCAGCAAATTTGGAAAATTCAGCAGTGGCCACAGGACTGGAAAAGGTCAAAGTGAAAGTTGCTCAGTCATGTCCAACTTTTGTGACCCCATGGACTATACGGTCCATGGAATTTTCCAGGCCAGAATACTGGAATGGTTAGCTATTCCCTTCTCCAGGGGATCTTCCTGACCCAGGAATCAAACCGGGGTCTCCTGCATTGCAGGCAGAGTCTTCACCAGCTGGGCCACCAGGGAAGCCCCAGAAAAGGTCAATCTTTATCCCAATTTCCAAGAAGGGCAGTACTAAAGAATGTCCCAACCACTGGACTGTTGCACTCCTCTCCTATGATAGTAAGGTTATGCTTAAAATCCTTCAAGCTAGGCTTCAGGATTACATGAACCAAGAACATCCAGGTGTTCAAGCTGGATTTAGAAAAGGCAGAGGAACCAGAGATTAAATTGCCAGCATTCACTGGATCATGGAGAAAGCAAGGGAATTCCAGAAAAACATCTACCTCTGTCTCACTGACTGTGCTAAAGCCTTTGTCTTTGTGGATCATAACAAACTATGAAAAACTCTTACAGAGATGGTAATACCAGACCATCCTGTCTGTCTCCTGAGAAATCTGTATGTGGGTCAAGAACATGGACCTGCATGTCAGTATGGAACAACTGACTGGTTCAAGATTGAGAAAGGAATATGATAAGTCTGTTCATTGTCACCTTGTTTATTTAACTTGTACATAGACCACATCCTGTGAAATGCTGGGCTGGATGAGTTACAATCTGGAATCAAGATTGCTGGGAGAAATATCAACAACCTTAGATATGAGGATGATACCACTCTAATGGCAGAAAGCAAAGAGGAACTAAAGAACCTCTTGATGAGGGTGAAGGAGGAGAATGAAAAAGCTGCTTAAAACTCAATATTAAAAAAATTAAGATCATGGCATTCAATCCCATCACTTCATGGCAAATAGAAGGGGATAAGGTAGAAGCAGTGACATATTTCCTCTTCTTGGGCTCTAAAATCACTGCAGATGGTGACTGCAGCCATGAAATTAGAAGGTGACTGCTTCTTGGCAGGAAAACTTTGACAAACCTAGACAGTGTGTTAAAAGCAGACATCACTTTGCCAACAAAGGTCTGTATAGTCAAGGCTATAGTCTTTCCAGCGGTCATATACGGATGTGAGAGCTGGACCATAAAGAAGGCAGAGTGCTAAGGAATTGATGTTTTGAACTGTGGTGGTGAAGACTCTTGAGAGTCCCTTAGACAGCAAAGAGATCAAACCAGTCAATCTTAAAGGAAATCAAATACCCTGAATACTCATTGGAAGGACTGATGCTGAAACTGAAGCTTCAATCCTTCGGCTACCTGATGCAAAGAGCCAACTCACTGGAAAAGACCCTGATCCTGGCTAAGACTGAAGGCAGAAGGAGAAGAGGGCAACAGAAGATGAGAGGGTTGCATGGCATCACCAATTCAATGGACATGAATTTGGGCAAACTCTGGGAGATGGTGAGGGACAGGGAAGCTTGGCGTGCTGCAGTCCATGGAGTTGCAAAGCATCGAACACAACTGAGCAACTGAACAACAACAAAATTTGTGGGGGAGTTTGAGGCAGTTCACTTAATTTTTTCATATATTTCATTTTTACTTTGGGCCAGGTAAATGGAATACCTATTCAAAGCTTCTGGGTTAACCAAAACTCATTTGGGTTTTTCCATAACATCAAAGCCTAATCTGCTAGAGTTTTATCAGAGTCTAACTGGCCTAACAGAAGAGAAATTCCCATCTCTAGCTGGCTCTAGGCATTCTGTCCCACTGAAGGATGAGAGGACTGATAGGCACATGTGAAGTTCCAGAGGGACAGGCTCACTAAAAGACTAAGAGGCACTACTCTTAGGACTACAGAAAACTACCCAGCCCCGTACATACACAACTTACCATCACATTACTAAAGGCATATTTACAGCAGTTCTTTTTACCCAGTACATCATGTCTGGCTATCAAGAAAAAAATTATAAGACATACTAAAGGCAAAAAACACAGAAGAGACAGCAAGCAAGAGAACTGGACTCAGATATGGCAGGGATGTTGTGATTATCAGATCAGGAATTTAAAACAATTATGATTAGGTGCTAAAGCCTTTAATGGATAAAATAGACACGATGCAAGAATGGATGGGCAGTGTAAGCAAAGAAATGGAAATTCCATGAATGAACCCAAAAAACGCTAGATAAAAAACCATACGAAAAATGCCCTTGTTTTGCTTATTAGTAGACTGGACACAGCAGAGGAAAAAATCTCTGAACTTGAGGATAGCTCAGTGGCAACCACCAAAAACTGAAAAAATCAAAGAGAATAAAAGAGAGAAAAAAAAAGAACAAAATATCCAAGAACTGTGAGACAAATACTAAAGGTGAAGCATATGTATAATCAGAATTTCAGAAGAAGAAAAGAAGGAACAGGAGAAATATTTGAAACAATAATGAAGGAAAAATTCTCCTAAATTAATGTCAGACACCAAAACATAATTCCAGGAAGCTCAGAGTACACAGAGCAGGATAAATGCCCCATCCCGAACTCCTCTCTCCAAATACCCTAGGCATATCATTTTCAAAATACAGAAAGTCAAAGATTAAAACCACTATTCACAATAACCAAGACAGGAAAACAATATAAATGTCCATTGACTGATGAATGGATAAAGTTGTGGTACATATATACAATGGAACACAGCTCAGCCATAAAAGAGTGAAATAATGCCATTTGCAGCAACATGGATGCACCTAGAGATGATCATACTAAGTGAAGTCAGAAAGACAAACACCATGTGCTCTCACTTATATCCAGGATCGAAAACATAACTGATGAGTTGCTGGAGGCTCGCTACAGTCAAAGCTGAGAGACTAGAAACTCTAGGGGACCCAGTCATGGGGAGCACACACAAATGAACCTACCTATGAAACAGAGACAGAATCAGACAGAGAGGACGCACTGGTGGTTGCCAAGGGTGGGGGTGGAGGAGGGATGGACTGGGAGTTAGGGATTAGCAGATGCAAACTGGTATATATAGAATGGATAAACAACAAGGTCCTCCTGTGTACAGCACAGGGAACTATATTCAATATATTGAACTATATTCAATATACTTGATAACCATAATGGAAAAGAGTATGAAAAAATATATATACACACACATATATGTATAACTAAGTCACTTTGCTGAATGGAAGTAATTAACACAACAACATAAATTAACTATTGTTGTTGTTTAGTCACTAAGTTGTGTCCAACTCTTTCACAACCCCATGGACTGTAGCCTGCCAGGCTCCTCTGTCCATGGGATTTCCCAGGCAAGAATACTGGAGTGGGTTGCTATTTCCTCCTCCAGGGAATCTTTCTGACCCAAGGATTAAGCCCACATCTCCTGTACTGGCAAGTGGATTCTTTACCACTGAGCCATCTGGGAAGCCCCAGATCAACTATACTTCAATAAAAAAAGAGAGAAAACTCTAAAAGAAGCTGGGGGTGGGGGAAGGATGCCTTACCTATAAAAGAATGAAGATAAGAATTACATCTCTTTCTCTTCAGAAATCAGGCAAGCAAAGAGTCAAGTAAAGTATTTTAAATGCCACAAGAAAAAACCCCCACCAACCTAAATTCTGTACCTTGAAAAATTATCCTTCAGAATTGAAGGATACATTAAAACTTTCTCAAGTGAAAACTAAGGCAATCTATTGCTAGTAGACTGAACTTGTAAGAAATGATAAAAGAAATCTTTAGTGAGAGGAAAATCATAAAACTCAGATCTACAAAAAGAAAGAGAGCATCAAAGAAGGAATAAGTGAAGGTAAAATAAAAACACTTATTTTTCTTACTCATAATTGATCTGATAACAATTTCTTCAAAATAATAGCAACAATGTATTTGATTATATATGAAGGTAAAGTCACTCAGTCGTGTCCAACTCTGCGACCCATGGACTGTAGCCCACCAAGCTCCTCGTCCATGCGATTCTCCAGGCAAGAATACTGGAGTGAGTTGCCATTTCCCTCCTGCAGGGGATCTTCCCAACCTAGGGATCGAACCCAGGTCTCCCACATTGCAGGCAGACGCTTTAACCTCTGTGCCACCAGGGAAGGTTTGATTATATATGGTTATATATAAATAAACACACCACATACACACTCCATATCCGTGAGTTCTGCATCCATGAATACAGAGGGCTGACTGTAAGGGACTTCAGCATCTAGAGAGGGTCCTAGAACCAGTCCTCTGTACTGGTGGATACTGATGAATAATGGTATACACACATAAGCCTACAGGCCTATATATATGTGAAATGAATGACAACGGTGAAACAGAGATGGAAGAGAGGAACCAGGATTATTTTGTTATTTGCTATCACACTCCTCAGGAAGTGGTATAATGTTACTTGAAGTGAACTTGGAGTAATTGTAAATATATACTGCCAAGTCTAGGGCAACCACTAAAAAAGTTTAAAAGTATAACTAATTTACTAATAAAGGAGAGAAAATTGAACCATCTGAAATGCTTAATTAATTAAAAACCATAAAAAGCAGGAAAAAAGTGGAAGGCAAAAATAGCAACAAAAAGCAAGGGTAAAACCTAGAAAACAGTAACAATTATGATAGATTAATTCAACTATAATTCAACAACAATTAATTCAACTATATCAATAATTGGCCTTCCCTTGTAGCTCAGCTGGTAAAGAATCTGCCTGCTATGCCAGAGACCTGGGTTTGATCCCTGGGTTAGGAAGATGCCCTGGAGAAGGGAAAGGCTAACCACTCCAGTATTCTGGCCTGGAGAATTCCATAGACTGTATAGTCTATGGGGTCGCAAAGAGTCGGACACAACTGAGGGACTTTTACTTCACATGCATATCAATAATCACTTTGAACATCAATGCCCTAAATGCACCAAATATTTCAGAGTAGGTCGAGAAACAAGGCCTAACTATAAATCCATTTTAAACATAAATATATATATAGAATAAAAAAATATTGATGGAGAAAAATGTACCATGACAACACTAACCAAAAGAAAGGAATGGCTTTATTAACAGTAATAATGTATTAATTTCAGAGCAGACTTCAGAAAAAGGAAAGTTATCAAGGATAAAAAGAGGCATTACATAATGATGAAGGAGTCAGTTCTCTAAGAAGACATATGAGTCCTTAATGTGTATGCCTCTAACAACAGAGTATCAAAGAGCATGGGGTGAAAACTGTTACAACTACAAAGAGAAATAGATGAGTCCAGTATTGTAACCAGGAGTCTTCAATACCCATCTATCAGACATAGAAACATTCAGCAAGTAACACTCAATAAGGACATTCAACAGCACCATCATATATAAAAACATCTATATACTACTTCATTCAACAACAGTAGAATGTATGTTCTTNTAGATGAGTCCAGTATTGTAACCAGGAGTCTTCAATACCCATCTATCAGACATAGAAACATTCAGCAAGTAACACTCAATAAGGACATTCAACAGCACCATCATATATAAAAACATCTATATACTACTTCATTCAACAACAGTAGAATGTATGTTCTTCTCAAACTCACAGAGGAAGTTCACCAAGACAGACCACCATTTCAGGCCATAAAATACCTTAAAAAATTTAGAAGAATAGAAATCATACAATGTCTATTCTTCTTAAACTACAATCAAATTAAAAGTCAGTAATAGAAAGAAAGCTGGAAAATTCCCCCAAAATATGGAGACTAAACAAAATACATCTTAATAATATATGGGTTAAAGAAGAAACCTCAAGAGAATGTTCTGAAACAAAAATTAAAACATAACGTCAAATTTTGTAGGATGTAGTGAAAGCAATGCTTAGTATATTTATAGCATTGAAAATATACATTAGAAAAGAAGGGAAAGATCTAAAATCAATCATCTAAGATTTTACCTTAGGAAACCAGAAAAAGAGCAGATGAAATCTAGAGTAAGCAGAAGAAAAGAAATATTAAGAATTAGAACAGAAATCTATGAAATTGAAAATAGGAAATCAATAGAGAAAAATCAATAAAATCAAAAGTTGTTTCTTTGAAAAGATCAATAAAACTAATAAGCCTCTAATCAGGAAAACCAAGGAAAAAGAGACAACTCAAATTACTAATAACAGAAATCAAAGACAGACATCACTATAGAGTCTATGGACACTAAAAGGATAATAAAGGAACAATAGGAAGAATTCTATGGCCACAAATTTGATAACCTAGATGAAATAAACCAATTCTTTAAAAGACACAATTTGCCTAAATTCATACAAGAAACAGGCAATCTGAATAGGCCTACATCGATCAAAGAAATTGAATAATATTAATAACCTTCCAAAACAGAAAACATCAGACCCACATGGGTTCACTAGTGAATTTGACCAAACATTAAGGAGGAAATGTAGAAATTCTCTTCAATAACTTTCAGAATATGAAAGCAGAATACTTCCTAACTCATCCTCTGAGGACAGTATTACCATAACAACAACAACAAAAAAAGACAAAAATATTAGACAGAAAAGTACAGGTCAATATCTGTGATAAACATAGATGCAAAAATTCTCAACAAAATATTAGCAAACTAAATTAAAAATTTATACAAAGAATTATACAGTACCAATGGGTTCACCAGTGAATTTGACCAAACATTAAGGAGGAAATGTAGAAATTCTCTTCAATAACTTTCAGAATATGAAAGCAGAATACTTCCTAACTCATCCTCTGAGGACAGTATTACCATAACAAAACAACAAAAAAAGACAAAAATATTAGACAGAAAAGTACAGGTCAATATCTGTGATAAACATAGATGCAAAAATTCTCAACAAAATATTAGCAAACTAAATTAAAAATTTATACAAAGAATTATACAGTACCACCAAGTGGGATTTATCCCAGATATGACAGGCTGGTTCAATATTTTTTAAAAATCAATTAATTTAAAAAAAATCAATTAATCATCACATCAACAGGCTAAAGAAGAAAAATCACATGATCATAGTAATATATACAGAAAAAGCATTTTACAAAATCCATCACCAATTCATGATTAAAAAAACTCTCAGTAAACTAAGAGTAGAAAGGAGCTTCCCTTGATAACGAATGTCTACAAAAACCTATACTTAACATCATGGTGAGAAATGAAACTTTCTCACAAAGATCAGAAACAAGGCAAGGATACCTCCACTTACCACTGCTTTTCAACATCATACTGGAAGTCCTTGCTAAAGTAATAAGACAAAAAAAAAGGAAATAAAAAAGAAAATAGATTAGGAATAAAGAAAGAAAACTTTGTCAATAACATGATCATCTAGTTCATGTACACTCGTGGCTGATTCATGTCGATGTGTAGCAAAACGAATACAGTATTGTAAACCAAAACAAACTAAAAAATTAAAAATTAATTTAAAAAAAATCAATAGGAACTCCTGAAACAAATAGGTGATTATAGCAGGCTTGCATGATACAAGTTTAATACACGAAAGTCGATCAACAATGAACAAGTAGAATTTGAAATACTTTCACATTAGTTTCCCCAAAATGAACTACTTAAGTATAAATTTAACAAAATATGTATGAGATCTATATGAGGAAAACTACGAAATTCTGATGAGAGAAATGAAAGGACTAAATAAAAGGAGAGATAGCACTCTAATGTCAGAAAGCGAAGAGGAACTAAAGAGCCTCCTGATGAGGGTAAAGGAGGAGAGTGAAAAAGATGGCTTAAAACTCAGTATTAAAAAAATTAAGATCATGGCATTCAATCCATCACTTCATGGCAAATAGAAGGGGAAAAGGTGGAAGCAGTGATAGATTTCCTCTTCTTGGGCTCTAAAAATCACTGCAGATGGTGACTGCAGCCATGAAATTAGAAGACAATTGCTTCTTGGCAGGAAAGCTTCGACAAACCTAGACAGTGTGTTAAAAAGCAAAGATATCACTTTGCCAACAAGATCTGTACAGTCAAGGTTATGGTCTTTCCAGTAGTCATATACAGATGTGAAAGCTAGACCATAAAGGTGGCTGAGTGCCAAAGAAATGATGCTTTCAAACTGTGGTGTTGGAGAAGACTCTTGAGAGTCCCTTGGACAGCAAGGAGATCAAACCAGTCAATCTTAAGGAAATCAACCCTGAATACTCATTGGAAGGACTGATGCTGAAATGCCAATACTTTGGCCACCTGATTCGAAGAGCTGACTCACTGGAAAAGACTCATGCTGGGAAAGACAGAAGGCAGGAGAAGAAGGCAACAGAGGATAAGATGGTTGGATGGCCTCACTGATTCAGTGAACATGAACTTGGGCAAACTCTGCGAGATGGTGAAGGACAGGGAAACCTGGGGTGCTACAGTCCCATGCAGTCACAGAGTCAGACACGACCTGGCAACCGAACAACAACAAAACGTCCGTGTTTATGGATAGAGGACTCAATATTGTCAAAATGTCAGTTCTTCCCAACTTGATCTGTAGATTCAAGCAATCCCAATCAAAATCCAACAGGTTATTTTGCAGATATCAACAAACTGATTATAAAGTCTATATGGAGAGGCAAAAGCTTCAGAATATTGAAGGAGAAGAACAAAGTTGGAAGACTGACACTACCCAACATAAGGACTTACTGTAAGGCTACAATAATTAAGACAATGTGGTACTAGCAAAAGAATAAAATAGATCAATGGGACAAAACAGAAAGCCCATAAACAGACATGTAAATACAGTTAACTGATCTTTGGTAGAGGAGCAAGGGAATTCAGTGGAGGAAAGAAAATCTTTTCAATGAGCAATGCTGGACTGGACATCTGCAAGTGAAATAGATATAGACACACACACACACACACACACACATATATATATGGATCACAGACCTGAAAGCAAAATACAAATTTATAAAACTTCTAGAAGATAAGAGGAGAAAACATATGACTTTGGGTTTGGTGATGACTTTCTACATGCAACACCAGAGTCATGCAGAGGCAGGAGCCATAAAAAAAATGAATAAACTGAACTTCATTAAAATTAAAAATTTCTTCTGTGCAAACAATGACTGTCAAGAGAATGAAGACAAGCCACAGACTAGGAAAATATATCTGCAAAAGATGTCAGATACAATAACCCACGAACCTACTGACACCTTATTTTTGACAAAGGAGGCAAGAGGCAAGAATATACAATGGGGCAAAGATAGTTTCTTCAATAAGTGATGCTAGGAAAACTGGACAGCTGTGTGTAAAAGAATGAAATTAGAACACTTCCTAACACCATACACAAAGATAAGCTCAAAATGGATTAAAGACCTAAATCTAAGACCAGAAACTATAAAACTCTTAGAAGAAAACATAGACAGACTACTTTATGACATATATCACAGGAAGATCCTCTATGGCTCACCTCCTAGAGTCGAAATAAAAACAAAAATAAACAAGCAGGACCTAATTAAACTTATAGGCTTTTGCATAGCAAAGGAAACTATAAACAAGGTGAAAAGACAACCCTCAGAATGGGAGAAAATAACAGCAAATGAAACAACTGACAAAGGATTAATTTCCAAAGTATACAAGTAGTTCATGCAACTCAATATCAGAAAAACAAACAACCCAATCAAAAAGTGGGCAAAAGACCTAAACAGACATTTCTCCAAAGAAGACATAAAGATGGCTAATAAACACATGAAAAGATCCTCAACATCACTCATTATTAGAGAAATGCAAATCAAAACTACAATGAGATACCACCTCACACCAGTCAGAAGGGCCATCGTCAAAAAAATCTACAAATAATAAATGCTGGAGAGGATGTAGAGAAAAGGGAACTTCTTGCACTGTTGGTGGAAATGTAAATTGATAAAGCCACTATGGAAGACAGTATAGAGATTCCTTAAAAAAAACTAGGAATAAAACTACTCTATGATTCAACAATCCCACTGCTGGGCATATACCCTTAGAAAACTGTAACTGAAAGAAATAGCTACCCCAGTATTCATTACAGCACTATTTACAACAGCTAGGAGATGGAAGCAAGCTAGATGTCCACTGAAAGAACGGATAAAGAAGCCATGGCACATATATACAATGAAATATTACTCAGCTATAAGAAGGAATACATTTGAGTCAGTGCTAATGAGGTGGATGAAGCCAGAGCCTATTATACAAAGTGAAGTCAGAAAGAGAAAAATGAGCACTATATATTAACACAAAAAAAATGGAATCTAGAAAGACAGTACTGAGGAATCTATTTACAGAGCAAAAATGGAGACACAGACATAGAGAACAGACTTATGGACATGGGAAGGCAGGGAGAAGAGGATGGGACAAATGGAGAGAGTAGCATGGAAACGTATTCAATACCGTATGTAAAATAGACAGCCAGTGGGAAACTCCTGTGTGACTCATGGAACTCAACCTAGAAGGGTGGGATGAGGGGAAGAGGGGCAGGAGGTTCAAGAGGGAGAGGATATATATACACCTGTAACTGATTCATGCTGATGTATGGCAGAAACCAATACAATATTGTAAAGCAATTAGCCTTCAATTAAAAAAAAAGACATCAGATACAAAAAACTCTTGAATGTCAACACAAAAAAATGAACAACCCAATTCTAAAAAGAGATCAATGCTTTAATAGACACTTCACCCAAGAAGATTATATAGCAAGTAAGCCTGTGAAAAGATTTCCACATCATATGCCATCAGGAAAATGCAAATTAAAGCATGGAGATACCATTACATTTTAGTTCGCTGATTCCTAAAATGTTGATGTTCACCCTTGCCATCTCCTGTTTGACCACTTCCAATTTGCCTTCATTCATGGACCTAAGATTCCAGGTTCCTATGCAATTTGCTCTTTACAGCATCAGACCAAGCTTCCATCACCAGTCACATCCACAACTGGGTGTTTTTGCTTTGGCTCTGTCTCTTCATTCTTTCTGGAGTTACTTCGCCACTGATCTCCAGTAGCATATTGGGCACCTACTGACCTGGGGAGTTCATCTTTCAGTGTCCTATCTTTTTGCCTTTTCATACTGTTCATGGGGTTCTCAAGGCAAGATTACTGAAGTAGTTTGCTATTCCCTTCTCCAGTGGATCACATTTTGACTCTCCACCATGACCTGTCCGTCTTGGGTGGCCCTACATGGCGTGGCTCATAGTTTCATTGTGTTGGAATAACTTCAGATATGCAGATGACCCTTATGGCAGAAAGACGAACTAAAGAACTTCTTGATGAAAGTGAAAGAGGAGAGTGAAAAAGTTGGCCTAATGCTCAACATTCAGAAAACTAAGATCATGGCATCCAGTCCCATCACTTCATGGCAAATAGATAGAGAAACAGTGGAAACAATGAGAGACTATTTTCTTGGGCTCAAAAATCACTGCAGATGATGACTGCAGGCTTGAAATTAAAAGACGCTTGCTTCTTGGAAGAAAAGTTATGACCAATCTAGACACATATTAAAAAGCAGAGACATTACTTTGCCAACAAAGGTCGATCTAGTTAAGGCTATGGTTTTTCCAGTAGTCATGTATGGATGTGAGAGCTGGACTCTAAAGAAAGCTGAGCACCGAGAATTGATACTTTTGAACTGTGGTGTTGGAGAAGACTCTTGAGAGTCCTTTGGACTGCAAGGAGATCTAACCAGTTCATCCTAAAGGAGATCAGTCTTGAGTGTTCATTGGAAGGACTGATGTTGAGTGTTCATTGGAAGGACTGATGTTGAGTGTTCATTGGAAGGACTGATGTTGAAGCTGAAATTCCAGTGCTTTGGCCACCAGATGCAAAGAGCTGACTCATTGGAAAAGACCTTGATGCTGGGAAAGATTGAAGGAAGGAGAAGAAGGGGACAACAGAGCATGAGATTGTTGGATGGCATCAACAACTCAATGGACATGATTTTCTGTAAACTCTAGGAGTTGGTGATGGACAGGGAGGCCTGGCGTGCTGCAGTCCATGGGGTCACAAAGAGTCAGATACGACTGAGCAACTGAACTGAACTGAACATGAGTGTTCATTGGAAGGATTGATGTTGAGTGTTCATTGGAAGGACTGATGTTGAAGCTGAAATTCCAATGCTTTGGCCACCAGATGCAAAGAGCTGACTCATTGGAAAAGACCTTGATGCTGGGAAAGATTGAAGGAAGGAGAAGAAGGGGACAACAGAGGATGAGATTGTTGGATGGCATCAACAACTCAATGGACATGATTTTCTGTAAACTCTAGGAGTTGGTGATGGACAGGGAGGCCTGGCGTGCTGTAGTCCATGGGGTCACAAAGAGTCAGATACGACTGAGCAACTGAACTGAACTGAACCATTACATAACCATAAGAATGGTCAATATCCAAAACACTGATACCACCAAATTTTCATGAGATGTGAAACAATGGGAATTCTCATTTACTGCTGGTGGCAATGCAAAATGGTACAGCCACTTTGGAAGACACTTCGACAGTTTCCTACAAAATTAAACATACTCTTACCATAAGATCTAGTAACTTCATTCCTTTGTATTTATGCAAATAAATTGAAAACTTGTGTCCACACAAAAGTCTGCACATGGATGTTTATACCAGTTTTATTCATATTTAGCCAAACTTGATGCAACCAAGATATCCTTCTGTAGATAAATGGATAAATAAACTTGGTACATCCAGACAACAGCATATTACTCCATGCTAAAAGGAAATGAGCTGTCAAGCCATGAAAAGACTTGGAGGAACCATAAGTGCATATTACTAGGTGAAAGAAGTCAATCTGAAAAGGCTATATGTTGTGTGATTCCAACGATATGATTCTGGAAAAGGCACAACCATAGAAACAGTAGAGAGATCAGTGGTAGCCAGGGGTTAGAGTGAAGATAGAGTGAATATTTAGTGCAATTAAACTACTCTCTGTGTGTGTGGCAGTGAATATACAACATGATACATTTGTTAAAACCCACAGAATGTACAATGCAAAGAGTGAACCCTAAAGTAAAGTATGGACTCTATGTGATAATGATGTGTTCATGTAGGTTCATCAATTGTAATGAATGTACTCTGATGGGGATGTTGGTGACACATGTGTGAGATTAAGGAGTATACAGAAACTTTCTACACTTTCTACTCAATTTTGCCAAGAATCTAAAACTGTTCTAAAAAATAAAATTATTTTTTAAAACAGCAATGGCTTTACAATAATTTTTAAAAATAAAATAATAAGAGGTTTATAATTTCTTATCAGAATGGCCATCATCAAGAAGTCTACAAATAATAAATGCTAGAGAGGGTGTGGAGAAAAGGGAACCCTTCTACACTGTTGGAGGGAATGTAAATTGGTGCAGCCACTATGGAAAACTAAAAATAGAGTCACCAGATGATCCAGCAATCCCACTCCTGGGCATATATCCAGAAAAGCAAAAGCTAATTTGAAAAGATACATGCACCCCAATGTGCATAGCAGCACTATTTACAATAGCCAGCACATGAAAGCAACCTCAGTGTCCATGAACAGGGAATGGAGAAAGAAGATGTGGTACATATACACGATGGAATATTCCTGGGCCATTAAAAAGAATGAAATAATGCCATTTGTAGAAGCATGGATAGACCTAGAGATTATCACACTAAGTGAAGTAAGTCAGAGAAATACAAATACTATGACATCACTTAAATGTGGAATCTAACAAACAGTACAAATAAATTATTTACAAAACAGAAGCAGACCCACAGACACAGAAAACAAACTCATGGTCACCTAAGTGGAAGGATAGGAAAGGATAAATTAGGAGTACGGAATTAGCAGACACACATTGCTATACATAAATTAGATAATCAACAAGGATTTACTGTACAGCACAGAGAACTATATTCAATATCTTTAAATATAGCATAATGGAAAAGATTTTTTTTAAGAGGTTATATGTACAACCAAATCACTTTGCTGTACATCTGAAACTAACCAAATATGGTAAATCAACTATATTTCAATGTTTAAAAAAACATTTAAAGAAAGAAAATTTCCTAAAACTTAGCAACATATCTGTTTGAAAGAGCCCACTATGTCTGGCATCACAGATGAAAACAGAGGCACATCAAGAAACACTGTGAAATTTGGAGCATGGGAACCAAGAAATTTTCTTACCAATTTCCAGAAGGAGAGTTAGAAAAGATCTGGATTCAAAATGTTATTGGACTTCTGAACAGCAATATTGGAAGCTAAGAGACAATAGCACAGGTATTCAAAATTCTAAAGGAAAATTACTTTTCTGAAATTCTGTGGGGTTTTTTTGGATGTGTTCCTCCCAAGAAAGAGGAAGACCAGGGAAATAAGGAATAGGAGAGCCACAAAGGAAATAGGAGAAGGGAATTCCCATGGCAGATGCCAGTGTCCACATCAGGGTAGGTCAGCAGGCTCTAGGGGAGACTCTCTTGGGAAGTGAAATTGTGAGAATAACTGATTTACCCAAATCTTTTGCAAGGAGATTTATGTAAGTGGCTGAGAGTTTAAGATTAAATCACTGAGAGGGACATTATGCAAACTAAGCAAATGGACGAAGACTGTTATTATTAGAAAAAAAAGTTTTGAAGAGAAAATTAATCTTAATTATATGCTTTAGCAGAGAATATATTAGCATAATTATGTAAACAATAAAACTTTTGACCAACCCAAATTATGATCTATGTATACTGGTAGAATGAGAAAATAAAAAGGAATGATGCAATGGAAGAAGGATGGCAAGGAGGAGAAAGAATTAAATATTCATTGTAAACCACAGATAATGCCTGCATCTGAAAACCAAGAAATCTAGAAATACACAGGAAGTAAACACCAAAAGAAATAGTTAAGGTCACGGTTCCTCTGGAGGCCAACAAGTCGGCGGGGAATTGCTTGTCAGAACTGATGGCTCTGAGATTTTTATCCCACTTATATGCTAACCAGTCAGCTTGCCATGGTTTCATGGAGGCTGGCAGAAGACACAGGACTCCCAGATCAGACACAAAGAACAGTTTATTAGACGAAGGGCAAGTTTTAGAGTATTATCTTTTTTTTTTAATGTGGACTATGTTTAAGGTCTTTATTGAATTTGTTACAACACTGCTGCTTTATGTTCTGGTTTTTTGGCCACAAGGCATGTGCACTCCCTGCTTTGGAAGGCAGAGTCTTACCCACTGGACCACCAGGGAAGTTCCTAGAGTATTATCTTTTTTAGGTTACCTGAACCCCAGTTCTCACAGAGTAATGTCACGAGAGCCATATGGTACCTGTACACACAGTGAGTTGCATTACAAGATAAGAAGTCTGAGCTTAGACAACCTGAATTGCTAATAATGGATATTTAAGCCTGCCTGCTTGTTGCTTCAGAAGATGCTCTCTCTTCCCAGGCTGTTAGCTATGCAAACACTTCTAAAAAGACTGCAGGGAACAAAGTAGGGCACTCAGTGCCTCACTGACATGCAGCCAACGGGGGAATTCTCAAAAGTGCTATTTTTCACAATAAACCTCCTCAAATTGTTTGATAAAAAAATTACATGCACATATAACTTTCATAAAAAAGAAAATCTATTGTTAGGAATTTTACATTAAAACAACTTGCCTAACCCTTATTCCTACTAAGGCAGAACCAAAATTGCGGGGGCGGAGGGATTGTTACGGGAAGTTTTTCCAAACTTTGCGCAGGGTAGGCTGGTCCCAGTGAAGGGTGTCCCAACCCCATTAGTCCCATCTGTGGTGAGAGCTGGGCAGTCAGGCTCGTGAGCCTGCCCTTCCCTGGCCGCGGATATGGGCTAGCGCCTACACTCCCTGAGTGCGGGGTTCTGCTCCTGTAAGAGCCGACCTGGCGGCCCAACGCAGTGGCTGGAGAGTTGCAAGCCACGTGTGTCAAGTGCCCGGAGCAGCACTTCTGTAGCTGTGTTTATTGCAACGATTCGGGAAGTGAACCGAGCCCCGCTGAAAACAAAACAGCATCACAGTCCGACCGACTAACCAGCAGGGGCTCGCCAGGGGCTGAGGACCAGCTCAGGAGGGGCGAGCAGCTCTGTTGTGTCTCCGCAAGATCCTCAGCCCCGGGGACATAGGCGCCATCCCTTAGCTGGTGCGCACAGGCACCCTGACCCAGCCTGGCGCTCAGTCCGCTTGCTCCCACCCTTGCCACTCTCTCGTCGGGCCTCCAACACCCGTGGACCAGGGCCGGGGACAGGAGTGGGTGCTTCGTAGCTCCGAGGAGAAGCGAGTCTGTACTCCTTCCCCTCCCTCCTTCGCCAGCCAGAGGGGACCCAAGCTGCGCCGATCCCGTTTATCAGCCCCATCTCCCATTACATAAGGCGGTGCCTATCTCCGGGGCATCGCTGCGACCGCGGGCCTTCTCCCACGCGCGGGGGCGCCCCTGCCCACAGCTCCTTGCTTGCTTGTGCTGTTCATAGGGGGGAGGGGGCATTCCACTCATCCTGGCGCAGGCCATGGTGGTTCCCCACTCCTTCCCCAACACAGAGACCCCCCTCCGCCAGGAGATGCTACTGACCCTGTTCTGCCGATGAAGAAACTGAGGTCTCACAAGCAGGTGGCAGTACTCCAGGCATGGGCAAGCCACAAAAGGCAGGGCCTGGCTTCCAGGCCTTAGGGTCTGCAGTTATGCCAGGAAGCCTGGGGCTGGGAGAGAAGAGAGGGTGAGCACCACGTTACCAGTGAGAGGAGAGGGTGGGTAAGGCTGGCTTTCTCTTCTGAGCAGGAGCGGCAGCCCCAGTGTCCCCTAGAGGACAGTTGTGAGGAGGTTAAGCCCCACTGGCGGAGGACAGAGAGGCAGCCAGAGCAGGCAGAGAGGGGGCCTCGTTGGGGAGGCACTGGCTTAGGGGAGGAAGTGGGTGAAGGAGCAAGCTTGACATAAGCACCCGATAGGCAAATACTGGGGCCTCGGTTGCACAAGTTTCTGAAGGACTTCTAGAGAAATGAGGGGAGAACAGGGAAGTGGCTACCCTTCCAGTGTCCCTTCAGGGAGTGGGCTGCCCACAGGGGACCCCAGAGTGGGGGCAGGCCCAGGAGTCACCCTCCACAGCCTTCAGTCTACAAGGGAAACTTCACGACTCAGAGAGCACAGGATGGTCTCACAGATACTGATGAAGAGAGGGGGTCGCCCCAGGTCTCAGTGGCAGTGGGGACAGCTACTCTCCAGGACGAGAGTTGGGTCCACCTCTTGCCAGAGCTGCCCTCGGAAGGTTTCCCAGTGAGATGAACTCACAGTGAAGGCTGGGTGTGGCACCCAGTGTCCAGGCTGCACATACTGAGAGTTACCAGCAAAACAACCTTCCAAAGGAAAGTTCCCGCAAGGATCCCCAAATCTGACTGGATCTTTCAGTGGAGACCTGGGAATCTGAAATTCCACAGTCCTTCCCACACTGGGGCAACAGGGAACCAGATGGATTAAAAGAAATGAACACTCTTCTTTTATCCTGTTTGAATTTTGTATCCAGAGCAAGCATTGTTTTGGTAATGAACAGAACTGTTCAATAAAAAATAATCCCTCCAGATTCCCACATCTGATAGACTGTGATCAGAGTACTGTCTCTCCAGCATTTCTGGTGGCCCAAAGGGATCTGCGGACAGGAGCTGGGTGGGCACTCACTAAAAATGCTGGAGTTCTAGCTGGTCTAGTTGACATTGGACTGCCCTCGGGGTCCTCTCGTTCACCCCTGCAGTAAGTTCATCCATATCTCGAAACTGCCCTAGACCCTTCTCAGTAATAAGTCCACAAGAAATCAAATTCTTTCCTTTATGCGACACTGGATTTTCCACAAAGTAAAATTAAGATGAGTAAAGATGTGGTTTGTAGATAGTGCCCGACAAAGCGGAGACCAGGGTGTGAGGCGTCACCACTTGGGCCTATAAAAGCTGCCACAAGTGCCTAAGGCCACAAGACACGCAGCTTAGGCCAGCCTATGCCTCTGCTTCTCAATTCTTTCTGTGCTGTTCTAGGCTCCATGGCGCTCTTCTTGACCGTGGTCATTGTTCTTACCTGCTTTGGTGGCCTCACCTCCCCAAGCCCTCTGCCTCCCTCTACAGCCCTCAAGGAACTCATTGAAGAGCTGGTTAATATCACCCAGAACCAGGTGAGTGCCTGTGGGCCAGGGTCCCAGCTCTGAGGGTGCAGGGGTGAGGGGCTCTCAAGGAAGAAGCCCTGAGGACTGCAAGGTGAGTCTGGCCTTGAGGGAGAGGAGCCAGGCTAGGGTTGAAGTGCAGCAATATGGATGGACCCATGAAGGAATATGGCAGAGCCCCCAGGGACCACTTGCTCCTCTAGCCTGGCCCTGCCTGCCATGGTCAGCTCCTGCTCAGTGGTTTTGGAACAGAGGAAAGAAGAGAAGAGCCTGGCACCCTCCTAGAACTATTTGGCATTTGCCAACTAGATCCGAACACCATAATGGAGCCATTATTCACAGCATCTTAGTTAAGCCCATTCTTATGGAAGAATTCATTAGTGGGGTCAGCTCCTCTCCCCAGTGGTGACGGCCCACACTTTCTGAGCACTAATAAGTGCCAGGCCCATTTCTGGGGCTTTACATCTTATAACATTGCTGCCAACCACATCAAGAGACAGGTAGGATACCCCATTTTACTGACTAAGCATCAGTGAGATTAAAGGACAAAAGTCAGATTCAAGCCAGTACTGGGTGACACCAGAGTGCCCATGCTCTGAACTGCAGTATCCCCAATTCAGAAGGCAGGCTGTTTCCAGACTAGACCCCCATCACCTCCCATCAGACTGGCCTGGCCACCGTGCCCTCACCCTCCCCTGCCCTGGGCCTTCCCTGCAGGCCCTGTCAGCCAGTGTCACCTGCCCTCCCACTTTGGCTCTGGCAAGCTTCACACAAGGCTCGTCCCTTACTGGTTGTTGCACTCAGTATTTCTCTCTCAGTTCTAAGCCCCTGGACAGTGGGTCTCCGCCACTGTGCAGAGCAGGAAAGGAAGCTTGGGAACTCTGAAGGTTCTAGGTCTGCCCCTGCTGTCCTGGGAATGCTTGTGGGGCCTGATCCCTGTGGAAGCCTGGCCTGAGACCCTGCCAGCACTCAGCTCGCTGTCCTTTGCTCCCTCAGGTGCCGCTGTGCAATGGCAGCATGGTGTGGAGCCTCAACCTGACAAGCAGCATGGTGAGGACCCCCCAACACCGCAGGGACGTGGCCAGAGCTGCAGCCCTCTAAGGTCGTTTCTGAGCCTCACTCACACGACTGGGGGGTTCCAAGCAAGCTTCAAGAGCCACTCTCTGCCCCCTCATAATCTGGGCTCCCCCACCACCCAGACCTGTCTCCACCGGGCCACTCAGTTCCCCTCCTCCTACAGTCTCACTGAACATCCCACCTGACTCCCCGGTGTTTGCCCCTACCCCCCACAGTACTGTGCAGCCCTGGACTCCCTGATGAGCATCTCCAACTGCAGTGTCATCCAAAGGACCAAGAGGATGCTGAGTGCACTCTGTCCTCACAAGCCCTCAGCTAAGGTAAGGCCCCCCTGTCCTTTGACCTGGCACCCACTTCTGCCAGCCCTGGGCTCACCCTGGGGCCCCAGAGGAACCTGGCTGAGCATCTGAGGCATGTGTCCACAAAGGGGTGGGCCCACTGTGGAAGCAGGGACATGGTTTTGGGATTTCCAAGACATGGGCTTGAGGGCTCCCAACTCCTACCTGAGCTTCATTCAGTCCCACATCTGTAAAATCTGGGTGATAACAGCACGCACCTCATGGGGGCTTTTGTGAAGAATGAACCAGCTGGTGAGTGGAAAGCCCCTGATGGGTGCTGATCGTCCTCACTCTGGCATCCCACCAACATGCTGGCCTCTTTGCCTTGCAGCAGGTTTCCAGTGAGTACGTCCGAGACACCAAAATTGAAGTGGACCAGTTCTTAAGAGACCTGCTCAGACGTTCAAGGATGGTATTTCGCAATGGAAGTTTCAACTGAAACATGAAAAGCTAGCATTATCATCTGCAGAGGCAGATCCTGACCATCTAAGTTGCAGATTTATTTTTCTTTCAGATGTCAGAAATTTCTTGGGGAGACTAAAGGAGGGTTAGGGAGGGGGGATAAGATGTCCTTAGCTTAGACTTGAGCCTGCGCTGCCTGCCTTGAGCCTAGCCAACTTCAGCTGCCCTGTGCCTTGATATCTGGGACTCAGGCCGGCAGGCCTCCTCCATCCAGGACTCCGAGCTCGGTGGACAAGGGTGGACCTTGCCCCACATGACCTCCCCCTCCTCAGAACAAACTGCAGTGTTTATTAGACACCTGGTGGAGGAGACACCTGCTTTACACAGGGGCAACTGAGGCAGAGAGCAGCCCAGGCACACTCCTTCTTGGTCTTATTTATTATTATGTGTTATTTAAACAAGTGTTTTTGTCTGTACTGGGGTTAGGAGAGACTGTTACTGCCAGAACTTGGAGCCAAGGGCTTGGAGACTTGGGGCTCCAGCACTAAAGCAGTGGGCATTAGGAATCCCTGGCAGTAAGTATTGTATGCAAACTTCTGCTACCTCACTAGGGTCCTGGGGTCAAGGCAAGGGACAGGAGAGAGGGCCAGAGTAGCCACTCTTTCTGACAGCCAGCAGTGGGCCCTTAGCCAAGTAATTTATTATTTTTCCTAGTATTTAAAGTATTAAAATATGTTATCAAAGAGTTAATAATATATAGATGTCTACAACATTGGTATGTGTGGACTGAGTGCGGGGGGAGGGGTCACTGAATAAACTGTTTCGTTGATTTTGTCAAGCTAAAAGCTAAAATAAAGATGGTGACAGAGACCTGATGGTGTTTGCATTTTATTTTGGCCTTTTGGGGATACTGGCCTGTGTTCTTAAAACTCTGAGGAGCTCTCTGGGAGGCAGGCCAGCTGGAGGAGGGGGCCTGGAATAGAGTGGAGGGGGAGTGAGGGACGAGACCTAGGCTGGAAGAAAACAAGCAGACCCCTGGGGAGAGGAGACCTGGCCAGGAGGAAGTTCCCCCACCACCACCCACAGGAGGCAGAGGAAGCATGGGCCAGGGTGTCGGGGTTCAAAGAGGATGTCTGGAGCAGGCAGAGACTTCGGAAGTGGTCTCATGACCACAGCTCTTGATGGGTGGCCACCCTGTGTCTGGCACCACCCACTCGCCTTCTGGCATCACCCTATGATGTTCAGGGAGGAGCAGGTGGCTTACCAAAAGTCCCACAGCTGGTCAGGAGTAATGCCAGGGTGTGAACCCCAAACTCACTCCAACTCCATAGCTCACACATTTAACTACCCTGCCTTCCTCTGTCCAAATGCCATCTGGCCTGAATCCACGACCTTTATGAGGCTGTCAGCAGCCTGTGCGGGGCCCCGCCCCTGCTGGTAATTCACTCTCTACGCTCTAGGGGCAGCCCACTCAATGTCTGGATGCCTCTCGGCATGAGACAGTGCACACTCACCACCTCTGTGAACAGAGCACCACTGGCTTGTGGCCCCCAGACTGTGGAGTGGCCGGGGTGGAGAGCCAAGGTCGCAGGGCCTGCCTGGGTCAGACTGCTCCCCTGAGCAGGTCTGTGTGCTTCTCCTTCAGTCAAGGCCAGCACATGGACGGCAGGAAGCAGCTGGCCACACAAGCCACCGCTAATGGGCATACCCATCAGCCACAGTTTACACTGTGCATCTCTGGAAGCACAAGATGCTTCTTGCAAAAGGTCATGGGTCATCAGAGACCAGTCTCAGATGCTGAGTGGAAGGCAGGCACACTTCCTGCGGAGCCCAGAACCCTGTGGGGACATCTACAGTGATGCTCACAAGTCAGCGGAGACAGTCACTCAGGAGCAGTCAGTTTATGCTGTGCGTGACTCAAGCAACAGAGACCATGGCAGGACCTGTCCAGGGTGCAGACGACCATTGCTCCAGGGACCACTCTCAAATACAGTGAACCCCTCATTTGCACCCAGAGGTGAGGGAGGAAGCCACAATCAACTGTGCAGGGACCTGGGGATGCTCAGCCCAGAGAGGGAAGACCTGGGAGTGGGCCCGGGAGCTGAGTATCCCATGGGCTGTCCAAGGTGGGAACTGACAGTCTCTACACCCAAGAGGCCTCAGTACCTGTCAAGTGCCACCGCATTTGCTGAGGACTGCCTGAGGCCTGCACCTCCCCAGCCTGGGACAGTGATGACCAAGGCACCACACAGCTTAGCAGCAAAAATTAGTCTTTAAAGAATGGGGTGCAGACCATGGAGTTGCAAAGAGTCGGACACAACTTAGCGACTGAACAACAAAACAATGGTGTCTGGAGAAGGGTGCTCTACCCTGGGAGCGGGGAAGCGCGAATGTCAGGGTGGGAGTAGGCGTGAGATCTCTGCCATCCTCCTTCATCCAGAAATTTGAAGATTTTAAATCAAAAGAGTATCATTTATGGAAGGTTGATCTTTTTAATGCTGCACATTTATTTAAAAGTCAAAAGTTTAAAAAACACTGAACATATTGGCAAGGATATGGAAGAACTGGAAGCCCCAAACTCTTCTGGTCGGAATACAAAAGGAAACCACCATTTTACATCACAGTATGTGCTGATATGCTAAGTCGCAGCCTACTCTTTGCAACCCCATGGACTGTAACCCACCAGGCTCTTCTGTCCATAGAATTTCCAGGCAAGAACACTGGAGCAGGTTTCCATTTCCTTCTCCAGGGTGATTTTTTTTTCTTTTTTAACACAGTACTTAGTGATCCATTCTTTGGTGGCATCACATTTGACCCACATCTTCCCTGCTCAAGCAGGACATTGAACTGTCTGTCCAAAATGAAAGATGAAAAGACTTCCAGTGAAAATTCCCCGTGAATTTTTCGAGAGCAAAGGCTGGAACAGAGGCTGACGTAGGGGTGGACCCCTTAGGGTTCCCCACCCCACATAACTCAGGAGGGCCCGGCTGCGGGTGCACAGTCCCGACAAGGCTGCCTGGACTTCACCAGCAGGGGTCCACAGCGCACCACATCCTCAACCGCCGCAGCTCCCTGCCTGCACCTCCTCTGAGACTGTTCCCAGAGGGGCCTGCGGTCTCCAGGGGTGTGCGGTGAGCCCGCGGGGGCTGGGGGCTTCCAGGGGTGACAGACCTCACAGAGCCACTGAATCAAGTCTCTGCTGCTGGCAACAGGAAGGTGGGCTGGTCAAGAATGAGATAAGGAAGAAAAAGGAAAAAAAAAGGTATGTGTCAGCTCTTGTGGCTGGGAGCATCACCACCTGGGGACTGACCCGCTGGGTACTTGCTGGAAGTTTTCTCTAACCACGTGGTCTCACATATTTCATGCACAAGGTAAACCCCAAGCAGGGCCCAGAGAGAAGGGGCATCAGAAGAGATAGAATGCTTGGTGAGTGGGAGGGAGATGCAGTGGTGGGGCCCAGGGTGGGGAGCCCCTTGGCACCCCAGGAACCCCAGGCCTGGGAGGTTTCACTAGAAGAGAGGCTGGGACTCAAGTGAGAAGTGAGACACACACTCAGGTTTCCAGCGAACTTGGTGCCAAACACCTCTGTTTGCTGCTCAGATGAGGTGTCAGAGAACATTCCGAGTCACCTTGGGGGTTTCTCTGAGGCTGGCCGTCTGAGCTGCTCAGGACCCAGGAGGACAAGGACCTGCATCTGGCTTCCTTGTGACCAAGCAGCTTGAAGGCTGGGTTTATTGAATCCATCAGCTTATCACTTTTTCATTATGATCAATGGGGAAGTGCCTTCTTCTCTTGATCTGAATTTGCTGGTCAGTTTGAACAAACTAAAACCCGCTCCTCCTCTGAGCTGACTCCCTTCTAAGAAGGGACAAGTCCAGCCCGGACAAGTCCAGGCTGACAGTGTACAGCCAGGGCGGCCTGGCCTGGCATACACAGGCCAGGGAGCCAGCCTTTCCAGAGGTCCAAGCTGGTGTCAGAATTGTTGGCTGTATCACCCCTCCCACACATGCTGCCCACTCCTACTTTGAAAAATAAAAGTCATAAAGCCTCATTATCTTCACTCATTTCTCGGCTCCACCCAAAAGCAACAGAGCACAGGGTTTGCAACAAACTTTCCCAGATCAACTGATTTCTCGGCAGCAAGGGAGGGCCCCATGACGAAGCCATTTGAAATCCCAGAAGCAATTTTCTACTTACGACCTCACTTTCTGTTGCGTTCTCTCCCTTCCCCTCCTGAGTGTCTTCTCTTGTGGAAAGTGATTCTCTCAAAGCATCGTTCAGAAACGCCCCCAGCCCGCGCTGCCTGAGCAGATGCTGCTGTGTGGTCACCAGTGACGCAGACGCCAAAATTAAATATAGCAACTCTCATCAGCTCCGCTCTCTGCATCACTTAGAACAGTGTGGGGGCCCTAGGGCTCTTCCTGAAACCTACGAGGGTGGAAAGGCCTGAGCTGGCTGTAGTGACCCCTGTAGAGCTGAGCTGATGGCCTCTGCTGGGCCAGAAGGGGTTACGGTACTAGAAAAGCAGTTTCTCATTCATTGCCTTTTCTTTCTTCTAATCTGTCTTCCCACATTTTCTGTGAATAATGAGCATACGTTCATTTCCCACTGGGGGACAAAGACAAATATATTTAGAAAAATAAAGCAACAGAACATGGCATTGATGCCACGTCCATGAAGGAGCTCATCAAAACTGGGGCTGCAAAGGGCCAGCAGTGCACGTGAAAGGCAGAGCCCAGGACCCCTCATTTAGATCTAACTGCTCCCTGGGGGCAGCTGACTCAGGGGAGGAGGGGCCCTGCTGTAGGGGCCGAGACACAGGAGGTCCTACACCATTCCCCACATAAGCCGGATCTTCTTGAACCAATCAGATCCTATCCTGCCAAACAAAGAGGAAGATGTCCTATTCTTGGGAATCTTCACCTAGCCCAACCTGCCTGGAGGTGGGGCCAAGGGAATCAGAGCAGGAAGAAAGATGAAAGGGTGGGTTGCCAGCCCAGCTCTGAGACTGAGGTGCCCTGGGAGCAGAGGGACAGCTCCTGCAGACTCCTTAGCCAGCTTCCCTCTCTTTCAGGAGAAGGGACTGCTTTAGATCTGCTTGGCAAAGACCAAGTCCACAGCCTGCTTCCCTGCTTTCCTTGTCCCTTTGTCAGGGGTCTTCTTGGGTCTATACCCAGAACCCCATGCCCCTTACCTTCTCCAAGGGTTCAGGGCAATGACTTCAGCATCCAAATAGCCCTGGTTTCAAGTCCCAGCTGTGCCCTTGACTTCCCTTGTTGTGACTTAGGCAGAGTTTCAGCTGCCCCTCTGTGAAATGGAGCTCCATTCATTAGAGGATCTCCTGAGGCCTTTATTAGGTGCTAGACACTTTTCTAGGAGCTGGGGACTCATGGTGAAAAAAACAAGGTTACTTCTACCTGGGGGACAGGATGCACAAACAAGAGAACACAGGATGTGCAGGGGGCAGTGAGGGTTGTAGGGGGCAAAAGAGTAGTTAGGGGGCAAGCAGGGGCTGCCATGTTGTGAGAGGAGGTCAGAGTCAGATATATACTGATATATACTTATTTGTATATATCATTTACATCAATATTACATATGCTACACAGTAATTATAAATACATGTATATTGTATAGTACTTAAATGTATATATTAAATATATATTTAATTTTTCTATCCATATAAAGTTTAAAAATCTTTTACTATAGAAAATTTTCAAATATGTACAAAAGTAACTCTCAGATATCCACTGCCCAACTTCAACACTTAGCAACTATGGGCTTCTCTGGTGGTCCAGTGGTTAAGAATCCGCCTTGCAACACAGGGGACACCAGTTCAATCCCTGGTCTGGGAGGACCCCACATGCGGTGGAGCAACTAAGCCTGTGCGCCAGCACCACTGAGCCTGCTCTCTAGAGCCCACAAGCCACAGCTACTGAGTCCACACACTGCAATTACTGAAGCCCGTGGGCCTAGAACCTGTGCTCCGCAACAAGAGGAGCCACCACAGTGAGCAGCCCACGCATCTCAATCAAGAGTTGCCCCCACTCTCTGCAACTAGAGAAGGCAGCACACAGCAACAAAGACCCACGACAGCCAAAAATGAAATAAATAAACCTTAGAAAAAAAAGTTATCAACTCATCTATCTCTGCCCTACCGGTCCCACTTCTGAGCCAGCAGACCATTCAATGGTGACTGCAGTGTGAAGGCAGAGACTTTGGTGGCAAATTGGGTGTAGGGCACAGTAGGTTTGCACCAGGGTATGAGCACCCTGGGGGCGGTAAAGAGTCTGCCTGCAATGTGGGAGACCCAGCTTCCATCCCTGGGTGGGGAAGATCCCCTGGAGAAGGGGAATGGCCTGGAGAATCCCATGGACAGAGGAGCCCGGCAGGCTACAGTCCATGGGGTCACGTAGAATCGAAGATGACTGAGCAACTCACACCCATGCACACCCACACGCGCGTACACACACAAGCACCCTGAAGAATGGAACTGCCGTTTACAAAGGAGGCCTGTGCTCTTGGGCCCCATTTAAAAAAATAACTACTAATCTTGTGTTGTCCCCCAGCCCTTGCAGCTAATACCCCAACATAGCTTGCCTTCCAGAATGTACCCATGCTGCTGTTTCCACTTCATGAGCCCACACGCTCCAGAAGCCACCTCCATGATGTCACTGATTATCTCCCATCACTAATCTAGCAGAGGCCTTTCTGCCCTATCTCATCTGACCCTGAACACGTGACACTGCTGACCTCTCACTTGTCCTCAAGGCTCTCACGTCTGAGTTCCCTCTAGGGGCTTGGCTGCCTACCTTCTCTTCTTCCTTCCCTCTCTCCAGTGTCACTGAAGTGCCACAGCCATTTCTAGTTCCCTCTCTTCCGTTTCTGCCCACCCCAGGCAGGACTGTTCCCTTGGCGTCCCCTCACTCTCTGTCTACCATGCAGCCCCTCCTCAGGTCAGAGCTACAGACCCAGCGGCAGGGGCCACCTCCCACCCACCTTCCCCCCCTCAATGGCCATCTCTGCAAACAGTGGTTCCCCAAACTAGAATCCTGGGGTCCTCTTCCTCTTCCCCAGATTCAGCCAGTTCTAAGTGCTACTAACAGTAATGATGATGATGATAACAATGATAAAGGTTACAGTGCTAGCTGGCATCTATGGGTTTCCCACATGGAAGGCACACCGAACACTTTATTACCTCAGATAATCTTCCCAGTTTGACAGAGAAGCCTGGACAGGGTCACCCTTTCCCAAGGTCACCCAGAGAATAAGTGACAGAGCTGAGACTTGGGTCCCACTGAGTCCAGAATACTCTATTGCTGCTGAGTAACCCCAGACCCACAGCACTCACTGTCTCACCCTCCATGCTGGCTCCCTCCCTCACGATGACTGCAGTGTTCCAACTGGCTCCCCCTGCCTGCTGAATGAAGGCTTCTCACTGCTACCCCTGCCCTAGCGCTCTCGCCCCCTCCAGTCCCCTATGTATTCCAGTCTCTGCTAAGCATTATCCCCTTGGAGGAGTATCACCTGTCTCCAGGAAGAAGCCCATGAGAAGCTGGAAGGGCTTTTGTGGGTGCTGTCTGGCACCGCCGACAGAAGAGGAGCAGGGGTTGGGGTGGGGTGAGCCATGCGGATGGTGGGAGAGGCAGGAATCACCAGCCAGAGTCCAGACAGACTGGGCTACCCTGCTCACCCTCCATGCCTTTCTCCTGAATGTTCACAACTACAGCTCTCAGACGCCCCTGCAGTTAGTCTGGGTGTAACTGCTCTCCTAGAGGGAGGTGGGGGGCGGGTATGTGCAGACACCATTTTCCATTCCCTGGACTAGGGGTGGGGACGGAGAAGGCTATGGCACCCTACTCCAGTACTCTTGCCTGGAAAATGCCATGGACAGAGAAACCTGGTGGGCTGCAGTCTGTGGGGTCGCTAAGAGTCGGACACGACTGAGCGACTTCACTTTCACTTTTCTCGTGCATTGGAGAAGGAAATGGCAACCCACTCCAATGTTCTTGCCTGGAGAATCCCAGGGACGGGGGAGCCTGGTGGGCTTCCGTTTATGGGGTCACACAGAGTCGGACATGACTGAAGTGACTTAGCAGCAGCAGCAGCAGCAGGGGTGGGGAGGTAAGGTTCCCCCTGGAGGAGTTTATGGGTGCTAGGAGGCAGTGGAGGCTACAGTCCTAGGATCCCTGGATGGCAGCCTTGAGGACCTTCTTGGGCTCTCGGCCTGTAACGGCAGCCTCATGGGTAGCGGTCTTCCCTGCGGGCCATCTCTCTAGAGTTCTGAATCCAGCCTGAAGCCTTCCCTCTAACCTCCCAACATCTTTATAATACCTACTTTCCTGCATTCAAAGCTTTCTGCATAAGGTGCCACTGCAGTATTTGTTTCCTGTAATGAATCCAGATAAATAATCAGAAGGGCCACAGTGGAGCAGCTAAGAGTGACTCTCCAAATAGGAATGGAGCCTCAAAGGAGGAGATGCATCCAAGAGGGACAAGGGTGGGGAATTGGCCACTGGCAAACCTCCACTGGTGCTGCTCGGACTCAAGTTTGCCTGACAGGTAAAAGCACCACAGCTGCCCAGATGACCAGAGCACTCACTAGGCACTGGGCACTAACCTGACAGCTTCAAAAACATTAACTTAGTTATTCCTCAGGACAACCTCAGAGATAAGTTCCACCAAGATCCCCACCAGACAGAGGAGGCTGAGGGGCATGCCTAAACCCACACAGCATGAAAGCAGAGCAGCCAGGACCAACAGGACCGGAGCTGGCCCACTGTGTGCTCTGGGGCCTCCAGAACAGCCACCCTCCATGGAGTTGATTTCGGGCGGCCTCGGCTGCAGCGACTTGAAGCAGGGCTTCGGCTCCCCACCAGAGACTGGGGCCAGGTCACAGGGTAAGAGCACCGAATCCTAGGCACTAAACCAGGTTACTGACAAGGCCCTGGCATTCAACTTTGCAGAAAAGGAATTCCCACAAAGACACAAAGTAGTGAAACAAGTAAAGTACTTACTAGGAGAACAACAGAGTGCGGCACACACAGGTGGGCTCAGAGAGCCGCCGAGCTGTGCCCTTGTGGCAGCTTGAATTGCTTTATGGAGGCTTCCTTCCAGGTTTTCTTTGGCTAATTATTTTTATTTGCCTGGGTCACAGTCCATATTTGGCATATCTCAGGATCCTCCCAGAGTGTGTAGGCATCTCTTAGCCAAGATGAATTTGACCAAAGAGGCCTATGGGTAGCCTGAGCATCACTCCCCTTTTGACCTCCAAGGAGCCTTTCTGCCCATGTGTAGTTTGGGAGGTCTCCTGACTCCGAGAGTAATAAATATGTGGCCTGGGCAGGACCCAGCCTCCTCTTTCAACTGGCCTGCTATTCTCATTGAGGAATTTCAGTCCACAGGAGATGAAAGTCCTATTATTTTTCCATGGAAGAGGGGCCCATCTACCTCCTGCCTCAGGGTCATGGTGCTCCCTGCTGCCAACAGCTCTCTTAAGGGTCAGGGCAGCTCCTAAAATAACCACTAAATTAACCCCTTTCAAAATGGCATACAAATGACCATTCCTTACTCTGGATATGCTGACCCAGAAACCAAGGCTCATCTTAAATACATTATAAACTTGGCCAGGTCCAGAAGGCTATATAAGAATATGGCATAAGTGTAATAAAGCCCTTTTCAGATGACAGTCCTTGTTACCCTGCTGTAAAACCTGGAGATCAGGCACTTTTAAAGGCCTGGAAAAATGAGTCCCCAGGTGACCAGCGACTCCCAAAATGGAATGGTCTTTACCAAGTATTGCTGAGTAGGACTTGGTAGTCAAACTCCAGGGGGTCACCAACCAGGTTCATCCATCCAGGTTCAACCTGTCTCCACTGATATGTTACAGGAACCTCAAGGCCCACATTCCAGCCATCCCTGTGAACCCAGCCCTCCCTCCAAGTCTCTACAGGATCCAGAGGACCCAGAAGAGCCTGAAAGTTCCAGGCAGATGAGTGAGCCACTACAAGACTCGAAGCTACTATTCAAAAAGGATAAAAAATACTTCTGAGACCCTAGGCTAAGTACCCGTAGCTATTAACTGACTGACTGACCCTGACTGGTGCTATTATGAAACTACTAACTGCCTTAGCGTCTCTATGCCTATTTCCCTTAACCTACAGGACGGACATAAAACTCTCTACTCCACATTGCACAAACTCACGCGCCCTCCACTTGGTTGACTGCTGGATTTGTTTACCCAAGTTAAGTTCATCATGGGCCATGGCAACCTGTCTATCCCGTGAGGAATTTTAGCCAAGTTCCTGATGGAAATTGGTTCTACCAGAGACTCAAGGCAGTTATGTATAGGATTAGAACTGTTCATTTTTCTACTAAAGAAAATTCTAATGCCTCTTCCCTAATCTTCCTCTTAGCAGAGGAGAACATGAAATCAAACGGGCAGATGAAGAATTGGCATTAAAGCACCCAGCACTTTATAAAGGATCCTCCTAAGTCAGAATTCCAGCTACCTATTTGTGCTCAAATTCTAACTCACTACCTGAACAAAGAAGGATCCACCTTACAGGAACAGGTATTGGGATGGACATGGATGGAACACATTGAGTATATGATTGGAAAACATTTCCATAACAATAGAAATGGATGTTGTCTGTCGCTAAGTTGTGTCCAGCTGCTTGCAACCCCATGGACTGCAGCGTGCCTGGCTTCCCTGTCCTTCATTATCTCCCAGAGTTTGCTTGAACTCATGTCCATTGATTCAGTGATGCCATCCAACCATCTCATTCTCTGTTGCCCCCTTCTCTTGCCCTCAATTTTTCCCAGCTTCAGGGTCTTTTCCAATGAGTTGGCTAGGTCCAGTTAGATGGCTAGGTCTTAAATTCTTAGCCCATTAGTCTGCTGTGCCCTGCCAGCAAGCATATGCCAAATAGATAAGAAACCATGGGCCACTAATTGCCTACACAACAACTTCATGTCTACACAGTGTATGCTGGGAGCCTTGATTACTCCTTTCTCAATCCACTCCTTAAATGAATCCAAGCACTGGACAAGTTCATTAAACTGTATACTCAACTAACTCGAGATTTACCTGTTGGTATCCCAGATGGACATGCCTATCTCTTTAGGTACACCTCATTACCATGGTGGGGAGTAGACGCCCACCAACATATTCTTCAAAACTTTTCTCTTACTGCTACAGCTAGTTCTCTTACTAGTTTACAGAAGTCTCTAGATTCACTGGTCAAGGTGGTACCTGACAACCATCTGGCCCTGGATTATCTGTTGACAGAATGAGGAGGAGTATGTGCAGCTGTTAACACTTCTTGTTGCACATACGTTAACACTCCTTCCCAGGTAGAGATCGACATGGAAAAAATTTGACAGCAAGCTACCTGGCTTCAACAGACAATTCACCACCAATTCACTCAATCAATATAGGTGGGGAAATTGAAAATGGTTTCTCTAACTTGTTTTCCTGGATTCCACAAGGTATTAAAAACTTTCCGAAAGGAGGTTTCTATTCTCTTATAACCCTCCCTTTTCTCAGGCATCTGCAACTAAGACCTTTCAGTCCAAGAATGAGGTCTGGGACCAATAGGTTCAGATCTTCCATTATAGAAATAGAGAAAGATACTAAATTTTAAAGCCTGAAAATAACAAAGATATGCTGACCTTGTACAACCAGATTCCAACCCGTGCTTGAGCCTTTGATTGTAACAGTCTTTTACTGATCTTAAGCCCTTGCTTCTCTAATCAACTATTCAGAAGCAGGAAGATGGGCATCCCCCCTCACCTGGGTACACTGATAGGAGATTCATCCCCTATGGACCAAAACTCCAAGATGAGAATGGCAGGACAATTGAGAGAGGAAGCTGGGCCCTTCCAAAAACACTTTTCTCACTCGCAGCAGGAGACCTCCCCAGCTACACATCAGCAGAAAGGCTCCTTGGAGGTCAGAAGAGGAGTGATGCTAACTGATGCCAGACTATCCACAGGCCTCTTTGGATAACTGATGTGTGTGCATAGCTGGGAAGATCCTGAGATATGCCAAATATGGACTCTGAACCAGACAAATAAAAATGATTGGCCAAAAAAAAACCTGAAAGAAATGCCCCATAAAAGTAATTCAAACCGTCTCTGACAGGGATAGGTCAGTTTTGCAGGTAGCTGTAGAAGTCCCAGTAGGGGACTGTAGATAGAGGGGAACCTGAGAAACTTTGGGAGACCACTATAAGTTAATGATCTATTGGAATGTCAATGAAGCAAGCCTAACTGTAAAAGCTTGCTTATAAATAAAAGCATGAGATATGCCCCAGGTCATTAAGTGAAAGAAAAAAAAGTCACACCCCACCATGAAGCAGGCTTAACTATAAAGACTTCTTATAAACAAAAGCATGACATATGCCTCAGGCCATTAAGTGAAAGAAAAATGTTACCCTCTCTTTACTGATTCAAATAAATGCTATGAAAATCCTAGTTTGACCTTACAGGGTCAGATACTCTCCTGCCTGATATGAAGGAGAAGCTAGCAATTTAAGCCTCACGTCTACTCAAAGAAGACTATCTTTTCCCTTCCCCCACTTTCCTCTGACTATAAAGTTTATTCCTGCGTTGGGAAGATTCCCTGGAGGAAAAAAATGCCAACTCATTCCAGTATTCTTTTCTGAAAAATCCCATGAACAGAAGAGCCTGGCAGGCTACAGTCCAAAGGGTTGCAAAGAGTTGGACTGGACTGAGCATTAAGCACGCACATAAAATTGTAGCTCACTTAATCCTCAGGGCATAGCTCCCTGGCCTGCCCCCTTGCATCTCTTACAAGCATCCTATATTAATAAATCTACTTCTTGCCTATCACTGTGCCTCTAGTTAAATTCTTTATGCACTAAGACACAAAGAACCTGAGCTTCATTAAGTCCAGAAACCAGGTGTTGATCTTTGCTGGAAGACTGTGGGTTGTGGCCAGGTTCGAGTCCCAGTCACGTGGATTCAAGTCCCAAACTGGATTTTGGCTGGGCTTGAGTTCCACTACATGGGTTCAAGTACCAATCTGAGGTAAATGATTTCACCACAAAGGCAAGACTCAGCGACTCTCTCTCTGAGTCCTACTGTGTGTCTATCTGCACATACTATACTTTCTTTTCCTCCTAATAAGTACTACTTGTTTCACTACTTTCCATCTTTGTGAGAATTCTTTTTCTGAAAAGCCAAATGGCCAGGGCCTTGTCACTGACCACTTGTCTAGCGGCTAGGATTTGATGCTTTCACTGCCAAGACTGGACCTCAATCTGGTAGGAAACTGAAGCTTGGCTTGAAGCTGCTGCAAGCCGATGCCACCTGATATCATATTTGGTGCCGAAACCTAGGAATTCAGGAAGTCAAGGTAATCTGCAGGCTTCGCCCAGTTTTGGCTTGAGGCAACTAACTTTCACTCTTGCTTTCTTTTTCTCGCTCTCGACTTTGTTTTCTTTTTGAGACCTGCAAGGCATAACCTCTGTCCACTCACAACATTATGGCTCCCCCAACACTGGGGGAGGCAGACAAATTCCCCAGCCTGTGCAGATTCAAATGCTGTCCTTTGGAACACGGCACTTCAGTGCTGCCCCACCTGCCTCGCCATCCTGCCCCATAGCTCCCGCAGGCTGGGAAAGGCTCCTTTGTCTCACACGGCTAGGGGCTGGCTGCTGTCCCTGACATGCAGGTCCCCACCTTCCCAGCTTCTGAACACCCAGCCACATGCATAGCTGCCATGGTTTCACCCTGCAGGCAGGGTGACCATTTTTAACTGCCACTCTTTGAGGGGACCTTCTGGTCACTCCTGATAGTCTGGAGAGTTTATCCTTTTTTTCTCTGACCTCATCCAACCACTGAAACAGCGAAAAAGAAGCTGTATTCTGCTTCTGAGCTATGGACACCAAATTATATTGCTTTTCTAACTCACATCTTTAACCCCAAACCCCAAGCCCAAGGTTTGGCCCTCAGCAAAGGTTAAAAAAACAAACAACTGTTCAATATGTAGACAGCTTTTCTATTGCCTCCCACACATGCTGGGATTCTGGTGAACTCTCCTCCTCTCCAGCTCTGCCTCAAACCTCAAGTCTTTAGAGGTGTGCTCTACACTTCTTGAACCTTTTCTTTAAAAAGGACTACCATTTTACTCCAAATGATAGCTAATCTGGATTTGAAGTCTCTATCTATTCTGGAAGGAAGTCTGCCCTTCTCATTAACTCTCCCTATTTGTGTAGCAAAAAATAAACATACCCTAGCAAAAACCACAATAATCAAAATTTTAAATGTCTAAAATTTGTATAGACACTTTTCCAAAGAAGATATATGAATGGCCAACAAGTTCAGGAAAAGGTATTCAACAACACTGATAATCAGGGAAATGCAAATCAAAACCACAATAACATAATATACCTCACACCTATTAGAATAGCATCAACAAGACAACATTGGCAAAGATGTGGAGAAAAGGGAACTCTCATGCACTGTTGGTGGGAATGCAAACTGGCAAAGCCATTATGAAAAACAGTTATACAGGTTCCTCAAAAAACTAAAAGATAAGAACTACCACATAATCCAGCAATTTCACTTCTGGGAATGTATCCAAAAGAAACAAAATCATTAACTCAAAAAGATACTTGCTTTCCCATATTCAAAGCAGCATTATTTACAACAGCTACGGTATAAAAACATCCTGTGTTCATCATGGAAAAGTGAATTTTAAAAGTTGCAGTACATATACAATGGAATATTATTTACCCATAAAAAGGAAATCCTGCCATGTGTGATAACAGAGATAGACGCTGAAGTGAAAACTCAAATGCTGTGTAACTTCACTTATATATGAATCTAAAAAAAAAAAAAAAAACACAAAACTCATAGAAAAAGGGATCAGATTTTTAGTTACCAGAGGTGGAGGGAGGATGGGCGGGGAATTAGATGAAGGCAATCAAAAAGTAAAAACTAGGGATTCCCTGGTGGTCCAGTGGCTAAGACTCCAAATTCCCATGCAAGGGGCCTGGGTTCTATTCCTGGTCAGGGAACTAGATCCCACATGCCAAAACTAACACCCAGAGAAGCCCAAAGAAAGAAGGAAAGAAAAACAAACAAAAAAATTTTTTTTAAAGGTACAAACTTTCAGCTGTAAATAAGAACTGGGGATATAACATAAAACATGATGACTATAGTTAATACTCTAGTATGGAATATTTGAAAGTTGTTGAGTGTATAAATCCTAAGAGTTCTCATCATGAGGGAAAATATTTTTTCTTTTTTTGTATCTATATGAGAGAACTGATGTTAACTAAACTTACTGTAATCATTTCACAATATATTGATATATATAATTTAAATCATTATGTTATACAGTGACATGTCAACTGTATCTCAATAAAACTTGGGGAAAAAAGTATTATAAAAAAATAAAAAAAGAACTTACCCAGAGAAGTTTGACCTTTGTCCTGGCTCTTGGGAGGTGACCTCTAAAACCTTTGAATAAAGAATTTGACAGGTCTTTGTCACCAGTTCCTAGAAGTAGGCCGTAAATCCTTGGAATCTTCCAAGTTACAGGAGTGTCTTTGCTATCTGTGGCAGAACCTGACGGTTCATGCTAATAAGGCCACTCAAGATGGAGACCAGTTACACTATTAAGCTGTTGCATCATCAGCCCATCCTCCAGGGAGGAGGCTGGAGGATGAGGTCAACCAAGCAGCCATGGATTCAGTCAGTCACATCTACTGAATGACACCCCAGCAAAGCTGGACACCAAAGCTCTGATGAGCTGTCTTGGTTGGCACGATCTGTGCGGAGTCACACATCAAAGTGCCAGGGAAGCGATGCGTTCTGACTCCAGGGAGAGCACAGAGGAAGCTTCGTGTCTGCAACACTCCTAGACCTCAATCTCCATGTCTCTTCTTTTGGCTGAGTCTGACTGGTGTCCTTTTGCTGTAATAAAACTATAACCTTACATATAGTGCTTCTCTGATTTCTGTGGTTATCCTAGCAAATTATGAATCTGAGAGGATAGTGGGGACTCAACTTTGCAGCCAGCTGGACAGATGTGAAGGTGGAATGGGGACCCCTGAATGATCAGCCAGTATATGAAGTGAGGACAGCACTGTGGAGGTGGTGCCCTTAACGTGGAAGTCTGGCCCGACATCACACAGTTGGTGTCACACGTCACTGCACTGAGCCCGGCAAATTTGCTGCACAGTCCCAATGGAAGGATCCTAAATATTGTCCAAGGACCGTCCTGTTACAATTGTCCAGATTCTTTCATGGACTACAAGTTACCACAAATAAGAGCCCAAGTACAGGAATGACCTTAGCAGCCATCATTTCTGTATGACCTTTCAGAGGCAATCACTGGAGAGGAAGTTGAGAGGAAAGAGAAGGAAGGGCTCAGGGAGGACTAACCAGTGGTGTGCTGGGATGCAGGCATCTGAGCCAGTGGTAGGGGTGTGCAGCACCCACAGGAATTAGACTGAGGTGCCAGGGCAAGTGGTGGCACCTTGACCGGGACAACTGATTTGCAAATCTGTGAAATTATCACTCTTTTCCCCTAATTAGCTGAGGTTGTATTTCAAATCCATTTTCAAAGTGATCATTTCTTTTTTTAAAATTTCTTTTGTATTTTTTTTTGCCGCACAGTATGTGGGATCTTAGTTCCCTGACCAGGAATCGAACCCATGTCCTCTGCAGTGGAAGCGCAGAGTCTTAACTACTGGATCACCAGGCAAGTCCCTCAAAGAAGTCATTCCTGGAACCTCGGGATAGGCATACTTTGCCTAGAGCCTCCTTATTGTTAAAGACCTATGGACTTGACATGGTCCTAATGAAGCTCCACCATGTATTACATGTCCTTGGCCAAAATCCTAAATGTGGAAGAAAGGCATGTTTAAGTGCTACAAGAGGAGAGAATCTGTGCCTGTTACTTTCCTTCTACCCAGAGAAAAGAACCACAGATCAGCTTTTCCACAAAAGGAGAGTTTCCCAGATGCCACCCATACTTGGAAAAGCCAAGGTGAAATACTAATCAAGTCAAACTTTCTTGATATTACTCTATCTTTCCCCAGGAGGGCTGCACTAAAACAAACTCGGACACCTGTGGCCTCTTCCTTCTATGCAAAGTAAAAAGCCAGCAGCAACCCCAAGCTGATAAGATTAATCTAAAGAGAAAATTATGGTGTAATTTCCTATGCTGATACTTTGTAGTTAATTTTAAAAAAAGGTTTCATTTTCCTACTGGTCTGATTTCACAGGAACATTTTACCTGTTTTTGTGAGGCATTTTTTCTCCTGGAAGAGAGGTGCTGATTGGCCCCAAATGACTGACAACCTGGTGTAATGAAAATTTCCAATGTAAACTTATTTTCCCTCAGTTTCAGCAATTTTAAAATCTATATATAGAGATATCTTTATCAGAATTGCATTGTTGGCGTCTCCTGGTAAACTAATTGTCTCACATTGTCAGTGCAAACAGAGATACTATTAATGGGTCTCACCTCCCAGCTGATCCCAGCACTGGTCTGCTTACTGGTATGTACCAGCCACTTCGTCCATGGACACAAGTGCGATATTACCTTAGAAGAGATCATCAAAACGCTGAACATCCTCACAGCAAGAAAGGTGAGTAAGCTATCTGGCACCATCTCTCCAGATGTTCTGGTGATACTATGCCTGTTTCTTAGACTGTGAAAACAACACAACAGCTCCTAGAGACTGGGTGGTTGGTGGTAGGATGGTGAGCACTGTGGAGATTTTTCTCCTGGTGTTTCCACCCCCCCCCCAAGGGACTATAGGAAGTTTTCTTAGTTTGAGATTGCCAGAGCTGTTTAGCAAGGCTTACCCTGTGCAGTTGAAGGTAACTCACTCTCTTGTTCTCTTGTTCCTGCCTGGGCCAAGAATTCATGCATGGAGCTGCCTGTAGCAGACGTCTTTGCTGCCTCAAAGGTAAGAGCTGTCCTGGGTCTGCTTTGGCAAATGGGTGACTTGGTGAAGAAAGCCATTCACAAGTGTTTAAACAAATTTAACAGCAACAAACAGGCTCAAACTAACTATAATGTATGAAATATTTTCAAAGACTAAGAATTCTGATCTTTATTCTCAAATGCATTTTACTGTTTCTGGTTTCACTTGACTTAGAAGATATCGAGTAGAAAGCTTGGGTTTTATAGTCATAATTTAGACCTCAATCAAGGAAAAGCTCTTTAAGATTTTACCCAACCCAGGTCTAGTACCTGGAATATAGGAGGCACTCAATTAATGCTGCTCAAGGAGAGAATTTTTCTGGCCCATACATTTCTGAAAAACCAAATACTCTCACAAGAACAGATATTGAGATTACAGGTTGAGAGAGCTTTCATTTTGTCTAAGAGACTTCCTATGGCAACAGAAAATGTATCGCCAGAACCCCTCCTCTTCCGCAGCCTGGTCACCTAACAGCCCACCAGCTCCGGGCACGGCTGTCCAGAGACCCTCAGCTTTCTCTGTCCTGCAAACTCCCCTCTGGCCAGTCCAGAACCATCCTGTCAGACAGGGGCCAACATATCCCTGCCTCCGGCTGCTCCTGCCAGGGCATCTCACCTTTCCTCCTCCTGCGCCTCACCCCCGCCCCCCGATCTTCAGTGGGAGGAGATAGATTTGACAGCTGATAGTGCATTTTCTCTGACAAACACATGACTACAGCCATATCAATAGCTTTCAGCACATCAGTTCCTGTTTTCATGGAAACACACAAGTGAGAATGAAAAACCCAAAGCTTCAATTTACCAGTGGTCTCCTAACCACCTGCTTTCCATGTATACCAGTGGGTAACTCGGCCAGGGCCAGAGCGTAGGCCTGTCCTGCTCGTGAGCAAAACTATTCTTCAGGCCTTTATCCAGACTATCTCGTTTTGCATTAAAGATTATTCCAGGATTTGGAAATATAATAAATTATATAATAGCATATAATATAAACATATGTACTATATAATACATATTATATAATTTTATCCTTCAGAATTTCATCCTGTATCAGACATCCTGTAACAGCAGGTTAGAAGGATTTTATATATGTGGTATATAAAATTTCATATCTAGTGTATAATACTTTATATATTTCATTTATTAATGTTTTATGTATATATCTTATATATAATACTTTGTCTATCTTAATATTTTATATATAGAGAAATAAAATAGCCCAGAGTCACTGAGTCATGCTCTGGGTTCTCCAGGGGGTGGCTCACTGCTGACAGGATGCTATCAAAGCCAAGGGCAAGGCCCAGCAGAAGCACTGTGAGGCTGGAAATGAGACAGTTGGTGGCTTTAGCCCCAGCTCTGCTATTCACTATGTGGCCTTTGACAAGCCTCTACACCTCTCTGTGCCTCAGTTTCTACATCTGAAGATATGAAAGCAATTTTGAAAGTTGGTTGGAATCCAACTCTTGAGTTAGTGGAAAATGTTACTATATAACTCTTGATTAAAGGCAAAAACTGGTTGTAGAGACGCCATCATTCTGAGAGAGAGGGGCCAGGGGTTTGAAATCATCAACCCTCCATGACTGCAAGCCCAGGGCAACCCCACTCTGGGCTTCTCTAGAAGACAGCCAATTCTCTCCCCAGCCAAGGTGCAGGTCAGTTCCCACTACCTTCCTTCTCTCTTACCTATCTCACGCCTTCCTGAACTGCTTTCTATTCATCCTGGATTAACAATCTCGTCTTTCCATTCTCTTTTCCTCAAAGACTCAGCACTGCTTACTTACCTTTCAAGATACTTAAGAACAAAGAAAGGTTGTTATTTTCAAAACCCACAAGGGTGCTATATGGGAGGAAAAGTTACTTTCTTGTGTTCTCAAGAATATCTTTCCAAAATCAAGTATATTAATTTTAGTGCTTTTAAGATCCAGAGGTCCATTATGCTCCAGTTAGGTGGCATCCTGCTCTTGGCAGATGCTGGAACAATGTGCTGATCTAAATGCTGGGTTCTGCAGGCAGTGCTCCCGGTGTCTCTGAAGTAAGGTGAGCGAGGTAGAAAGCAAGCAAGCTGGCAGGTCTAGGAAGGACTTCTTTGGTAGACTATTAGTTGGAGGCATTTGCTCTACCAAAAGGTGCAAAAGTCCATAACTTTTCAGAGAGCTTTATGCCAAACCTCAAATCTTTTTTCAAAAGTGAAAGCAGAGGACTTTTTTCACATATAGCACTGGCTGACTAAATTTGTGCATAAGTGGAGATAATGGATACAATACATATAGGATAGATCAGTATGTCCCGAACAGAAGCTAGTCAGGACCTTAGAACTCTGGCAGAAACCCTGCACAGAAGTCTCCTGAATGGTGTGCCACCACCGTCTTACTCCCAGGAAGGGCAGGCTTCTTTCTGGCAGGAAACCAGGTCTCCCTTTTGAGCCTCTTCCCTGAGCAGTTCTGAACTGTAGAGTACACATGGCTCCTGAGTGTGCCCCCTGAGCTATGAAAGATATACTCAAGGCAGTGAAAGCTGGACACGCAGATGAAAAACCAGGCGGTACAGTGTCATCCTATTGCTACAATCCCAATGGAACTAAAACATTAAGGCCTTTAACTAAAACTGCCTTTAGAATTTCTTCTCTTAAAGCTTTTCCATTTGATTCAAACTCTTTTCTATACTTATCCTAATCATCTTTAGAAATCATTTGAAAGTTCTTTAGAAGATGTTTTCTCAAAACCGAGGCAGTGTAAGTTCTAAGTCCCTAGTCAAAGTAGTCAAAGTTTTAGAAAAGTCTCATTAGATTCTGATGGAAAAATAAGCAAAGGATCTCTTCTCCTTTTGACATTCTTGACCCTCACTGTTCTGTCCCCAACAGCACAGGCATCTGCCTCCATCTGCATACACAGCTGGTGTCTGTCTTCTTGGCCTCATCACCTCTGTTCACCCACAACGCCCCCCGGATATATGGTGATTTATGGGAGGTTTCTTGACTCCCAGAGCCCAGAGACACTGGTGCTACTCTTAAACTCCCAGTTAGAGTCAGGACCCAGGAGGGTTCACAGCTATTCGTTAGATACATGTCCTTCTAAAGGCCCTGACCATGGGCCATCAAGCTCCACAGTGCAAAGAGGAACTTTTGTAGTCTGGGATTCTGTGCTCCGGTCTGGGTCAAGGTTTTCCTGGAAAAACCCTAAAAAAATCAACAGCACTTCTAGAATTCAGCCTGAAAAAATAAGAGATGAATTCAAAGATCTATACAGATGACTTGCTGCTATTGTACTGATATAAGTAAAAACAACGCAAAGGTAGGGGATTGATCAGCTGTGGCACAAATATGCCCTACGTTCCTCCACAGCTCTCAATCTCATGTTCTAAAATACTACTGAATGATTTAAGGAATTGCTAGTACTATATGTTAAGCGTAAAGAGGTTAGAAAAGAATATCACTAGTTGGTCCCTATTGAAAAAAAAAAAAGTATTAAAAAGAATCTGGAAATATAGTTACCAAAATTGTTATAGTAGTTCTCTTTGGCTGATAGTTGATGAAAAAAAAATCCATTTTTGTTGAATGCACATAACTTTTACAGTAAAAAGCCTTGATAATCAGAAAAAATATGGGAGAACCAAAAATGCTGCTTGGACAGAGCTCCTCATATAAATCCCCTGGAGATCCTGTAAATGCAGATTGATTTATTGGGTCCAGAGGGAGGCCTGAGATTCTGCATCTCTAACAGGTTCCCAGGTGATGTCCGTGCTGCTGCTTCACGGACCTCACTTTGAGTGGCAAGGGATGAGAACAGGTCCTGGCAGAGGCTGAAGACAGGTTTATCTGAGCTGGATTGGGCTCAAGCTTAAGACATACGATCCAGGCTCCATGACTCTGTCCTACAGTAGAATGAGAGGACACACCAGGCCTGACCTGGCCGAGACACATTCCCTTTCCCAGGTTCCTAAAAAAGAGAAGATGCACGTGGCCAGACTCACATCAGAGCTGTCAGCATTCCAGAGAGGTTCTGACCCTGCACATTCAAGGCCAAAGGCCCCTTAGAGAAACTCCTCCAAGGCTCAGCACTCTCTCAGAAGCTGCCCCTCATCTTCCCAGGCCCACCCCCTGGGGCACCTGGCCCTGATGCAGAAACTCACCTCCAGCTGTGTGGGGACATGTCTGTCTCCTCCACTGCTACCTTCCAGGAGGAGGGCTAAATGGGAGAGTGCTGGGGCTAAAGCAGCACTGTCCAGGCCAAGGATGGACATGCATTTTCTCCATAGGCATGTGGGATTTCCAGGGAAACCTAGATTCAAAAACTATAAATTACAGGAGTTAAGAGCAGACTCGGATTATGAGCTCATGTACCTAAGATTCCCTCCACAGAGAGGATAGCTTGCATAGGGTAAAAAAATAGACATGGGCTGTAGACAGGTAACCCTGCATTCAAACCCCACTCTCTCATTAACTTAGTTGAGTGACTTGCTTCAGGTACCCTTTCAATGAAACCCTCCAACGGAAAAGACATTGGGAGGTTTCGGTAAAAGGCTACTGCATTTGCAAGTAACTGGGAGAGGCTGTTTACTGTGACGAGCAGCCTCCATTCACATGGCAGGAATACCTGAATAGCTGGACCACAGGTGAGCAAACTCACCTTCTCCACTTGTCCCCCTGGAAAGAAGAAATCAAAAGGAAATCTCTCTCTCCAGTGTTCAAAATTGAGCTGGCTAACTGTAGCATTTCTCTTTCTAGAACACAACTGAGAAGGAAACCTTCTGCAGGGCTGGAATTGAGCTTAGGCGTATCTACAGGAGCCACATGTGCTTGAACAAATTCCTGGGCGGACTTGACAGGAATCTCAGCAGCTTGGCAAGCAAGGTAAGCTGTGCTATGCCAACAGCCTGCCTTCCAATGGATGGCAGTACTACTTCTTAAAATACTCCTCCTTATGACTAGCAGTACACTTTTAATCAGCTTGTTCATTCATTTGACAAATTTTATTTGTTGAGACTCTGTGAGTGTTGCTTATAGGTACTGTTCTAGGCACTGGGGATACATTTTCTGCTCTCACAGAATGCTATAATGGGTCAGTGAAAAAAGCATATAGCATATAGCATGATGTCCAGTAGTGATAAGTGCTACAAAGAAAAAGGAGTAAAGAACACAGGGGTCAAGAGGGAAAGGGCTGATTTAGTAGCTGGCTACATCATCAAGCAGATATTTGAATTAAGCAAGAGTTGGCCACATCACTAACTTGGAAGGAACATTCCAGGCAGAGGGAACATCTGTACAAAGGCCCTAAGGTAAAAATGAACTTCATGTGTTCAAAGATCAACAGGAGGGCCAATGTGGCTGGATCTAAGTGAGAGGCTTTTAGGAGGAGACCACACAGGGCCTATGGATTCTGCCCTACACACGGTGGGAAACTCCCACAGGGCTCTGAGCAGGGCAGACCACCTGATTTATGTGATTTTAAATAATCATTCTGGCTACTGTGTGGTAAACAGCCTGAGTAGGGGTAAGCACAGAAATAAGATGGCTTGTTGGGAGGCTACCACAGTACTCCAGCTGCAGACGATGGTGGGTGTTGCAGAGTAAGAGTGGCAGACATTGCTGGATTTTGGCTATGATCAAAAATAGAGCCAGAAGGACTTGCTGACAGGTCTATGGTGCAGGATAACGGAAAGAGTAGAAGATGGTCTCCTGGTTCCTAACCTGGGCCCCTTGGTGGATGAGTGGTGCTGTTTACAGATATGGAAGACTAGGGGTGATCAAGGCTGGAGGCTGTGAAGATACTGACAGGACTGTTGAAAAAACTTGTGGTATAGGTGAAGAGTTCTCAGAAAGATCTTTAAGTCACAGACCTGAATGAAATAGAGAAAGGACAAGATCCAAGGACTGAGCCCAGAGGCGCTCATATAGAAGTCAGGAAGAGGAGGGACCAGCAAGAGAGACCGCGTAGTAGCCAGTGAAGTAGGAGGAAATCAAAGAGTGTGCAGTATCCCAGAAGGCAAGTGAAGAAACTCTTTTAAGGAGGAGGGAGTGTGTCGAATGTACTGAAAGGTCAAGTAAGATGAACACTAAGAACGGTCATTGAACTCGGTGTGCTGGAGGTTACTGACGGTGCTGACACAGATAGAGATATGGGAATCAAAGTCTGAGAAGAGTGAGTTCCATAGGGAACAGGTGTGGGGAGGAGTGAAAAGAAAGGGGTACTGGGGATAAAAAACTGCTTAGGGTATTTTTCTATAGGGTTGCAAAGAAACGGAATAGCTGAAGGCAGGTATGAAGTGAAGGAAGTTCTTTTAAGATGAGGTCTATACGGAGCATGTCAATATACCAGTGAGAATGACCTAGTAAGAGGGGAGAACTGATGATGTAGGAAAAGTGGCAGGGCCAAGAGCAGATGTTACCTAATGCCAAGTAGAGGAACTGGGGATGTTCATCCTCCCTCTGGGCCCGCTGCTTTATTTATAAGGTAACAGAACAGGGAGCAGATATTACACTCAGTGTTTCTTTTGACCCTCCTAATGATCTTAGTAAGTAGGCACTATTGTTGCCATTTTATACAAAGGAGGAAACTGAAGCTTTTACAAACTAAGTAGTTTGTCTTAAGCAATGCAATTAATAAACTGGTAGAGCTGAGATTCAAACTGAAGCAGTGGCCAGGTGGTAGGCAGCAGGAATCCTTCCCAACTGAAGTGCTGCCAACATGTTATGTTGCTGTTCAATGGGAAGGATGGCAAATAGGCTGAATCTGTCTCTCAGTAGTCCAGGTGGCCACACAGAAGGCCCAAGATGGCAGTGGGCAGGTCTGAGCCTCCACATCCCTGTATGCCCCTGAGCAGCGCCTAGCTGTGACACCCCTGTCCAGGGATGGCCAGACCCTGAAGGCAGACAGTTACGGGTTTACAGTGGCCATTTCTGGAATGTAAGCAGCATGTACAAAAAACAGCTAAACCCTGTTAGACTAGCAGCAGAGTCAAGCCAGACTGGCAGCCTTGGTTTGATCACCGTTCAAGTGTCAAGTGCAAGTGCAGACTTGACCTGGGTAGACTGGCACAGTTCAGTTCAGTTCAGTCACTCAGTCGTGTCCAGCCCTTCGCGACCCCATGAATCGCAGCACGCCAGGCCTCCCTGTCCATCACCAACTCCCGGAGTTCACTCAGACTCACGTCCATCGAGCCAGTGATGCCATCCAGCCATCTGATCCTCTGTCGTCCCCTTCTCCTCCTGCCCCCAATCCCTCCCAGCACAGTCTTTTCCAAGATTCAAATACTTAGCAATGCAAACTAATGAAATATTTTTTTTGTAGACCTGTTCTGTGATTGAAGCCAAGACGAGTACAAGTACGCTGAAAGACCTCTTGGAAAGGCTAAAGACTATTATGAAGGAGAAATACTCAAAGTGTTGAAGCTGAATATTTTAATTTATGAGTTTTTAATAGCCTTATTTTAAACATATTTATATATTTATAACTCATCATAAAATAAAGTATATGTAGAATCTGATGCATGATGTCACTTTAATGGCATAGGCTATATTTGCTTGCCAACTGTTGGGAAAACCAATTTACTGAAGAGACTAAAATTGGTGTGAGAGTCAAAAATGAAACACTACTTCCCTCTCAGGTTTTCTCACTGGGGACATAACGCATGGTATGATTAAATACAAGGCCACACAAGATGTAAATGATAATTAAAAGAGCTTGCAGATTAAGTCCATAAGTCACACTGATTATCGAAAAATTCTGAATTGAAAAGGTGTCAACTGGATGTTTAGAACATTCTTCTCCTATTGGCACAAGGGTTGTTATATTTAGTCCATGAGCATGGGGATGTGAGGAATAATTCTAGCACACTACATGGCACTACAGTAAACCAGAATTAAAGTCCTAATAATGTAAAGTCCTTTGATTCTCAAGTCTTAGAAACAACCAATAGACAAAGCATGGAAGGCTTAATTATGCTTACAGAACAGACTGTAAATGCTATCAAACTGACAACATAAAAATAAGCTGAAAATTATTAAGAGGTAAAGAGCAAAAGAAGAGAGGTGGGGGCATCAATACCTCCCACTCAGGGAGAGGTCAGCAATATTGTCAAAGGTTGATGGAACATGAACAAGTCAAATATTTATTCAAAATTGCAAAAGTAACAGAAGATGTAAAAATAGCTTACTACAAAAATTTGGAAAGGGTAGTATACATAAGGCAGACTCTCATTTTTCAATGGAGAAACCAACACAAAATATCTATGGTTTGATAAAAACAGTTGGACGGTGGTTATGAGTTGAACATTGTAGTTGGAGAAGGGTACATGAAGTTTGGTTGCATTACTCTGCTTTTACATGTCTGAAAGCTTTTACAATGAAAAGTGGGAAAGGGGGAACAATAGTGAGTAAATCAAGAAATCCCTGGAATTATAATGGTAACCACCAGAAAAACTAAAAAATGGGGGGGAAGGTGGATTGTTGAGGATGGGACTTGGAATAAGGAACAGTGAAAGGGCAAGAGATTCTTGGCTTTCTACTTGAAGTCTGTGTGTATGACCATGTGCACAAGTGAGAAAATGCTTTTAAAGGTTTAAAAGTTAGGGGACTCCCCTGGCAGTCCAATGGTTAAGATCTTGCACTGCCAACGCACAGGTGAGTTTGGTCAGGGAACTAAGATCCCACGTGCCATGAGGTGCAGCCAAAAGATTAAAACAAATTAAAGTTTAAAAGTTAAAGCACTAAAATTAAAAAGACAGTAACAAACATTGGCACAGAAGTGAAAAAACTGAACTATCACACATTGCTGGTATGATCGGAAAATGGTATAGCCACTCTGGAAGACAGTGTGGCAATTCTTCAAAAGATTAAACATAGCTACCATATACTCCAGTAATTCTAATCCTAGGTATCTACACCAAGAGAACTGGAAACATGCTCACACACAAGTCTCCACACTAATGTTCACAGCAGCATTATTCATTGATAGCAAAAAAGTAGAAACACCACAACTGTCAATCAACTGATGAATGGATAAACAAAATATGGTATAGCCATACAAATATTACTTGGCAGTAAAAAGAAAAGTATTGGCATATGCTATGATATGGATGAAGCCTGGAAACACTATGCTAATTCAAAGGAGCCAGACAATAATGCCACATATGGTATGATTTCACTTATAAGAAATGCCCAGAAGAGGCAAGTCCACGGAGGCAAAAAGTAGAATACTGGTTGCTAGAGGCTGAGCGGATGAAGGAAGATCAAATGACTGCTAATAGATACAGGCTTTCTTTTGAGAGTAATGAGATGCTTTGATATTAGACAGTTGTAATGGCTGTACAACTCTGTGAAACTACTAAAACTCACTAAATTATATACTTAAAAGGATGAATGTTACAGTATGTGACATATCTCAATAAAGTTGCTATTTTAAGCATTTAAAGGGCAAAAAACAAATGTCAAGTCATTGAAATTTGCCTTTAAAGACATGTCTGCAAGAATATGGATCTAGTAACAGTGAATGAGCATTCTCTTTTCATTCTTGCTCACACACATGACAAAAATTAATACTAGTACTAAAATTATACCAAAACATGTAACATCTTTTTAACCCTTTCAAAATAAGGGAACAAATCAAAAGCTTAAAGTCTCACCCTGACCACAGCCAGTTTCACCCTGCCCACATAAAATACCAGCATGCCAAGGGCAACAAGCAACTAAGAGAGTCATGGAGCCTTCTAAGGCCACAATGAAAACTTTTAATTCATTTGCATTCAATGGCTAATGTGAGCTGTAGTCTGCCACAGGATATGACTTGTGGGTTATAGTTTGTGTATGAGGCCAGGATGGTAAAAAGAAAGGCAGTCGGAACAAAGAGTAAGAACAGGCCACGGAAGGGTCGTACGTAGGCTCCAGGCACGTCTGTCTGTCATGGATGGAAATATCCAACAGTAGGCGCTGGGGTTTAGCAAGGGAGTGAGAGAACATGAACCGAGGAGGACACACGTAAGGGTGAGCAGAGAAATGTCAGGATTAAGTGAAAGTTGAGATGCTAATCACTTAGGCACGCTCACTTAGGAAACTTAGCTACAGCCCACACCTACTTTATGGGACGTGCGTCTTGTCTACACATGGAATGTGTGACACTGACAGCACAGGCTGATCCTACCTCCCCCTTTTACCTATGAGCACAGTCTATCTCTAACTGGCATTTGTAGATAATACTTACTGAATAAGCAAGCAAATGAAAGAAAAGGCAGGTTGCTCAAATCTATAGCTGAATGATCTTCATTAAAATGCAAGCTAGAAATGCCAGCCTCTGATAAAATGCACCAAGGGCTCTCTTGTTGCTTGTCACCAGTCCCATCTGACTTTTTCCCACCCTTCTCGGCAGGTCCTCTTGGTCAGCTTCTTAGGGTGCCCAAATCACCTGAGAATGCAGAGTTTCAGGCAAAGCGCAGGGCAGTTTTCTCATGGCCTGTCCTCTCAGCATACAAGGTTAGCCTTGCAATTCCTACCACCTTCCATTGAGGACAAAGCAAGCACTTTGCCTAGTCTTGGAGCTGATTTCCCAGTTCAAGTGATCAGTGCAAATGGAGCTCCATTCCCAGGTGGAGTTTTCAAACCTCCTAGTTAGCTGCCTTTGCCCTTGAACACTCAAATTTTCTCCTCAGCTCTAGTGTTTCTTTTGATCCATCCTTCATGTCAACTTCTTCCTTGTTCAATGTTCAGTCTCTAGGCTGTCTCTTCCTTGCCTGCTTCCTATTAGCCAGCATTAAACCAAACACAAGCATGTTCAGATGTTTTAGGTGGTGACTGCATACCTGGGTACCTGTTATGCAACATCAGTAAAGTAAAGATACATAGGTTCCCTCAGCCTAGGGACTGGTCTTGAGGGCAAGACAGCCAGCAAGGAGGAGGACGTTGGCTCCGCTGGCCCTTGACTGTCCCAGCCTCCAAGGTACAGGGGTGTACATCATCTGCTTTCCCAGCTCTTCCGAATCTAATCCTTCACAATCTTTTCAGCAGTTGCTTTTCTAAAACACAAACAACGTGAGTCACCCCCTTAAGATCCTTCTGTGGCTTCTTATCGCTTAAAGAAAACTCTCCGACAACTGGATCCTGGCTTGTCTCTTTCCTCTTCAGGATCATCAGTCCTTACCTCTTTGGCCTTACTTCAAGCAGGCCACCAATGCACATGATACTCATATTACTCCTTCTGCCTGGAATGCCTTGCCGTTCCACTGCTTTAACACCTTGAGCAGCACTTCTGGGGCGAAACTTTTCTGACCCTCCAGTCAGATAGACATGTGCTAGGCATTGGGTCAGCTGCTCGGGAGGAATGCTGTACTGGTAGCTCACCATTCACCCTCCTTCACTACAGCCCTTGACATGTCATTCTCCACTCATATGGCTATGAGCCATGCATGGGTCCACAGCAAATACAGAAGACACCTGGTGATTGAGCGGCATAACCCATGATGGAATAGAAATCAAGGTCAACATAATATTTCTGTAACGACTCTAGCAGTTTAGGTTGGGTTAGGCAATATCCTCTTGTTAAGATTGGTATCAACTGTGAGAAATACTTCATTCAGTTGTAAAGTCCCAGTTAAATTCCTTTGTAAAGCTGGAGAAATAAAGTCTTTGATTAAAAACTAAAATTTCCCCAGGCCTCTAAAAAGGGGTGGGGGAGGGGAGCAGGTGTAGAAGAACGTCTGATCTGTCATATTCTCTAGTCAGAGCCATAAACGTGTTTGGGTAAGACAAAGTGATGTTCTGATAACATTGATAAAAGTAACTTTAAGATTGGGTCACAGGAAGCCCAAGATAAATGCTGAGAGGAAACAGGTTCTTTTTGAAGTAGCCTCTTCATAATCATTTTCCCACACATGTGTTCAACTTCCGAAGGAGGACTGAACACTTGATTTGCTTTGCAAATGAAACAGCTTAAGAATGAGGCATTCAGATAATCTTATAGCTTGTTCAGAAGGCTCACTTTAAGTTTAGGCTGCAGCTTCAGAATGGTGTTAACAGTTCCTGTAGGCACATATGAACTGAGGTACCTTAGGCTGGTACTTGGGATTTTTATTTTGCTCTGTTTTTAGTACTTGAATTTAAAACAGACTCTCGAGGGTCTTCATAAGAAGGTGGGATGAACAATGACCTCAGCAGCATCCTGACAACACAAGCAGCAATAGGCTCCCTAAGGGTGCACCTTAGTGGTGTTGCTTGGTGAGAGTGAGTATCTTAGCTCCAGAATTCAACTGGGGAGGAGAGGCAGCAAGTTTGACGGTGTGCTACTGATTCTCTTGCTTACACTATGGCAGGCCTCTCATCTTACCTTCATATTCTACACATGTGTAGCAGTTTACACCAACAAGCAGTTGGGAAAAGCTAGAGCAAGATCTAAAATGGCCAGAGAAGTCCCCTCTCTATACAAAAAGCACATGGAAATCCTTTAAAACTTGCCAACAAATCAAAACTTCATAATGTCCACTGTGAACTTCTTGTGGCTGCCTAATAATTAAAAAGTGTTTGTGAAAAGAATGCATGATTAATAATAGTTCAAGCAATATTATGGCTTGAGATATTTTAAGCAAATTAAGTTTTTGAAAGAGATGATACCGTTACCACTAAGGTATGTCTTTTACCTTTTAGTGAGATACATTTTCCATACAGACTTTTTAAAGTTTCTGTTCTCAAATACCTAATGAGAAGGATAATAAAACTTAGATTAAATTTTTTTTTGGTGAAAATAAATCTTTATCAATGAGAAGCATTTTTAAAAACATCTCTCCCAGGTTTCTGTATCATGATGACTTCTGTTTAAAGACCCGCAACATTAAGAGTTTCTGGTACAAAACTACACAGGCTTCTCTTAACCTCATGAAATTGAGATGTCAAGCACAAAGATCTGCTTATTAATTATTAAGATCAAGATGGACACAAACACAAAAATAGTTGAGTAAAGAAGCAGACCACAATTACAGGCATTAGGCTAAAGATTTTTATTTCTTACTTAAGCATGCTATATGTATACATACAATATCAATATATACAACTTGAACAAATACAATTTATACATAAAATACAGGGAAAGTGTGGCTTTTGAAATTAATGCAACAAATTCATCATACAATTTGTAATTCTGGCCAGTATACAGTATTGTAGTAATGCTATTGAAGTTACTGATGATTTAAATTAGACTACAGTAGAAGTTCAAAGGCACTAGGAAGATCTATGTTTTCTTCTAGCATTTATATCAAAGAGTAACTAAAAAGCAACACAGATGCATACATTAATAAACTGGGCAGACACTGATGTACTTAAATGTAAACTCTACCCATCCTTTAATTTACAGCCCTGCAGGAAAGGGAGGGACTTTCCTTATATAACAGTTAAGGGGAAAATGTTATTAAAAGATGAAAAAGAAACACAACAAACTAAAGCTATAATCATAATTTAAAAAAATATGTTACAGTTGAAGTAGCACCACTCTCTCCCCCAAAGTAACCTTAAATTTCTTGCGGCAAAAAAAGGTCCCCTTCTCTCAAAAAGTAGATGACACAGCATGTGAAACTGAGTCTACTTGTGGGACAAACACATGGATGTAAACCTCCCACCTTAATTACCCCACACTTCACAAGAACCTAAACAAAAATGGGGAATACCATCATATTTTAATATCCCAGTTATTACTACATATATTTGCAAGGTTTACTAAAGAACATACCACAAACAACATTCTACCAAGGCTCCTCTTAATAAATATTACTTTTTTAAATTAAAGAGAAAAAAATCGCCATTCACATTCAATAACCTACTTATATGGGACACTCATTTTAAATGTTTCTTATTTCAAATAATGAGCAAATTTATCTGTATCTTCTCATGAAACTAACACTGAAGTTACAAAATATTTCATTTGTGGACCATGACACAAAGCAAATGTGAAGAAACCACAGAACTGCTATGATTGGAGCTAAGTGAACAGCTTTAACGTTAAGTTCCCATGCTTTCACATGGATACTCAGGCCTGGCTCCAATATCTAATCTTGATATCAGCAGTTCTAAAGTAATGCTAAAGCAACCTATTTTTAAAATTTCTCAATGTTTTGACTTTTTATAGCTTTCTGTTACTGCAGTGACATGGAAAAGAAAAAAATCTAAGATACTGACTTAAATTTTCCTTAATGTTTTAAAGCTTAATGCAAAAGTTATCCCTTTTCTATTAAATGGATGGTTAAAGGCTAGACCTGTGGACTTTTAAAAAGAAGACATTTTTTTTTCTACTGATAAAATTAAGATTTCTCTAGAGTAATTACTAATAGAGTTAAATGTGCATCTATAACTGCCAAGATATTCTGCTTACACAAAGCTTTTATAAGACATATGTTCACCTCACGTCTTCACGTATCTAAACAATGCCCCACAAAGTTATAAATGTCTAGTTATCTTGCACATCACAAAGAAAATGCTGTTAGTTAAATCCAATTCTTATCTAGAAAATATTCACCATACACAAGATATTTAGTACATCACCTTTGAAATGTACTTTAAGTTTATGGGCACATTTTTACACAACTCACAAGTATGCTACCTTCACTCCCATTCTATACATAGCTTTGTAATTGTAAAACAATATTTATCAAACCTACTAATTTATGTAGTCTTAAAACGTGTAGCCAATGTATTTCAGGGGTGACTACATAATTTTAAAACTCATAAAAGATAAATATATATATATAGTGGTTTTAGAGTAGCATAACTTAAAATAATAAAAATTTTTCAAGCAGCCAACAAAAAAACAATAATTCTATCTATGACAACTTTTCTTTTTTACTATAAAATAAAAATAATTTTTATTTTAGAGGTATGGTCTAATTGGAATTATCAATGGACGAAATTCAGGGAAGACTACTTTCTTTATAAAATAAGAAGAAAGACAAAAAGTGTTTTAAAGGCAAAGAATTAAAAGGTATTTTTCCTGCTTTGGTTATACTTTCTAGAAAATGGAGATCTTTCTTAATTGGGAGAGACAGAGCAATTTCCATCAAAATTTAGAAGTCAGACACAGGAAAGTATCCGTTAATCAAGCTTCAAAGTGAATTTAAAAAATAACACTGACAGAGGCAAATATTAGTGACCAATACTTAGCTTCTTAATTTTCTGTAACTGGGTGACTCCTTTATATTTAGTTACAAATTCAATGTTTCAAGAAACATGAAATCAAACAAAATTTTTGACCTGAAGTTAAAGTAGCAGAAAAGGTCGAGAGGTCCAGATGAAACATTTTTCAGCTTTTGTTTCTTAAACATGTATCCTTCTAGACTATCAAATCTTAAGAGTGTTCTACAGATCAATAAGATCACCCATCTCATACATTAAATGCAATGAATGTGAGTGTAAAAATTAGAATATATTTTAGAAGGCCAGTGGGTGTTAGGATTCCATCAGCTCTTAGATATGCAGCCCATACATTCAAATGCAACAGGAAACCACAGGACGAGACCTACAACTTTCTATGTGCAAAACAGGACTTATTCTTTTTTTTTTTTTTTTGAATATCTGTCCAGTTATCTAAATAGATAGTAGTTGAGTAAATCACTAGTAGACTTATGTATACATTTAAACTGCAACTCTCTATAGTATGAACTGCTCCTTCAACTTCGCTGCACAGTATAAGTTGAAAAAGTAATTATGACAATTTGAACAATTACCAGTGGTACAATTTTAATGTTATATTAACTTAATATATATGGACTAAAAGATATTAGGCAAATTATTAGTTCCAGTCTTATTCCATGATTTACAAGTTGCATTACTGGAAATTACACAAAAGTCTTCAATGTTTTAAATAAATATTTTATCCAGGCATGAGAATATCACTAATTTTTATTCTGACTTTAAGTCTGTAACGTTTACTGAAGTAAAGAGTCAATTACAGTTTCAGGCTTTGCAGAACGCTTTCTGTTTGGAGAAGAGAAAAAGAAAACATGAATGCTTCCCTAAAAGACAAAAGTACAAACACTTTATATTATGCAGCAGATAATATCAAGCACCCAGAGAATTTAAAACCAGTCAAGGTTTGACATGCTATGTTAAGAGATCAATTAATGCCTGCCTTCTCAGGCTAGGGAAAAGTCACTTAGAGTGAGCCCAAGAGCATGGCACTGCACTCCACCACCCACAGTGATGAGGGAATGAGTGAGTGACAAATCAAACTAGACAATGTGGACAGGCCGAGTAGTCTGCATGCCTGCCAGATTTGAACTCCTTGATTATCTCTTCTCGAGTGTGCTAAAGGTTCCAGCTTAGTCAGTGAAAATCAGAGCCACAAATCACCTGAAGCAACCCCTCATAGATGACTGTGTAGAACTGATGGAAATGCTCCATTCATCTACCATGTTTACTGCAGTTTTGCTTAGTACACTGAACTGTGTGTTTCTAATGAGGACATCACATTGAACATTATCAAGTAATGTAACTTAATATCAAAAAACCATTTAATGTGCATATTTGTCTATATTTATGACCATTTACTGTTTTCACAATACAGCAGGCTAATTCTGGTACACGGAGGTGCTGGGTTTGGCTCATCTAATGTTCACTTTGCTCACATTTTTTTTTTTAGATTGACAAAAAAATACATTATTTTAAAATGAGCATTCTGAAATCTGTATCCAAATACCTTATTAAATTACTCGCTTGGCTGTTTTAGGTCCACATAGTTTCTTAAAAGTGACTAAAAACAGAGACTTCATATAAATAATTCTTATTTCTGGTTTCTCCTTTGATACAGGAAGATCCAGAAACAATGGGCCCTCTTCCCCCAAACTCACCTGAAACAGGGCAGCAGCTACTCAGACCACACTCTGTTCCATTTTACCCCAGCACATCAATGCCTATTTTTCTCCTACATTGAGGCCAACTGTCTTAACATTTATCATCACACTTGTCTGTTACTTTTTTTTTTTTAACTAACTGCAAAGTTAGGAGGTAAATACCTCCATTAAAAGTGAAAAACTTAATGGTCTAGAGGAATTTGTATTTCTTTGAACCAATTTGCTTCATTCATTAATAATACATGCATGGCTTCCTTTGGCATATGAAAAGCTTTTCATGTCTGACATCTAAATGCTGGAGAACGTAAAAATTTGTATGCTTTTAATATGCTGATTTCTCCTTCCAAAATTTATAAAAGTTAGGTTATGCCTATAAGGTTATGTAACACAAAAACATTAAAACAAGACTTCTGAGTTACATGTAGGGTGAAGGCTATGGACTCAAAGTAGGGAAAAATAAAAGCTTATTATTTCCTATCATTTTAGGAGCCCCAAAGTCTTACAGTCAGTTTAAATAAGCTGAACAGTATTTGATGTTAAGGAAGGGAGAGAATAAACAAGCTCCAGCCCAGGACTTTCATATCCTGGTTTCCCTGGGCTACATTACAATACATTTAAACTACTCAACAGTCAAACTAGACCACAAAGGAGAGGGAATGGTAGTCAGAGAAGTTTTCTTTAACTGGTAACTGAGGAAATCAAGGTTCCTGAGGCAATATTCATGACAGAAAAAAATGAATCAGTTGAATACAATACCTTGATAGTCTAACCAGGCAAATTAATTGGCATCTCACTAGAAAAATTAATACAAAGATAGAGGAATTTGCCTTATTACACATTTGGAAAGAACAAAGTAAATTAGAAATAAATTCTACTAGTCAGGAGGGCTAAAGAAGTTAGGAGACCTTATTTCTTTAGCCAGATCTTTACTCAAATCCAAACTATATAAGGACTTGAATTAGTTAAATAGTTATCATGTTAATTGGGCTTCCATTGTGACTCAGCTGGTAAAAAATCCACCTGCAATAAGAGAGACCTAGGTTCTATCCCTGAGTTGGGAAGATCACCCACTCCAGTACTCTGGCCTGGAGAATTCCACGGACTGTACAGTCCATGGGGTAGCAAAGAGTTGAACACGACTGAGTGACTTTCACTATCATGTTAATTAAATTTCCCAACAGTTCAGTTCAGTTGCTTAGTCGTGTCCGACTCTTTGTGACCCCATGAATCGCAGCACGCCAGGCCTCCCTGTCCATCAGCAACTCCCGGAGTTTACTCAAGCTCATGTCCATCAAGTCGGTGATCCATCCAGCCATCTCATCCTCTGTCATCCCCTTCTCCTCCTGCCCCCAATCCCTCCCAGCATCAGAGTCTTTTCCAATGGGTCAACTCTTCACATAAGGTGGCCAAAGTATTGGAGTTTCAGCTTTAGCATCAATGTACCTAATTTGAAAATCTCATTGCCTTTGGCTCATGGGACCCAAAGACAGTTCTTACCTTCTCCCAGTCTTTGGCCTTGCTTTTCCCTTTGAAGTCCGTGGCCTCTCTAATTTCATCAAGGATTGTCGAAGGCTCTCCTCAGTATAGGCAAGATACACATGAGAAAGGTCCACTTCAAAGGGCTATATATAAAGGAAAGGAATAACACATTCTAACCACAGATTTGAGGGAAGATTTAAAATACTGAATAAACTCCTAGAAAAAAGCCAGAGACAAAACCACATAAGTATCTACAGATATATTTTTCTAATGCCATATATCGCAAATGTATTCATCAATCATTGGTGAAGAAGCCCTGACCCACTATAAATTCCTCAGTAGTAAAAAAGAAACTGTTGGTTTTTCCCTAAAGCGGCTGCTTTCTCTTGTTAACCTAAGATTAGGACCAGCTTTGAGAGGGACAGACATATTCTAGACTCTAAACAATTCCCCAAGACCGAGAGAGGTGGTAAAAGAGCTTCTGAAGAGGACTCCATGCCCCTCTTGTGATACAGAAATGATAAGCAGCCCCCATGACTGCAGGTAAGCAGAACTGTCCTAATAATCACTTGATTCTAGAGCCCCTACTCTCAAAAGATGAGACTATTTTCAGCAGAGCTGATTAACAGATACCATGATAACACAATTTAGTGACCACATTCCTGTAGAGAACCAACTGTAATTTGTTTTTTTTTTTTTTAAAAAAAAAGCACTCTTACATCTTTCTCCTTTTTATCTGGAACTGGAGTCTGCTTTCTCATGTTATTTCCTGTGTAGGCAACACATTTCTCAAAAAAGGAAAAAAAGACAGGGAGAATTATCTTAATTAGCAATTAATACTATGAGTGAGGCAAATTACTATGAGATATTCTGATGGTACACTCATAAAACATGATTTGAGGGATTTCCCTGGTGGTCCAGTGTTTAAGAATCCACCTGCCAATGCAGGGGACGTGGATTCAATCCCTGGTCAGGAAACTAAGACCCCAAATGCCAAGGGGCAACTAAGACCGAACACAGCCAAATAAGTAAATAAATGTTTTTTTAAAAAAGAACAAAACATGACTTGAATGCTGGGACAGAAAGGGAGACCCAGAGGTCATTCAGTCCTACACACCAACCAATAATATCATCTCTCCTGAATATTCTGTGTTATAACCTTTAATCATCTTATCCATCCTAGTGGATGACCATCGGATCATCCTCTGGACCAACCTCCCCACTGTGACCAGCACAACTTCCGTCTATAGGAAATATTCCATTAACTGTTAAAGGATGAAGGTTAATACTCACTAGCTGCCATTCTCCTATGTCTTCATTCCAATGGACATAGTTTTCAATCATTTCCTTTTAAAAGAGTCAAAGATGATCTACTTTTAATATTTAGCAACATTTAAAATACTGAGTTAAACATAGAACTAAAATCTTAATATATTAAGTGAAAAAAGTTAAGTTTCAAAACATCGTGTATTGCATGATGCCCCTTTGGGCTTCTCAGATGGCTCAGTGATGAAGACTCTGCCTGCCAATGCAGGAGACATAGGAGGATGAGGGTTCAATCCCTGAGTTGGGAAGATCCCCTAGAGAAGGAAATGGCAGCCCACTCCAATATTCTTGCCTGGAAAATCCCATGAAAAGAAGAGACTGCAAGGCTACAGTCCATGGGTTTCCAAGGAGTTGGACATGACTGAGTAACTGAGTAAGCACATGTGATGCCCCTTTTATAAATTTAAAAATATATACCTTCAAGGAATATAAGTAGATGCAATTAAACTATATAAAAATAAAAAGCAAGGAAATAAAGAATTTAGGATTCAGGATGGTGGATACCTTGAGTGTGAAGAGGTAAAGGGATGGAAGAGGGGAGAGAGAAACCATTTGGTTAGAAATAGGTCACTATAATGGTCCTAGATTTTGTTCTGGATGACAAATTAACTACAAAATAAGCAAATAAAAGAAGGCCATCCAAGGACCATCAAGGACAATGTACTGTGAACCACATATTAACTCTAAAAGAAAGAAAGAAAAAATTAAAGAGAAAAAGAAAAAAATATTAAGCTTATATTTAGACAAATTTTCTAAAACTATACACAAATTTAAAATAAAATTTAAAAGAAAACAAATTAAAGCTTATATTTTGACAAATTTCTTAAAACTGTACATAGATTTAAAATAAAAAGTAAAAATCAATGTTAAAGTCTACTAAAATGTACTGGAAATAATATTTGGTGAAAATAATAGAGGCTCTGATTTTAAAATTATACTAGTATTCAGAGTTAGCATCTATCTAGAGATGGATGGTAGTGAACACTGCACAAAATTGTGAATGTACTTAATGAAATGTACTCTTAAATAAGTTAAAATGGTGAATTTCATATGTCTATTTTACCACTTCACCTCAAACACACAGAATTAGCATCCATAAATGGGAAAAAAAAATTAGCACAGTTCTATTAATTATATTAATAGGTAAAGAATGTTGAAAAAATAAATAGGACCTATGCCTTTACATGAATCTGGCCTTTCTCCCAAGGAATGAGGAATTCTTATTCAGATACTTAGTTACTCAAACGAAGAACAATGTATTAAGAAAAGTTAACAGCTGGAGTGAAATGTGATGGAATTAAAGAAAATTTTATCAGCGACTGACATGTAAATACTTACCGCTAATTAAATTAGAAATTGCATTTCTTTAGTCCTTAACCCCAGCCAAGTGACCTAATATTTAAGTCAGAGAACTTCCCACTTACTTGATAATCCTGAGGTATAAAGTTATCAATAATAAGCATCTGAAGTCTCAGTTCCCGGCTAAGTTGTCGAATGTTCTCCAAGAGGCCTTCAATTTCCCTCTGATGTTCTTGTTGGAGATCAGCCATCTACCAGAATCAATGAAAATACTAAGGACAAGTAAGATTTCATATGTCTATGAAATACAAAACAAAATGGTGTTTTAACCATTTCATCTGACAGGGCAGTAGTCTAGAAAACCTTGTAAAAGCTTACCCAGTTCAATCACAAAAACAATGGACAGAATAATATAACACTATCACTGTTTATTCCACCACGTTAATAGTTAAGGCTGAAATAAACTATTTTTATTAGCTTAACAGATAAAATTTAAAATTGCACAAAAGGTGAAAATTTTATTTCTGTAAAATTGTAAGCACATTTTATGATTCCTTTAGGATTCTTAATCATACTTAATCAAAGCTAAAAAATTCAAACAACAATAATAGGTAATTTTAAGAGATCAACCTCTGACTTTGCAGCCATCAGCATAGTCCAAACTTTCTTTAATTTCTTGGTCTTTCCTTGTGCTTCTTCTTGCAAACTGGTATACTTTTCTTCAATATCCAAGCGTTCTTGCTATGACAAAAAGTGGTGAACTTCAGAATAATTTTCTTCATTAAAGCTTAATTATTTAACAATTGATATACATGTTTAGCAAGTATTATCTTTCAAAGCAATCCATAGATATGCTTTAAAATTTTTTTTAAGATTATAGATGCTCAGCTTTTCACTATAAAAGTAAATACCTCAGATGAAACATCAACCAACAATAAAAATTCACATTACCTCTTTTTCCTCAAGTTCTCTACGAAGTTGCTCTGCTCTTTTTCTCCTTTCTTCCAGTTCCATGTTGGATTCTTCAAGAAGTTTCTCTTGTTCCTCAGCTTTTGCCAACAAATCAACACCACCAACAATTACCTTCTTCTCCAGTGCAGATAATTTCTCTAGCAAAGACTGATGCTCCTGTCTGTTAATTAAAATGAGAATATACAATATCCATCAATTATGTACTATTCTACTAAATTTACCCAAATGTAACAAAAATTTAGATATATAATTTCAAAATAGGAATGTAATTACATCTCTCTCAAATTATACAACTGGGTAGTATTTAATTACAATTTTAATTACAATTCAATTTTCTTGCTTATGAATACTGTTAAGAAAAAACCCAGAAATTTAAATCACAAATTCATCTCAATTTAGTAATACTCACTGGGCCTTAAGAAGATCTTTTTCCCGTTTCTCTAACTCAGCTCTAGCCTTGTTTCTTTCTTCTTCTTCCATGTCAAGCTTTGTTTCAAGTGCTTTTCTCTCTTCATCAATTTTTGCTTGCATTTCAACCATCTTATCTGGGGAAACTTTCTTTTTACCTGTTTGAGTCATTTAATTGCAACAATCACTTCAGCGTCAGTATTTCAGACATACACATTGCCTTCAAAAGATACACTCAAGAATAAAAAATCAAATCTCAAATTTTAAGGAAATCAACTGAACAGTATTTTTTATTTCTACTTATTATGTTCCTAAGAGATTTTTTTAACTGCTAAATTCAAACTGTTGTCCAACTGTGCAATGATAACTAAGAACAAAAGTGAGAGAGAAATATGAGACGAGTAAGAAAAAATAAGAGAGAGATTAACAGGAAAACCAAATAAATAAAAAAGCAAAGATCTCTGTATCTCCAAATGACATATTTCATCAAAAAAGCAATATCATTATTTAGTCACTTTTTTCTGATAACCAAGGTACAAAACCAAGTCACTTCTCAAAATACCTTCCCACAAAATTTATTAAAATAAATGAATAAGTAAAAGTCACACACAAATCAGACAGAATTTATATCAAGTAGTTTTTAACACTGAATATATCTCAAGAGGTTTTTAAAAAAAAATTACTTGAAAATATTTTACCTCAAAGCATACTTTTAAAGGAAGTAATGCTATACTAATTATGTAACAGTTACATAGTAATTAACCAGGCATTTTTTAGTTGCTGAGCTGTTACGACGTATATCAAATCTTAAGTGAACAACTAAATAACTTATTATGTCAAATTCAGGATCCTAAATCTCCCTAAGTCAGATTAAACATTTCAAGTGTGAAATATAAGTAGAAATATTATCAAATAATACAGCTAGAAATATAATTTCCAAATGACTATTTTGATTATAATGCCTAACAATGTTTTATATATATGTGTGTATATATATATAATAAATGTTCATTAAAGATTTAATGAATTTCAAAATCATGAAATTAAACTGAAAAATAAAAAAAGAAAAACCAGCTTATTAAACTCGTTATGAAACCGAATTAAAGAGAATTCATTTCTGGTAATACAATTTCTTTGAAATGTATTTTCCTTCAGAAAAAACAATCAAATTTTTCGTAGAACTAGTCTGAGGCTCTCCTGAAAGCTTTCTGTCATTCTTAACTTCCTTCCCAAAGGACCACAGAAGAGTGTAGAAGAATTTATAAACTGTTAATGTCTCCACCAAAAACTAACCCCACATGCTGACAAGGAAAGAGAACTGAAAAATAAAGATGATGAAGATATATATATCTGAATAAACTCTTTCAGGAACCACAAGATGATGAATCATTTACAGGCTTTAATTCTTTGGGTTAAAATCATATAAAACCCCCAAAGGTTTAAAATACATTACCCTTCACTTCTTCAGAAATATAAATCCAAAGCAAACTAAAGCCACAAGATGAATAAAGTTAAGTAAGAGAGTAAACAAAAGCACTGATCCAAATTCATGCTTTGGTGTGGTGTGATTCATTGCATCCCCAAGTCAGGATATAGACCTGACTCTATTGGCTTTTTTGGCACAATCACCTGTATTGAACACTCTGAACTATACTGCTAAAAAGTAATATTAAAAAGTAATTTAACTCTTATTCCCAATGAATTCCTAGAAAGAATTTCCCATCAGTAGCAACTATTTCCTAGAAACTTGAGGGGGGAAAGTGTAAGTTCAGGTGTAAAATAAGTGTATGCACTAAAATAATTATGACTTCCTTTAGACTCTAAAATTACGGTAAAGAAAAAGTGGCAACTATGTTAGAAATTATACGTGTGAAAACTGTATGTGTATAGAGGAAATGTTCCCGTCAACAACACACGTACATTCATTTTTCAGGCTTCTACGGTTGCAACTGTGTTGTTAGTTAAAAATACATAGTTTCCAAATGCATTATAAAGCAGCTAAATAAGAAAATATATATATGTGTAGAGATAAAAAAACACATGCCTACTGATGAATTACTACTATGCCTGAACTGCCTCACTTATTCAAAATCATTCAGGTAATATTTTCAAACTGGTGTTTTAAAAAAAGCAGCAAAAATCTTACTGTGTTCTCACAGCATTTTCATAAAAATGATCATATATATATAGTTTCAGTTTCAAAAGTCTGGTATTTAAGTAATATATTATTTTAACCAGAATTAGCCTGATGAATTGTATTTATTGTAAGCTAAATGTGGATATGTACCAACTCCAACAAGGCACTAAAAACATGATATTATGAAAAGTCACTTTTGGATTTTTTTTTAAGATTAAAAAAAAATATTAATGAATCAAACCAACCAACCAACCAACCAAAAAAAAAAAAAACTTCTAAAACTGTAAAAATTTAACACAAAGTTTCAGGTAAAAAAAATCTAAAAAGAATGTTAATGCCATAGAATATTTAACTGAGCCAAAGAGGAGTGATAATATTTTAATTCCCATCTACCACATCCTCTAATCAAAACTGGGGTGAACTTCAGCAGGGCAAAATTAAAGGGAAGAATTTTAGGAACTGTTAATTGAATTAACTTCATTTTCATTACATGAGTATCCATGGCCATATATAACCAGGCATTTGAGTCCTCACTTTAAAAAAAGGAGAAAAATGCTCATATATGAAATTATTTATATTTCTAAAATTTGGCTTACTAGGTCTTTAAGAATTTAGAGAAATGATTATGCCATGTGGTTCTGGTGATATATTTACTTTTATTGTTTATTTTGTTAATTAGGTCTAGAATATACAATGTGTTTGTCACTGTAAAGCTAGTAGTTCAGAATTGTTTCCTTAAGAAGATAATTTGGAAACTAAAATGTTCCTAATACCTTTGTTAATAAAAACTGAAATAGGCTTTTTGAAAAAGAATTTAATAAAAAAGGAATTAAAAAAAAGCTAAAGCTGAAAGATACTTTAAAATACAAGACAGATACTTACCTTGTAAAAAAATGAATTAAAAAATTGTAATGTGGTTAAATAACAAAGTTCTCTATAGTTTAAATAATTGTACCACGTGGAGTGCAAATCAATCACACCAACCTGCTTGATCTTTCAACAAGTAGTAGTAAGCAAATCGGAGACAGGAAGCATATGCACAGAGATGAAGAGGAAAAAAGAAAAAAACATTATTTCTTTTGTAAAACAAAGAAAAATGTATTATAGCATTTATTTATAGTATAAGTACAGGAGTAAAATTATTATACAAACTGAAATAGAGCAGTTTTATGCAAAAAGAAAAGTATATCAACATAATCAGAGATGATAATTTAAGCAAGAATAGTAAGATTAATTTAGTCATATTTCTAATCAACCTTGATTCCCAAACTTGCAAATATAACAGTTGAGCAACAAATGGAGGACATGGAATTGGGAACCTGCTAAGACCTGGCAAGTAATATAAAGAGCAAAACAGGAAATAAAGCCAATTTTAAAAATTAGTAAGTTAAAAGTAGCAAAAGTCACACTGTCCATTTTCAAAATTTCCCAATTCAATGACCTCTAATAAGGATACATTACAGGTGTGCCCCCCTTTAAGAAAATTGGACTCAAAACCTTCAACCAACTAAACAAACTAGAGAAATTTGCAGTGATCATGTGACTAACAAAAGCACTTAATAAAGAATTTTTAAAGACAGCAATTCTCCCAATACAACTGATTTCCCAACTTGATTTATAAGCATTTTCAAGAAATGCTTATTGCATAAAGTGAAGTACACCTGTACAGTAACAAACTTGCATTCAATCTATTAGTAGACTGTTAAGGGTAATTATAATGATTCTATAGAAGTAAATGATCAAGTGATGATTCAAGCAAACAACATCTAAAAAAAAGGGCCATTCATATTTTTAAAAAGGAAGGTACATACAAGTTACACACAGCAACCACATGCTGGGGCAACCATCTTTCCACGTCATCAACATACCCATAGTGCAACAAAAAGAACTTAACATTATACGCTAGGTACACAAAAAGTAACTAAAACTGCTTGAACTACAATTCATTTCATAACAAATTTTCATGTAAATACTTTTTAAGAATTAAAGTAAAATTTTAAAACAGAAAATTATAGTACCTCCCACTCAGCTATTTTCTTACATTTAGCAACGTATAATATACAAAATGAGACTTCTATATGGTTTCTAAAGCAATGTCATGTCTTTTGAGTTAGCTTATAAAATTAATCATCTTGAAAAAATATAAGAACAATAGAGAAAATAATTCCTAATATTCTGAGAATTCCTCTAGAAAGCTAAAAGCATGAGAACACAATCAAATGTTTTTGTTTTTAGTTTTGGAAAGTTAAGAATATATAGATAATGCTTTAAAAAGCAGTAAGCTGCAAGCTAGTAGAAGAAAGCATCAATTCTCTTCTGAAACTAAAATATAAATAAAATTAATAATACTTTTCAAAATAATTGATGTAATTATGGTTTAAGAAAAAGTTTTAGGTTTGAAATAAGTCAAGACAGATCCTGCACAATTTCTTGTGGATCTGAATTCTCTAATCATAACATAGAAAGTTTCTTAAAATCAATCAGGTCATTTAGAAATAGAGATAAATGGTCATTTGATATAAAATACCATTCAATTTATCTTTACCTGCTTCAAACTTTACATTTTTCTTTATTTGGGAGCTTTTGGTCTTAAGTTACCCCTAAGAATAGGACACCAAAGCATAAAATCTTTTTAACTACAAGATATGTTATAATGGGCACCACTGTACTTCCAAATATAATGTGTACCTTATGAAATTCAGAATTTTGTCATTATAGGTAGGTCCCTTACACTGACTAGGATGTATGATGAAACATGAAAAAGAACCGTAAGAGTTATTCTCTTACACAGCTTACTAGCTCTCTTTACATTATCTCAACTGCAAAAGCATGAATCTCTCTTCCATTGTCTCAAACATAAGCTTAAGCATATGTTTTAACAATTATGGTTAACGGGAAGCAATGAAGAGGGGAGGAAAAATCACCACATGCTTTGTTTTACTGAGAAGTCCAACATGTATTCTTTAAGTCATGACAGGGAGCGGTGCAGCATTTCTCAAATGAAGCCCATGAGTTATGGAAAAGCCAAAGCTCTGTTAGAGAATTTAAGAGCTACCACTCACTAGGCAAGAACTTATCCAGAGGTTTCTCTATGACAGAACATGTGGAGTCTGAACTACTGCTGCTGCTACTGCCTGGAAGACAAAGAAATGAGCCCAACGGGAACCAAAGAAAGAGGAAACAAGAAAATGAACACATACACAGAGAAAGAATTTTAAAGGACAATCAAGTTTGTATTAAAGAACCAAAACTTACTTTCCCTTAAAATCAGTCTTGGCAGTCTATGTAGTATTCTCTAATTACAAAGCCATACAGGGGAATTAGAAACTGTATTCCTTTAAGTATCCACTGTAGGCAAACCTCACTATTCACTTAAAGTACAGTAATTCAGAGGTTTGGAATGACAAGAATAAAAAATAAGTCAATTGGTGACAAGTAAGTCTATTTAAATCATTTACGTTGATAAACTAAAAGAACTGAGCTTTAAAGTCCTGCACAATTAAAGTTATAGGAATGATAAATTACCCTTTAATACAAACAGTTTGGGTACGTCTCCAATTTCACTCTTTCATCTCCAAAACATCAAACTAACAGATATATATGTTCAAGGTTTCACAGCAGAACTTTAGAAGGCTTACTGAAATTTTGAAAATTTCTAAGCCTGGAAGGAAGATGTTACTATTAAATATTTTAATATAGTAAGCAAGTAGTAGCATTTCTCTAAATTCAAATTTTCATTTTTAAACAAATCTATTATCTGTCTTAGCTTTGAATAGCTTACTCTGAAAAAATAGGTATGGACATAAAACCATTTCTCTAAATCAGGGATCAGCAAACACTTGCTGTAAAGGGACAGAAGTGCTTTAGGCTTCACAGGCCATACAGACACATGTGAAGACAGCTGTAGACTATATAAACAAATGAACATGGCTGCTTAATAAACTATATTTTCAAAAAACAGGTGGTGGGCTGATTTTGGTCAGCAGACTACTTGCCAACTCTTGCTCTAAATTATATTTTTCCTGCCTTTTGAAGGATTCTCTATTGCTTTTAAATTTGGGACACCTGATCAAATAGTGATGAGTTATTTTCAGCAAGAACATCTTAATAAGACAAGCAAAATATGCACCAGCTCGAAAACAATGATCCACCATTAATGGAAGAGAGTTCTGAAATAAATATCAGATAAAAAGATCTGAAATGTAGGCCATTATAATGTGCGTCTCTCTTTTGCACTGTCATCTATATCTTTATCCAATATACAGCTTTAATTGATACTTGGAAACAAACACTCTGTGTTAACAGATCAGTACATTTTATAAAGAAAATACATTTTACATGCTATTATATAATAGAATCCTTCTACAAACTTATTAAAAATTCAATGACTTCTAAAGCTCAATCATATTTGAAAAAAATTCACTTTCTCTTAACTTCCTAAAGTATTCAGATTCCTAACATAGATAAAAGTCCCCACATTAAAATCCCACATGAAATTTAAAAATGGAATATCTACTATCACAGATTTTTATAATTCTAAGTAGTATAAAAAACTAGAACATACTGTATACTGATTCATCTAGAAATAACAGATCAGTATAGGAGGGAAAAATAATGCAAAGTTAACCAGGTATATGGCAAATCCTCTGTTCAAACTGCTACCACAATTAAAAAATGGCAAAATAAAAAGCATGTACTCAACAGCCTTAGGAATGTTAAACCATCATTAGGCAGCAATCTCATTTAATTTCTAGAACACTGAAATGAACTTACTCCTTCTTTTTTTCCTTTTCTCTCCATCTTCTCCAACCTCACCCTCTTCATCATCCTCTTCCTCTGAACCGCTGATATCAGAGCCTGATATTTCTTCCCCTTGAACAGAAATTTAATACAATGATATTTATTCTGTACTAGGTCACTGCCTATTCAGGAAACGCCTATATCAACTTTCTTCATTAAGTTTTTGTGCCCTAAACAAACCTTATTTTAATATTCCTAGAGAGTATATCAGATATGTTAGCCTCAGGAACAGGTATGATATACACAGAGGCTTTATTTTTAAAGTTCCTAAAGAGAAGTTAGACTTTGACCTATTTAAACTTTCAAGTGATTATAGTTTTAAATGTTCATGTTAGACGTATTATTTCAATGTTTGAAAAATATGATCACTTTTGGAAAGCATTTTTTCCTCAGTTTTCTATTTAAGATTTCATTTATTTATTTTTATAAATGCCACATCTCACTGGCTCATTTCTTTTGCTTCTCTATTTTTTGGCTCACTGGGTCTTCGTTACCATGTGAAGGCTTCTCCAGCTGCAACCGGCAGGCTCTAGAGCGCGTGGGCTCTGTACTTACGGCGCACAGGCTTAGTTGCAGTACGTGGGATCTTAGTTCCCTGATCAGATATGGAACTTGGGTCCCTTGCATTGAGAGCATGGAGTCTTATCCACTGGACCACCAGGAAAATCTCTAAGATTTTAAATAATCTATTCAACCTTTTTATATTTTAAGAGCCATACAACTGTCATCTAACACATGATCCCACTCTTAGGACTATATCGCATCAAGTAATAGAAGGGCTTATTTGTACAACAAATATGTTAATTAAAAATAAATTTTTTAAAGGAAATTATAAAGCTAATATTAATGCAAATCAGTACTATGGCACCTTCAAAGTAGTTATTTAAAATTACCACTGTCCACATATGAAATGTCTAGGAAAATAAAGATAACTGGGTGGAAGGGAGTAAAATATACACTAATTGTAACAGCTGAACCTAAAAAACAAAAAGTGGAAAGAATTCAGGGTCTTGGGAGAAGAAATTCATTACACATATATTTCTTCAGGTCCAGAAATAATAACACCCTGGCAGCAATGAGTACACCTAATGCCTATATCTTGGTTTCTAAATACCATTCTCCAATGAAAGGAACCAGGGAGAAACAGATGATTTTAAGAACAAGATAAGGAAAATATAAAAATGAGCCCCAAACACCTATGGTGCCAGAAAATGAAGAAGTGGTAAGCAAACTGATGAGAGCATGCTGAAAGGATACAGGAACTACCCTGAAAGATCTCCTGATGGCCAAAGCTGGAACAATTTGAACAATAAAATAAATAATATTATTGTATTATAAACCCACAGACTAAAATAAATATCCAATGAGTCCATACTGACATTAAAAAATACTCAAACAAATAGGGGAGAGGAGACTGATCTTCCTTACACTAAAATTCAGAACACTAAACATTAGAAAAATGGGAAGAAAACGTTATCACTGAGCAAATCCACAGAACTCTGTTGGATGCTAAAATTAGTGGAAGAGAAGTATGATGAGAAACAGAAGTTTTGTATAATGTCAAAAGTATATTGCCACAAGATATAAATTAATTACAAAGGAAATAATAAAATAAATTTACAGTGGAGAAAATTTGCAGAATAATTATGAGAAGTGAAAGTCAAAGTCACTCAGTCGTGTCTGACTCTTTGCAACCCCACAGACTATACGGTCCGTGGAATTCTCCAGGCCAGAACACTGGAGTGCGTAGCCTTTCCCTTCTCCAGGGGATCTTTCGGTGGTGAAAATTTGCAGAATAATTATGAGAAAACTACAGATAAATTCAAATTGAGGAACATTCTACAAATATATGACCAATACTCTTCAAAAATGTCATAATTACAAAGACTGAGGAATTAGAGACTGAAGGAAATTAAACAGACATGACAACTATCAATAAATGCAATGCATGATCTATAACTGGATCCTCAACTACAAAAAAGGGCAGTAAAGAGGAAACTCAAAATTCTAGGAAGAATCTATGGGTTAGTTAATAAGTCTGTATCACTGTAAATTTCCTGGTGTGATAATCATCTTACAGGATTACATAAGATGTTAACATCAGGAGAAGCTGGGTAATAGGTACATAGGAACTCTCCTTGCTATACTTGTGAGTTTTCTATAAACCTAAAATTATTTTGAAATAAAAGTTTAAAAGTTACTCTTTCAATATTTTTGCCTATTTTTAGATTACTCCTATGATCAACTCTATTAACTGGATTATAAGAAATGTCCTAAGAGTGTAAATAAAATGAAGTTTATTAAAAATAAGTTAGCATTACCATATATCTAGCAACTTCACCTCTGGATATATATCCTAAAGAACTGAAAGCAAGGACTCGAACAGGTATTTGTACACCCACATTCATAACATCATTATTCTCAATAGTCAAAAGGTAGAAGCAACCCAAGTATACATCAACAGATGAAAGGATAAGAAACATGGAAGAAAATTCTGACTCATGCCACAATATGGATGACTCTGAGGACCTTATGCTAAGTAAAATAATCCAGACACAAAAGGAGACATATTGTATGATTCTACTTATAACGGGGTACTTAAAATAGTCAAATTCATAGAAAGTAGAATAACGGTTACCAGGGGTTGAGGGAGAGAGCAAGATGGGGATTTAGCATTTAGTGGGTACAGAGAGAGGTTCATTTTGGGATTATTAAAAAGTCCTGGAGATGGATGGTGGTGACAGCTGCAGAACACTGCCAATGTACTTAATGCCACAGAACTTAACACAAAAATACTTAAAATGGTAAATTTTATGTTATGTATTATATATTTTACCACAATTTTTTAAATGTAAAAATTGGGTCAGAAATATATGAACTCAATACTAACAAATCTAAGAAATTTTGTATCTTTGAAACATACTGACTATAAATACCACCTAGTGGTCACAGTTAAAATACCAAATTCCATTATCTAAGAGGCAGCTAAATTATACCTCTTCCTCAATAATCTTACTCAAATTTATTGAATCAGCACCTTCTTCAAATGTTTGCGATGTCTGGATCTGGATTTTACATCTGATTTAACCAGTTTCCCCATAGACTGGAGACAGGCAATTTCAAAGCCCTTTATTCTCCAGGTATGTAAAGGAGTCCGGTGCCAGCCAGTTCATAGCATGAAGATTCAGGGAGTTACTGACCACCTAACGACGGTTGGTAAATTTCTTACCCTCATGACAAGGTCTTCAAATTTTCTAAACATCTAACATCATATCTTGTTAGAAAAGGATTTCCAAAATAGAATCTCATGTTCAAATTTAAATATGAAAGCATATTTTCAAGGCCATTCAATCAATTTTTACTTATGTAAACTAGGTTTACATGAGCAGTCAATGCACTGATTATGTTAGAGCCTTTGTTTGTGTGGATCACAACTGTGGAAAATTCTTAAGGAGATGGGAATACCAGACCACCTTACCTGCCTCCTGAGAAACTTGGATGCAGGTCAAGAAGAAACAAACTGACTGGTTGTTAGAACCAAAAAAGTGACTGGTTCAAAACTGGGAAGGAAGTACAACAAGGCTATACGCCGTCACTCTGTTTATTTAACTTCTACGCAGAGAATACCATGCGAAATGCTGGGCTGGATGAATCACAAGCTGGAATCAAGACTGCTGGGAGAAGTTTCAACAACCTCAGATATGCAGATGATACCACTCTAATGGCAGAAAGTGAAGAGGAACTAAAGAGCCTGTTGATGATGGTGAAAGAGGAGAGTGAAAAAGCTGGCTTAAAACTCAACATTAAAAGAACTAAGATCATGGCATCTCATCCCATCACTTCATGACAAATACAAGGGGAGAAAGTGGAAACAGTGACAAATTTTATTTTCTTGGATTCCAAAATCACTGTAGATGGTGACTATAGCCATGAAATTAAAAGACAGTTGCTCCTTGGAAGGAAAGCTATGACAAATCTAGACAGCATATGAAAAAGCAGAGGTATCACTTTGCCAACCAAGTTCCACACAGTCAAAGCTATGGTTTTTCCAGTAGTCATGTATGAATGTGAGGGTTGGACCATAAAAAATTCTGAGTGCCCAAGAATTGATGCTTTTGAACTGTGGTGCTGGAGAAGACTCTTGAGAGGACCCTGGACTGCAAGGAGATCAAACCAGTCAATCTTAAAGGAAACAAACCCTGAATACTCATTGGAAGGACTGATGCTGAAGCTCCAATAATTTGGCCACCTGATGATGTAAAGAGCCAACTCACTGGAAAAGACCCTGATGCTGGGAAAGACTGAAGGGGGCAGCAGAGGATGAGATGGTTAGATAGCATCACTGACTCAGTAGACATGAATCTGAGGAAACTCCAGGAGACAGTGGACAGGAAGGGAATCCTGGTGTGCTGCAGTTCATGGGGTTGCAAGGAGTAGAATGCAACTTGGCAAGTGAACAATAACTAACAACAAACTAGGTTTACCCATAACTCTGTGACTGCTTTATTTACTTCAAATAATAATGTCTGACATCTGTTACAAAGAACTCTGGTCATAATAAACTAATGTATGGTAGAACTCACATATAGAGAGAATCAAAAATTTCTTGTTTAATAAGTGGTCATATGAAATTTTTACAAAAGATCATGAGGACTGAGATGGAGGTTTAAATCAAATGAATTTTTAAATCACTGCACATATATTACATAATTTTACTTGAGCTTAATGTGAAAATGCTTAATAATGTAAGTAGCAAGTTACTTTGTAAAAATATTCCCTTAAACATCAACATCAGAGGTTCAGATAATTTTTAATAGGTGGTTTTATTAGAACGGGCTTCCCTGGTGGCTCAGAGGTTAAAGTGTCTGCCTGGAATGCAGGAGACCTGGGTTCGATCCCTGGGTTGGGAAGATCCCCTGGAGAAGGAAATGGCAACCCACTCCAGTACTCTTGCCTGGAGAATCCCATGGAGGGAGGAGCCTGGTGGGCTACAGTCCACGGGGTCGCAAAGAGTCGGACATGACTGAGCGATTTCACTTTCACTTTCACTTTATTAGAACATTTATTGGTAAAAAACACATTTTTAACCATAACCAACATTAAGATTAATATTTTCAAGAAAATGTTACCTTCTTCAAGCTTTTTTTTCAGTTCTTCTATTTCCTTCTGAAACTGACGAAGCAAAGCATCTTTTGGATCTTCATTAATTCTAGCTTTATTTTTAATATTCTTAGCACGATTAGCATACCGCAATGTACTGATGGTTTCATCATAATTGTAATCTGCTGGCCCAATATTTGCACACTGTTGAATTAGGAACACAAAATATTCTGCTGTACACATGATACAGTTAAAAAACTTTAATTTATTTTTATAAATAAATATTTATAATATTATTTTATTATTAAATTTTAAATTTTATTTATATTTTGGCCACACTGCATGGCATGCAAAAATATTTTTATAAATAAATAATATTTATAATAGTATTTTTATTATTACATTTTAATTTCAAAATTTTATTTATATTTTGGCCACGCTGCATGGCATGCATGATCTTAGTTCCCTGATCAGGGATGGACACTGCGCATCCCCTGCAACGGAAGCACAAGGTCTTAATCCCTCACTGGACTACCAGGGACATTCCAACACACTTAAAATTAATACTACCATTATGACTATATCAAAGAATTCTGGGACATATTTCCACTCTGGCTGTGAAAAAGAGGGCATCACCCCATGGGCTTCCAAACAATCCAATTATAGGCTAGCACACATGGTGTGCTAGAAAAAATAACCACAAATTTTAAAAAGTAAAATAATCGATAGTTTTAAAAATGTTATGAATATCAATCGCTGGCATAAATCAGAACCTTAAAATTTTCCTGATGGTAACTAAACCACCAATTAAGTCTTACCATCATGGTTTTTGAATTTCCTCCTAAGGAATCCTGAAGAAGACGAGTCAATTTAGAATTACGATAAGGCACATGAGTGCTTTTTCCATCAACCAAGGCAGAAATAACATTACCAAGGGTGGAAAGCGAAAGATTGATTTTTGTAGCTTCTTTTAGGCGCTGTCCAGTGGCTCCAGTTTTTGCTTGTCTTTCTGAACCCTAGCAATAAACAGAGACAGAAGTAAAGCTAAAACAAAAAAATACAGAATATTCTTCCCAAAGTTAAAAAAAAGTATTTTAACAGTAAAAACTCTAATATGATATCTGGAATTCACTTCAAAATAATACTGGAAGGGAAGAAGTGGCTGAGGGTAGAGAAGAAATAGAACTGGACATGAACTGGTAACTATTAAAGTTGGGTGATGAGTACATGGAAAATTATACTATTCTTTGTTTGTATAGGTTAGAAACAGTCCATAACTAATAGTAAGTTAAACACACATATAAAACTTAAATATATATATATATATAATCACTCATTTTCACTTGAGTTATTACTCATTTATAAAATAAAAAGAAACTACCAGAGTTATTCTTAACTAGCATCCTCTTACTTACAGCAAGATCTACAAGATGAAGCTTCCCCATCCTGACATGCATGTTACCATCAACACCTTTCTCACTGCATTCTATAGTAATTGTAAAGATGGCAGGGAACGGGAACTATGTTCATTCATATTAGTTGCACCAACAGAACCTTGAATAAAAGAAGGAAACTCTTTAAAACTATTAACAACAAGGAATGCCTCTAAAAACTATTAACAACAGGGAATGCCTCTAAAAATAATATCCAAAATACTAAATTTCATCACAGCCAAAAGCCAGAGAACATGATTAAAACACAAAAGCTTAGGTGTATTTAGCTATGAAATTTCTGACATTTATGTTGGTAACAAAAAACTAACTTTTTCATATTAAAGAGGTACTTTTAGGATAAAATACTTAATTTCAAGTATTACTGGCTTAAAAAATTAACTGACTTTAAGATATATGTTAAATAGTTCAAAAAATAAACTTCTGTTTCAGCTGTCTCTAAAAGATATATTCTGGGAACAATCACAGGAATAATTTCATATATACATTAGATGATAACAAAAATCATCAGGGTAAAACCGCTTGCAACAGCAAGACATCAAAAACAATCAACAGGGCAGCAGTTAATCAATTATGTTAACAGAATAGTCACACTATGTATGACGAAGCAGTCTCTTAAAAAAATAAGGCAGATCTTAATGACATGGAAAGATACTCAAAACATATGACTAGAGAGTAAAAAGTTAGGAGTATAGAGTATAATCTCATTTCTGTAAAACAAAAGCATCCATTCAATATATGCTAAGAATTTGAGTGTGTATTTTTGTTTTACATGAATATATTGTGCAAACAAAAAGATGCTTTCCATATGACCCAGCAATCCCACTGCTGGGCATATACACCAAGGAAACCAGAATTGAAAGAGACATGTGTACTCCAATGTTCATCGCAGCACTGTTTATAAAAGCCAGGACATGGAAGCAACCGAGATGTCCATTAGCAGACGAATGGATAAGAAAGCTGTGGTACATATACACAATGGGGTATTACTCAGCCATTAAAAAGAATACATTGGAATCAGTTCTAATGAGGTGGATGAAACTGGAACCTATTATACAGAGTGAAGTAAGCCAGAAAGAAAACACCAATACAATATACTAACGCATATATATGGAATTTAGAAAGATGGTAACAATAACCTTGTATGCAAGACAGCAAAAGAGACACAGGTGTATAGAACAGTCTTTTGGACTCTGTGGGAGAGGACGAGGGCAGGATGATATGGAAGAATGGCATTGAAACATGTAAATTATCATATATGAAGCAAATAGCCAGTCCAGGTTTGATGCATGATACAGGGTGCTCGGGACTGGTGCACTGGGATGACCCAGAGGGATGGGATGGGGAGGGAGGTGGGAGGGGGGTTCAGGATGAGGAACACATGTACAACCGTGGCAGATTCATGCCAATATATGGCAAAAACCAATACAATATTGTAAAGTAAAATAAATAAATAAAAAAGATGCTTTATTCTTCACAATGGGCATGTATGGGTTTTTTCCTTAAATTCCAAAGTATTTTAAAAGCAATATGTTAATTTCATCCAACACCAAAATTATTTTCCTACTATACATTCATGGCCAGCTGTGATTTTAGAATTTAAACATTAAAAGGGTACTCTTTATCAGCAAATAGCTATATTACAAGTCAGATAACTAGAATGTAAATTGCATAGATAAGGAAAAGTAAAGCTCAATGAAAGAAGGTAAATGGAAATCAGTGAGGGAAAATGCAAGGATTTGTGACTCGTACATAATCTTTTCCTATTTTCTTTCAAATCATGAATTTTAAAAAATCAAATTTATGAATTTTTACACAAGCTATAAAAAAAACAAATAAATCTAACATCACTTCAAATCATCTAACCAGAAGAAACACACTATACGTATTTCCACAGCATCAATTCAGTTCAGTCACTCAATCATGTCTGACTCTTTGCGACCCTATGGAATGCAGCACGCCAGGCCTCCCTGTCCATCACCAATTCCCAGAGCTTGCTCAGACTCATCTCCATCAAGCTGGTGATGCCATCCAACCATCTCATCCTCTGCCGTCCCCTTCTCTTCCCGCCTTCAATCTTTCAGAGCATCAGGGTCTTTTCCATGAGTCAATTCTTTGCATGAGGTGGCCAAAGTATTGGAGTTTCAGCTTCATCATCAGTCCTTCCAATGAACACCCAGGACTGATCTCCTTGAGGATGGACTGGTTGATCTCCTTGCAGTCAAGGGACTCTCAAGAGTCTTCTCCATCACAGTTCAAAAGCATCAATTCTTCAGTGCTCAGCTTTTTTTATCGTCCAACTCCCACATCCATACATAACTTCTGGAAAAACCATAGCTTTGACTAAACAGACCTTTCTCAGCAAAGTAATGCCTTGCTTTTTAAATACAGTCTAGATTTGTCATAGCTTTTCTTCCAAGGAGCAAGCGTCTTTTAATTTCATGGCTGCAGTCCCCAACTGCAGTGATTCTGGAGCCCAAGAAATAAAGTCTGTCACTGTTTTCATTGTTTCCCCATTTATTTGCCATGAAGTGATGGGACTGGATGCCATGATTTTCATTTTTTTGAATGTTGAGTTTTAAGTGAACTTTTTCACTCTCCTCTTTCACTTTCATCAAGAAGCCCTTCAGCTCCTCTTCACTTTCTGCCATAAGGGTGGTGTCACTGCATATCTGAGGTTATTTATATTTCTCCCACCAATCTTGATTCCAGCTTGTGCATCATCCAGCCCGGCATTTCATATTGATGTCTGCATCAAAGTTAAGTAAGCAGAGTGACAATATACAGCCTTGACGTACCCTTTCCCAATTTGGAACCAGTCTGTTGCTCCATGTCCTGTTCTAACTGTTGCTTCTTGACCTGCATACAGATTTCTCAGGAGGCAGGTAAGGTGTTCTGGTATTCCCATCTCTTGAAGAATTTTCCACAGTTTGTTGTGATACACACTGTCAGAGGCTTTGGCATAGTCAATAAACCAGAAGTTTCTCTGGAATTCTCTTGCCTCCTCTATGATCCAACGGATGTTGGCAATTTGATCTCTGGTTTCTCTGCCTTTTCTAAATCCAGCTTGAACATCTGGAAATTCTCAGTTCATGTACTCTGGAAACATTGCTTGGAAAATTTTAGCATTACTTTGCTAGCGTGTGAGATGAGTACAATTGTGCAGCAGCCTGAACATTCTTTGGCATTGCCTTTCTTTGGGATTGGAATGAAAACTGACCTTTTCTAGTCCTGTGGCCACTGCTGAGTTTTCCAAAACTGCTGGCATATTGAGTGCAGCACTTTAACAGCATCAATTTTTAGGATTTTAGGGTTCCACAGCATAGGTTTTTTTTTTTTTGCACTTAACATTATCTCTACATATATTTCCATGTTAAAAAACAACTTAAAATTTTTACTAAAATTGATTTTGTTATTGCCTTGCTGAGAGATATTTGGAATTGCTTCCTAGTTATATTTTATAAAGGAAACTAATATGAGCATCTTTGAGCAGATACCTTTTTTCTCTTTAGAATTATATCCATGGGATATATTTTTTAAACTGGAACTACCTTATGAAAGGATTGGAACAGTTTTATTGCTATGTGATTATCTAATCAAACCATAGCAGTATTTTAATCTGAAAAAGTCATATTTAATATTTTAATACCCATTATTTTTGCAATATAAGTAAAGCATGCTACTTATGATTGTGATTTTTCTCTTTCCCGTTATGAAAACAAACCAATGCGACAGACATTGTATCAAAAGTAACCTACATTAAATTTTACAATGCCTAGGAAAGAACAGCTTGCAGCAGTTGAGTAGATTCAATGACCCAACCTAATGATACACCATATAATGGAAATAAAACTAAACACTTCCATAGCTGTAATTTTTGTCAAAATGTTTAGTTTAGAATATAAAATGAAAATTTTTTTGTTTTTAAGATGGTACAGAAAAACTGATCCCAATCCTCCTCCCCACCACCCTCTCTCCTCTTCCTTGGCAATCACTAGTCTGTTCTCTGTATCTGTGAGTCTGTTTTTGTTTTCATAGATATGTCCATTTGTGCTGTATTTTAGATCCTACATATAAGGCACATTACATGGTGTTTGTCTTTCTAACTTACTTCACTTTGTATGAAAATCTCTAGGTCCATCCATATGCTACAAATGGCACTATTTCATTCTTTTTTGTGTCTGAGTAACTGAGTTTCCCAGAGGGCATTAGTGGTAAAAAAACCCACCTGCCAATGCAGGAAATATAAGAGACACAGGTTCAATCCCTGGATCAGGAAGATCCCCTGGAGAAGAACATGCAATCTACTCCAATATTCCTGACTAGAGAGTCCCATGGACAGAGGAGCCTGGCAGGCTATGGTCCATGGGGTTGCAGTCAGACATGACAGAAACAACTTAGCATGCATATACACAATATCACATTGTATGTATATAGATATATAGATTCATATTAATATGTACATACTTTATGTATCAATATGTGTACATGTGTATGTTAATATATATACATTATATACCACATAAATATATATATATTAGTATATACATACATATATTAATTTACAAACACACACCCCACATACTTTTTATCCATTTATCTGTCAATGGATATTTAAGTTGTTTCCAAGTCTTGGATACTGTGAATATTAATGCCATGAATACTAGGTTGCATGTATCTATTTTTTTAAGTTGCTCAATATTTTTTTTTAATTGAAGGATAATTGCTTTACAGAATTTTGTTGTTTTCTGTCAACCTCAACATGAATCAGCCATAAGTATGTGTGTGTGTGTGTGTGTGTGTGTGTATATCTCCCCTCCCTTTTGAACCTCCCTCCCATCTCCCTCCCCATCCTACCCCTCTAGATTGACACAGAGCCCCTGTTTGAGTTTCCTGAAACTTACAGCAAATTTCTGTTGACTATATTTTACATATGGTAGTGTAAGTTTCCATGTTACTCTTTCCATATATATCACCCTCTCCTCCCCTCTCTCCATGTCCATAAGTCTGTTCTCTGTTTCTCCACTGCTGCCCTATAAATATATTGTTCAGTCCCATTTTTCTAGATTCCTTACATGTGCGTTAGAATGCGATATTTATCTTTCTCTTTCTGACTCATTTCACTTTGTATAATAGGTTCTAGGCTCACTCACGTCATCAGAACTGACCAAATGCGTTCCATTTTATGGCTGAGTAATATTCCATTGTGTATATGTACCACAACTTCTTTTTCCATTCATGTCGATGGACATCTAGGTTGCTTCCATGTTCTAACTATTGTAAATAGTGCTGCAATGAACAATGGGATACATGTGTCTTTTTCAACTCTGGTTTCCTCAGGGTATATGCCTAGGAGTGGGATTGCTGGGTCATATGGTGGTTTTATTCGCAATTTTTTAAGGAATCTCCATACCATCTTCCATAGGGGCTGTATCAATTTACATTCCCGCCAACAGTGCAAGAGCGTTCCCTTTTCTGTACACCCTCTCCAGCGTTTACTGTTTGTAGATTTTTTGATGACCATTCTGACTGGTGAGAGGTGATATCTCATTGTGGTTTTGATCTGCATTTCTCTAATAATGAGCGATGTTGAGCATCTTTTCATGTGTTTGTTAGCTTTCTGTATGTCTTCTTTGGAGAAATGGCTGTTTAGGGGTTTTGCCCACTTTTTGATTGGGTTGAGTTTCTAGTATTGAGTTGTATGAGCTGCTTGTATATTTTGGAAATTAACCCTTTGTCAGTTGTTTCATTTGCTATTATTTTCTCCCATTCTGAAGGCTGTCTTTTCACCTTGTTTATACTTTCCTTTGCTGTGCAAAAGCTTTTAAGTTTAATCAGGCCCCACTTACTTACTTTTGTTTTTATTTCCCTTACTCTAGGAAGTGGGTCATAGAGGATCTTGCTTTATGTCATTGAGTGTTCTGCTCATGTTTTCCTCTAAGAGTTTTATAGTTTCTGGTCTTACACTTAGGTCTTTAATCCATTTTGAGTTCATCGTTGTGTATGGTGTTAGGCAGTGTTCTAATTTCATTTTCTGATATGCAGCTGTCCAGTTTTCCCAGCACCATTTATTGACGAGGCTGTCTTTGTCCCATTGTACATTCTTGCCTCCTTTGTCAAAAATAAGGTACCCATAGGTGCACGGGTTTATTTCTGGGCTTTCTTATTTCTTGTTCCATTGGTCTGTATTCTGTTTTTGTTCCAATACTGTCTTGATGACTGTAGATTTGGAGCATAATCTGAAGTCAGGAAGGTTGATTCCTCCAGCTACATTCTTCTTTCTCAAGACGGCTTTGGCTATTTGAGGTCTTTTACGTTTCCATATGAATTGTGAAATTTTTTGTTCTAGTTCTGTGAAAAATGCCACTGGTAATTTGAGAGGGATTGCACTGAATCTGTAGATTGCATTTGGCAGTATAGTCATTTTCACAATACCCAGGAACATGGAATATCTCTCCATCTGTTTGTCTTTGATTTTCTCATCAGTGTCTTATAATTTTCTGTATACAGTTCTTTTGTCTCCTTAGGTAAGTTTATTCCTACATATTTAATACTTTTTGTTGCAATGGTGAATGGGATTGACTCCTTAATTTCTCTGATTTTTTCATTGGTAGTATATAAAAACATAAATGATTTCTGTGTATTGATGTTGTATCTTGCAACTTTGCTAAATTCACTCATGAGCTCTAGTAATTTTCTGATACTATCTTTAGGGTTTTCTATGTACCGTATCATGTCATCTGCACACAGTGAGAGTTTCACTTCTTTTCCAATCTGGATTTCTTTTTTTTCTTCTCTGATTGCTGTAGTTAGGACTTCCAGAACTATGATGAGTAATAGTGGTGAAAGTGGACACCTTTGCCTTGTTCCTGATCTTTGGGGGAATGCTTTCAGCTTTTCACCATTGAGAATAATGTTTGCTGTAGGCTTCTCATATATGCCCTTTACTACGTTAAGGTAGGTTCCTTCTATGCCCATTTCTGGAAGACATTTAATCATAAATGGGTGGTGAATTTTGTCAAAGGCTTTTTCTGAATCTATTGAGATTATAATATGGTTTTTATCTTTCAATTTGTTAATATGGTATATCACACTGATTGATTTGCATATAATGAAGAATCCTTGGATTCCTGGTATAAACCCAACTTGATCATACTGTATTAGCTTTCTGATGTGTTGCTGAATTCTGTTTGCTAAAATTCTGTTGAGGATTTTGCATCTATGTCCATCAGTGATACTGGCCTATAGCTTTCTTTTTTGGTGTTGTCTTTGTCTGGTTTTGGTATCAGAGTGATGGTGGCCTTGTGGAATGAGTCTGGAAGTGTTCCTTCCTCTGCAATTTCTTCAAAGAGTTTTAGAAGGATAGGCAGTAGCTCTTCTCTAAATGTTTGATAGAATTCTCCTGGGAAGCCATCTGGTCCTGGGCTTTTGTTTTTTGGGAGATTTCTGATCACAGCTTTAATTTCAGTGCTTATAATTGGGTTGTTCATAATTTCTATTTATTCCTGGTTCAATCTTGGAAGATTGAACTTTTCTAAGAACCTGTCCCTTTCTTACAGGTTATCCATTTTATTGCCATATAGTTGTTCATAATAGTCTCTCATAATCCTTTGTATTTCTGCATTGTCTGTTGTAACCTCTCCTTTTTCATTTCTAATTCTGTTGATTTGATTCTTCTCTCTTTTTTTCTTGATGAGTCTGGCTAAAGGTTTGTCAATTTTGTTTATCTTCTCAAAGAACCAGCTTCTAGTTTTACTAATCTTTACTATTGTTTCTTTCATTTCTATTTCATTTATTTCTGCTCAGATCTTTATGACTTCTTTCCTTCTACTAATTTTGAGGGAGTTTTCTGTTCTTTCTCCAGTTGTTTTAGGGGTAAAGTTAGGTTGTCTAGTCTATGTTTTTGTTTCTTGAGGTAGGATTGTATTGCTGTAAACTTCCCTCTTGGGACTGCTTTTGCTGCATCCCACAGGTTTTGAATTGTCATCTTTTCATTGTCATTTGTTTCTAGAGATTTTTTGATTTCCCTTTGATTTCTTCAATAACTTGTTGGTTATTCAGAAATGTGTTATTTAATCTCCATGTGTTTGTGTTTCTTACAGTTTTTCTCTTGTAATTGATATCCAGTCTCATAGCATTGTGGTCGGAGAAGATGTTTGATATGATTTCAATTTTCTTAAATTTACTGAGGTTTGATTCGTGACCTAAGATGTGGACTATCCTGGAGAATATTCATGTGCACTTGAGAAGGTGTATTCTTCTGCATTTGGATGGAATGTCCTGAAGATATCTATGAGATCCATCTTATCTAATGCATCATTTAAGACTTTTGTTTCCTTATTAATTTTCTGTTTCGATGATCTGTCCATTGGTGTGAGTAGGGTGTTCAAGTCTCCTACTATTGTTGTGTTACAGTCAATTTCTCTTTTTAGGTCTGTTAGTGTGTCTTGTGTCTTATGTATTGAGGTGCTCCTATGTTGGGTGCATAGATATTTACAATTGCTATGTCTTTCTCTTGGATTGATTCCTTTATCATTACGTAGTGTCCTTCCTTATCTCTTGTAATCTTCTTTATCTTAAGGTGTATTTGTCTGATAAAAGGACTGCTACTCCAGCTTTTCTTTGCTTCTCATTTGCATGGAATATATTTTTCCATCCTGTCACCTTCAGTCTATATGTGTCTTTAGGTCTGAAGTGGGTTTCTTGTAGACAGCATATATATGGGTCTTATTTTTTTATCCATTCAGCCAGTCTGTGTCTTTCAGTTGGAACACTTAATCCATTTACATTTAAAGTAATTATTGATATATATGTCTCTATTGCCATTTTCTTAATGTTTAGGATTGATTTTGTAGATCTTTTTTCTTCTCCTGTATTTCTTGACTATATAAGTCCATTTAACATTTGTTGTAAAGTTGGTTTGGTGGTATCAAATTCTCTTAACTTTTGCTTGTCCAAAAAGCTTTTGATTTCTCCATCAATTTTGAATGAGATCCTTGCCAGGTACAGTAATCTTGGTTGTAGATATTTCCCTTTCAGTACTTTAAATATATCCTGCCATTCTCCTCTGGCCTGCAGAGTTTCTGCTGAAAGATCAGCTGTTAAGCATATGAGGTTTCCCTTGTATGTCACATGTTGCTTCTCCCTTGCTGCTTATAATATTCTTTGTATTTAGTCTTTGTTAGTTTGATTGGTATGTGTCTTGGGGTGTTTCTCCTTGGGTTTATCCTGTATAGGACTCTTTGTGCCTCTTGTATTGATTGGCTATTTCCCTTTCCATGTTGGGGAAATTTTCAGCTGTAATCTCTTCAAAAATTTTTTCATATCCTTTCTTTTGCTCTTCTTCTGGGACCCCTAAAATTCAAATGCTGGTGCATTTGATATTGTCCCAGAGGTCTCTGAGATTATCCGTAGTTCTTTGCATTCTTTTTACTTTATTCTGCTCTTCAGAAGTTATTTCCACCATTTTATCTTCCAGGTCACTGATTTGATTTTCTGTTTCAGATATTCTGCTATTGATTCTTTTTAGAGTAATTGTGTTGTTTGTCTCTGTTTATTCTTTAATTCTTCTAGGTCTCTGTTAATTGTTTCTTGAATTTTCTCCGTTTTCTTTCAAGGTTTTTGATCATCTTTACCATCATTATTCTGAATTCTTTTTCTGGTAGTTTGCCTATTTCCTCTCCATTTATTTGGACTTCTGTGTTTCTAGTTTGTTCCTTCATTTGTGTAGTATTTCTCTACCTTTTCATTATATTTTTTAACTTATTGTGTTTGAGGTCTCCTTTTCCCAGGCTTCAAGGTTGAATTCTTTCTTCCTTTTGGTTTCTGCCCTCCTAAAGTTGGTCCAGCAGTTTGTGTAAGTTGTGTATAGGGTGAAATTTGTTCTGAGTTTTTGTTTGTTTATTTTTCCTCTGATTGGCAAGGCTGAAGTGAAGTTGCTCAGTTGTACCTGACTCTTTGCGACCCCATGGGCTGTAGCCTATCAGGCTCCTCCATCCATGGGATTTTCCAGGCAAGAGTGCTGGAGTGGATTGCCATTTCCTTCTCCAGAGGATCTTCCCGACCCAGGAATCGAACCCGGGCCTCCCACATTGCAGGCTGAGTGAGGTGGTAATCCTGTCTGCTGATGATTGGGTTTATATTTTTGTTTGGTTTGTTGTTTAAATGAGGGTTCCTACACAGGGTGCTATCGGTGGTTGGGTGATGGCAGGTCTTGTATTCCAGTGGTTTCCTTTGTATGAGTTCTCACTATATGATACCCTCAAGGGTTAGTTCTCTGTAGTCTAGGGTCTTGGTCTCCCACTCCTAAGGCTCAGGGAGTGATTTCTGGTCAGGAACAAAGATTCCACAAGTGGTCTGTTATGGCATTAAGTGAGATTAAAACAAATATCCAAAATTGAGAAAACAAAGATGAGCCCCAGACAAATGGCAGTTACAAAATCAGGCAAATAATAATTACAATAATGGAGTATACACATATACATATATACCCAGGAGCAAAGTCAAAACAGTCCAACAAAAATCAAGTACAATAGACTGACCCAGCAAACAAAGGAAATCAAAAATTATATTTACCAGTTAGGAACAAACTAAAGCACAAACTGGAAAACAAAACTAAGGCAAGGTGGCAAGTGGGGAATAAAGCAATGAAAGAAAACTAACAATATGTTGAGAGGAAAGGAAAGGAAAGAAAGACTAGATATGCAAAATTAAATAGAGGCAACTGAAGAAGATTTACATAAAGATTAACTGCAAGGGGAAAAGAACAGTAGGAAAGGCAAACAAAGGAATAAATATAGAAAAAACATAATAGGTTTTAAAAAATTAAAAATTAGAATTATAAAAAAGAGGGAAAAAAAAAACCAGAAGAAGAAAAAAGGAAAACTCCACAGAACTGCAAAAGCCCAACACAGATGCAGGGGTTTATAACAACAATAAAAAGTATGACTGAATATACACATCTACATATATACCCATAAGCAAAACCAAAACAGTACAACAAAATAAAGCACAATAGATTGACCCAGGGAACAAAGGGAACCAAAAATTATGTGTCAGTTCAGCTAGTCGCTTGGTTATGTCTGACTCTGCAACCCCATGAACCGCAGCACACCAGGCCTCCCTGTCCATCACCAACTGCCAGAGTCTACCCAAACTCATGTCCATTGAATCAGTGATGCCATCCAACCATCTCATCCTCTGTCGTCCCCTTCGCCTCCTGCCCTCAATCTTTCCCAGCATCAGGGTCTTTTCAAATGAGTCAGCTCTTCATATGAGGTGGCCAAAGTACTGGAGTTTCACTTCATCATCAGTCCTTCCAATAAACACCCAGGACTGATCTCCCTGCAGTCCAAGGGACTCTCAAGAGTCTTCTCCAACACCACAGAACAAAACTAAAGCACAAACTGAAAAACAAAACTAAGGCAAGATGCCAACTGGGATATAAAGCAATGAAAATAAAACTAACAAAAATGTTGAGAGGAAAGGAAAGGAAAGAGAGAAAGAATAGATATGCAAAGTTAAATAGAAGTAGATAAAGATTTATATACATTAAAGATTAGCAAGGGGAAAAGAACAGTGGGAAAAGCAAACATGGGAATAAATGTAGAAAAATAATAATAGATTTTAAAAATTAAAATTAAAAAAAAAAAAAAACTCCCCAGAACTGCAAAAGCCCAACACAGAGGCAGAGATTTACAATAATAAAAAAATTTGATGGAGAAAAAACAGAAAAGAAAAAAAGCTCACAAGCTTAATTAGATTTCATAGTGGCAATAAAATTGACAACTACAATGGGACAGGGAGGGAAAAAAAGGAAAAAAATCCAAAATAATATACAGAACAAGTCAAAACATAAGAATAAAAAATGTTTTTCTTGAGTAACTGCTGTCAGAGTCTTTACCTCGCTGGGAGTCACAGTCCACCTCACCTCCCTAGGATGCCCTCTAACACTGTGCTGATCTCTGGACCTGCTGTGGGGGCAGCTCAGATCCTAATCTGGTCCTACTCCTCTCTGTGTTCTTGCCTCCAATGTCCACAGTTATCAGAACTAGTGCGTTTTCTTTTATGGGAGCTCTCAATGATCCTTTATATATTCCCAACACACAGAGTCTGCCTAGTTGGTCATGTGGATTTAATCTGCAGCTTGTACAGCTGGTGGGAGGATTCTGGGTCTTCTTCCTTAGTTAAACTGCCCCTAGGTTTCAACTGTGGTTTTATTTCCACCTCTGCATGTGGGTTGTCCACTGGGGTTTGCTCCCGAGGCTGCCCTAGAGGACTTGGGGTCTGCCCCAGTGAGGACCAGGTGTGGAGGTGGTGCAGCACTTGGGTGGCAGGGGTTCTGGAAGCACCAGGTATTCAGGGGAGTCAGCGGCTAGGGCAGCAGGAAATATAGTGCTTTAGAAACATGAACTTCCAGATGTTCAAACTGGTTTTGGAAAAGGCAGAGGAACCAGAGATCAAATTGCCAACATCTGCTGGATCATCAAAAAAGTAAGAGAGTTCCAGAAAAACATCTACTTCTGCTTTAATGACTATGCCAAAGCCTTTGACTGTGTGGATCACAATAAACTGTGGAAAATTCTGAAAGAGATGGGAATACCAGACCACCTGACCTGCCTCTTGAAAAACCTATATGCAGGTCAGGAAGCAAGTTAGAACTGAACATGGAACAACAGACTGGATCCAAATAGGAAAAGGAGTCCGTCAAGGCTGTATATTGTCACTCTGCTTATTTAACTTATATGCAGAGTACATCATGAGAAACGCTAGGCTGGAAGAAGCATAAGCTGGAATCAAGATTGCCGGGAGAAATCTCAATAACCTCAGATATGCAGATACCACCACCCTTATGGCAGAAAGTGAAGAGGAACTAAAGAGCCTCTTGATGAAAGTGAAAGAGGAGAGTGAAAAAGTTGGCTTAAAGCTCAACATTCAGAAAACGAAGATCATGGCATCGGGTCCCATCACTTCATGGGAAATAGATGGGGAAAGAGTGGAAACAGTATCAGACTTTATTTTGGGGGGCTCCAAAATCACTGCAGATGGTGACTGCAGCCATGAAATTAAAAGACGCTTACTCCTTGGAAGAAAAGTTATGACCAACCTAGATAGCGTATTGAAAAGCAGAGACACTACTTTGCCAAAACGGTCTGTCTAGTCAAGGCTATGGTTTTTCCAGTGGTCATATATGGACGTGAGAGTTGGACTGTGAAGAAAGCTGAGCACTGAAGAATTGTTGCTTTTGAAGTGTGGTGTTGGAGAAGACCCTTGAGAGTCCCTTGGACTGTAAGGAGATCCAACCAGTCCATTCTGACGGGGATCAACCCTGGGATTTCTTTGGAATGAATGATGACGTATTGAAAAGCAGAGACACTACTTTGCCAAAACGGTCTGTCTAGTCAAGGCTATGGTTTTTCCAGTGGTCATATATGGACGTGAGAGTTGGACTGTGAAGAAAGCTGAGCACTGAAGAATTGTTGCTTTTGAAGTGTGGTGTTGGAGAAGACCCTTGAGAGTCCCTTGGACTGCAAGGAGATCCAACCAGTCCATTCTGAAGGAGATCAGCCCTGGGATTTCTTTGGAGGGAATGATGCTGAAGCTGAAACTCCAGTACTTTGGCCTCCTGATGCGAAGAGTTGACTCATTGGAAAAGACTGATGCTGGGAGGGACTGGGGGCAGGAAGAGAAGGGGACGACAGAGGATGACATGGCTGCATGGCATCACTGACTCTATGGACGTGAGTCTGAGTGAACTCCCGGAGATGGTGATGGACAAGGAGGCCTGGCGTGCTGCGATTCATGGGGTTGCAAAAGTTGGACGCGACTGAGTGACTGAACTGAACTGTTGCTCTTAATTCTTTTAGTAAATCCTCAAAATCAATGAGATATTTTCATAGACACATTTTATGCTTATTCCTGCTGTTTATTTAATAAATGCCAACATTGTATATATACTTTGACAAAAGTAATTTTATTCCTTGATTTATTATAGTATTCATTTTTGCCTAGTGTGTAGAGAAGAGTTGGGTCCAGCAGAGTGCGCTGTTGGTCTTCAGATAAAGTGTTGATGTGCAAGGACTTGGTCTGCTTTTCTTTTCCTTCTTATACCACTGTCTTGCTTTCTTTTCTGTCTCTTTTTGTCTCCCTCTCTTCACCCTCCACTGCCCTTCTCTATCTCCCTTTAATACTTAATATATTCTTTAGGATCTCAGGAGAAAACGACCAATTTATTTTGAAAAATCATTATTTCACAAGTCATTTTCTCATAGTTTTACATTTTATTTAAACTAACTGCTTACGTAGTGGAACAATGCTTACCAGGTTTTAGGAACTCTTCTGAGCATCCTGAAAATACTAATTGACTTGGTAAATACAGGTTCCTGTGAGCTAATGGTTATTGCCAGTCCATTTAAGTTTTGTGTGAATTTGACAATTTTCAAAATAAAACAAAAGAATTTAATTGAATCCCTATGATAACCCATGTGGAAAGTATTAACATTTCATTTAATGACAGATGAGGAAATTGATTCCCAGATAGTTTAAGTTCATGTCATGAAACTGATGAGTAGACTGGTTTAAAACTCAGCCATTCTGGCTTTAGAATTGATCCTCTCGACCATGTTACTGTTCTTCTAAATCGACTCTTCCAGATGACCTATAAAGACAGTTTATTTTTGTACTCTCACATAATATTATATAGATAATTCATTTAAGATTCGTTGCTCTTTTAGACTCTCTCAATACCCTGTTCTTTATGATGCTTACCAAAGTTTATGATTATGGGTTTATTTGTAGGTTTCATGGTTTTACTTGCCTCCTTGCCAGGCTGTCGCTAGAACAAGAGTGATGTCTCTCTTGTTCTTTTTTTTATAACCAGCATCTGGCGCAGGACATGTGCCTAGTAGGTATTCACATATTTGTTGAATAAATGAATGGAAAAATGACTAACTTTAAGAAAGTATATTATTTACCACTGTTTCTTACAGTACATTTTAAAAGTTATAGTTTTTTTTTATGTCCTAGCATACAAAAATAAAAGATCAAATAATGATTTCAGGGACCAAGAGGTAAAATTGGTATTTAATATAAACAAAAGATTAGAAGTAACTTTTATTTTCCATAGCTTCTCTAGGAACAAGTTGTTACATAATATTATCACCTAGTTGAAATATAGTTTATTCAAGACAGCAAAATTTTAGAAAACTGTTATATGCCATAAAATTAAGACAATAACTTATATTTCTGTAAGAGTTAATAACATAGTGATGGCTTTTCAGAATATATATTTGTGCCAGGCAGTTTCTATGTTCTCTCATATATCCTTACATCAGCTCTGTGAATAAAATAGAGCAGATATTAGTCTCATTTTATAGGTAAGAAAATTGAAGCCCAAAGATATATTATTTGATGATGGTAATAGTTATAGGTATATGATAGAATTGTGATTTGAGCCTACTTCTAAAAATGAGTTGAATATAGATTCATGGATTATAAATGCTAGAAAAGAAAAGAAAAGGAATGGCTGGGAAAATGTTTTGTTTTCTTGTTGACTGTTGAGGAAAACAGCAAAGTTACTTGGCAAGAAAAAGAGATTTTTATTCAATATGTCTGTCATTAAAATATCTTCTTTTAGTCATCCTGCAGTTAGAGAAGTTTAAAGAATCTTAAACATTTTGTGTATTCTATCTAATAAAGAGTCAAAGGAAGTTTTAAATTCAAAAAGAAATAGGACTATACATTATTTGAAAAAAACCTGTATTAGTATAAACCATTACAGAGTAAAACATTATAATATTCTCCCTTAAACTGTTACTCCCATCCCCCTTTCTGCTTCCCAGAAGTAAACAAGAGGAACACTTCATGAGAATCTTTCTGGATTGTTTTGTATAAGTTTTATACAGATATTTCTCATAGTTCTGTTATAGTTAAATTTTGTTTTTACATTTAACTCTCTTATTTATAGAGTTTATTTTAATATATGCATGAGGCCAGCCTTTAACTATGTACTTTTCCAAATAGATGATCAGTTGTCCCAGTGTCAAAATTTTTCCTGATTTGAAGGTTTGCTATTATCATATACTAAATTATTATATATACTTGGATTGGTTTCCAGACTTTTTTTCCTATTTACCTTTTAATTTTTTTCAAAGCATGTATGTGCATAATCAAAGAGTTCTAGTGGCTTCAAACAAAAAGCAGTAGACCCCTGCCTTTGTTCTAGTTGCTACCACTTCCTGCTATGTGGTCACTAATTTTTAATTATTTTGCCTGTTTATTCTGATTTTTATTTATTTATCTTTAAAATGACAAGCACTTACAGTCTTTTTCTTGAATTTTCAGTTTTGGATAACTTCCTTTTTCTTCCTACTGTCTAATTTTTTCATTACTTCTCCCCTTCAAGCCTCACAGTGTTTGCTGTTTACATTATTGTAATCATGTAAGTATCATTAAAAACTTAGCCACGTGTTATATTGTGATTACACTTCTTTGCCCAAACCAGGTTTTATTTTTTCTAGTGCTAAATGTTAGTCTTGTTATTTGCTTAGTTTTCAATATATCTGTAACTATTTATCTCCAAACTCTGACTGAACTTAAATTTGGTTGACTCATTCAAATGCACCAGATCAAAGATAGCCATATCTTTCAAACTCTCAATATTTAGTGAAAATAATGAAAAAATACTTTTATGATGTTGAATTTTAGTATCTATAGTTTAATGATTTTTTTAAATACAAAAGCATTATCTATTCCTTAGCAAAAATTTGGAAATGGTCAAAATGTATATTCTGGTTACTGATATTAATCTTTAATTCAACTATCCCCTCAGTATCAAACCCTGTTATTCTGCTTGCTGTCAGCTTTTACACACACATACAATAGTTACCAGTTTCTGTGTAACAAACTAACCATTTATTTAGCTTGCTATTCTGAGGGTCAGCTGGGCTCAGCTGTGCATTTCTCTTGATCTCAATTGGGCTACTCATGCCATCCATGGTCAGCTGAAGGTCAGCAGAACAGCTTTGCTTCATAGGGTTGGTTGGCATTTGGCTAGGACATGGGACCATGGGGTGAGAATCTCTCATCATCCAGTATAATAAACTCAGCTTATATATATAGGTGGCCCAAAGGAACATCAAGAGAGCAAACCCCAAATACCTTTTGAGCCTCTATTTCCTAATATTCCAGTCATCAAAGCAAGTCACATGGCCAAACCCAGATTCAAGGGATGGAGTTCACCCCTTGGTGAGAAGAGGTACAAAATGACCTTGCAAAAAGGGTTTACATATAGAAATGAGAAAAATTTGTGGCCATTAATATATATGTGTGTGTGTGTATATATATATAAAATACATTATGCATATACTTTTTAAGAACAAAATTTGGATAGGATTTATTATTAAGAAAACTTCTTGAAATTATTTGGCCAAACTGCAAGGCATGCAGGATCTTGGTTCCCTGACCACAGATCAAACCTGCGCCCTGGTGGTGAAAGCGTAGAGTCCTAATTCACTGGACTGCCAAGAAATTTCCATTAAAATTTGGACTACAGTGTATATAGCTTTTACTTTTCACCTAATGTGTCATGGTTATAGAAAAGGTTTTTAGAAATATTAAGTAGTCTATTTTGATGCGGTTTTGATCTAAATTTTTTTTTTCCCTGTGCCAGGAATTTGCAAACTACAATCCACGGCCCAGTGCCTGTTTTTATAAATTTTGGGGATCACAGCTTACATTCATTATATATTGTTTGTGGCTACTTTTGTGCTAGTATGGTAGCATTGAATAGTTATGACAGATACCACATGAGTCACAAAGCTTAAAATATTTACTCTTTGGCCCTTTAAAATCAGTTACCAATCCTTGTCCTGTGCTGTTTTAATTGTGATAAGTGAGGCCAGAATTGGTGGCCTTAGTGTGAACCTCTTGCTTTATCTGCAGATTTACCTAAGGGCAGGGTGATAGAATGGATGAGCAATTGCCTGAGTGAGTTTCCTTCAGCTCCAATAGTTACAATTTTTTTAAGAGCTTGTAGAGGACACAATAGTGACCTCTACAGTGGAAATAGAAAGGATTATTCTATGAATAATGAACTGAATGAACTTCACGGTGAATGTTTCAGAAAGATTTGACGGTTATTTTTGTTGATCTGTAGAAACATTTAATACATACAGCAATCTAGCTGATGTGTATACACATTTAGTGATAGTAGAATCTGCAGCTGCCACTTAGAAGCTTTTCACTCAGTGATCGTGGGTATGGAAAAATAACTTCACCTTAGAAAACTACGTGTTAATTGACCAATTTTCTGACCAGTAGATAGGCAGATATATTTCTTTATTAAAATTTTTAAAGATTTTGACATAGTCACAGCATTATACAGAAATTAGAAATAAAGTATAAATATATATATTTTTCCCATGAGCCATTTGATAGTAAGTTATTCATGTGATGTTCCCATCACCCTGGAATACTTTTAGTGTCCATTTCTTAAAGCAAAGACATTCTTTAATAAAACCATAAAAATCAGGAAATTATAATGGATTCATTGTTATCTAATACTCAGAACCAGATCAGATTTTACCCATTGTCTCTATGAAGCTTTTATAGCAGGAAGGTCCAGATTAGAATCATACATTGCCTGTTTAGCTGTCATTTTGTTATTTTCTTCCGTCTGGAGTAGTTCCTCAGTCTTTCCTTGTCTTTCATGACCTTGACACTTCAGAAGACTACAGCCTTTCTAGAATGTCTCTCAACTTTGGGTTTTGTTATCATTAAATTACAGTTATGTATCTTTGGCAAGAATGTTACAGAAGTGATGCTGCATTCTATCTATTGCATCTTATGAGGCAGCAAATAATTTCATTACATTACTGATGATTACTTTAATGACTTGATAAATATGCTAGGCATCACTGTAAAGTATCTTCCTCTTAACTGAAGAGGACTTCGTAGGGTAGAACTCTGAAACTATATAAATAGCATGTCCTCATCAAACGTTCATTTTATATTTATTTTTATGGACTTATGATTTTCCATTTTATTAAGTGATAATCCATTATATGATTTGTTTAAATGCTCAAGTTGGAGTTCAGTTAGGTTGCTTGTATATTTCTGACATGTATCCGTTGTTCTTAGGGCACTTACTTGCTTTCTGGCATAGTAAGATGTTCTAGGGTCATCTCTGTCTTGTTTTCCTCCCCTAGTCCTAGATTCATCCATTTTTCCAAAGAAGCTTGGTTTCTTTTAAATATTATTTAGAAACCATGTTTTTGATACTGATTTTATCCATTGCTTTTGGGGTTACTGTTCCAGACCCTTTAAGCAGACGGAACTAGGCAATATGTGTCTGTGTAATATATGTGCGTGTATATATACACACAAATACATATATTTACAGATACATGTTTCTCTATTTGTATGTTAAAATTATGTGTTCATAACAATATATCCAATTCCAGTTCAACACCAGAGAGTTCATTCTGTTTCTTCCTTTTTATAATTTTAAATTAAAAACCTATTCCTAGTTTTTCAAAAAGTTAAAAATAGAATTACTGTATCATAATTCCATTTCTAGGTATATATATCACAAATAATTGAAAGCACATATTTGAAACACATGGACTTCCCAGGTGGCAGAGTAGTAAGGAATCCGCTTGCCAATGCAGGAGACACAAGAGATGTGAGTTCAGTCCCTGGGTCGGGATGATCCTCTGGAGGAAGAAATGGCAACCCACTCTCATATTCTTGCCTGTACACCAGTGTTCATAGCAGCATTATTCACAAGAGCCAGATGGTGAAAACATTTAGGTATCTATTGAGAGATGGATGGATAAACAAATATAGTGTACACATGGAATATTTAGCCCTAAAAGGAAGGAAGTTCTGACACATGCTACAACTAAGGTTGAAGATATTATGCTAAGAGAAATAAGCCAGTTAGAAAGGACAAATATGGTATAATTCACTTACGTTTACTTTGTATTTGTGTATTGATGTGAGAGTTGGACCATAAAGAAGGCTGAGTGCTGAAGAATTGATGCTTTCAAATAGTGGTGCTGGAGAAGACTCTTGAGAGTCCCTTGGACAACAAAGAGATCAAAGAAATCAGTCCTAAAAGAAATCGACCCTGAATATTCATTGGAAGGACTGATGCTGAAGCTGAAACTCCAATACTTTGGCCACCTGATGAGAAGAGCTGACTTATTGGAAAAGACCCTGATGCTGGGACAGACTGAGGCAAAAGGAGAAGTGGGTGGCAAAGTATAAGAGGTTAGATAGCATCACCGACTCAATGGACACGAACCTGAGCAAACTCTGGGAGAGAGTTAAGGACAGAGGATCCTGGCATGCTGCAGTCCACGGGGTCTGCAAAGAGTCGGACACAACTTAGTGACTGAACAAGAAATATGTTGCTGCTATAGAAGGTGAAATTAAAAGACGCTTACTCCTTGGAAGAAAAGTTATGACCAACCTAGATAGAATATTCAAAAGCAGAGATATTACTTTGCCGACTAAAGTCCGTCTAGTCAAGGCTATGGTTTTTCCTGTGGTCATGTATGGATGTGAGAGTTGGACTGTCAAGAAGGCTGAGCGCCAAAGAATTGATGCTTTTGAACTGTGGTGTTGGAGAAGACTCTTGAGAGTCCCTTGGACTGCAAGGAGATCCAACCAGTCCATTCTGAAGGAGATCAACCCTGGGATTTCTTTGGAAGGAATGATGCTAAAACTGAAGCTCCAGTACTTTGGCCACCTCGTGCGAAGAGTTGACTCATTGGAAAAGACCCTGATGCTGGGAGGGATTGGGGGCAGGAGGAGAAGGGGACGACCGAGGATGAGACGGCTGGATGGCATCACGGACTCAATGGACATGAGTGTGAGTGAACTCCGGGAGTTGGTGATGGACAGGGAGGCCTGGCGTACTGCGATTGACTCTTTGCGACCCCGTGGACTGTAGCCTACCAGGCTCTCCGTCCATGGGATTCTCCAGGCAAGAGTACTGGAGTAGGTTACCATTTCCTTCTCCAGGGGATCTTCCCAACCCAGGGATTGAACCTAGGTCTCCTGCATTGGAGGCAGACGCTTTAACCTCTGAGCCACCAGGGAAGCCCATATAGAAATATAGAAGACCTGCTATAGAAATAGAACTCATTTTTGTATATTGACCATATAACCTGCAAACTTGCTAAATCACTTTTCGATTCTAGATGAAGATTGGCTGTTTCAAGGAGTTCATAGGGCTTTCTAAGTACAGAGCTATCTGTTTGCATTCTCTAATAAACATTATTTTACTTTTAGTATTTGGCTTTAATATGTTTTCTTGTTTTATTTAGTGACTAGGATATGTGGTACAAGGTTGAATTGGAGTGGTAAGAGTAGACATCTTTGCTCAAGTTTCACTGGGGGAAAAACCCATTAAGAATGGTGATTGATATAGGTGTTTTGTATATGCTCTCTATCCAGTTGAGGAAGTTTCCTTCTATGCCTAGTTTTGTTTTGTTTTTCTTTTTGGCCACACCTCAGGGCCTATAGGATCTTATAGTTCCTTCACCATAGATGGAAGCCATGCCCCCTGCATTGGAAGTGTGGAGTCTTAACCTCAAGACTGCCAGGAAGTCCCTCCTTCTATTCCTAGTTTTGCTGAAAGTTTTATAATGAATGAATGTTGACTTTTATATTTTAAATTTTATTGCATCCATTAGTAGGATCACATGGTTTTACTCCTATATCCTGTGGATGTATTCACTTACACTGTTTGCTTTTTGGATGCTGACCCAACCTCACACTCAAATGAAAGCTGAAATAAAACCCACTTGTTCATTATGTTTTACCCTTTTTATATCTTGCTAGATTTGATTTGTTGAGAATTTCTTGCATCTGTGCTTCTTAAAGATACTGGTCTTTAGTGGTTTGTGTGTGTGTGTATACATTTCATTTTGTTGTGATATCAGGGTAATGCTGACCTTATAAATTGGAAGTATTACTTAAATTTTGATAGAATTCACCAGTTAGCTATCTGGGCCTTGCAACTTGTTTTTGGAAAGGGTTTCACTTATATATTTAATTGCTTTAATAAATATAAGACTATTCAGATTTTCTGTTGCTTCTTGAGTCAGTTTCAGTAATTAGTATCTTTCAAGAAATTTGTCTGTTTTATTCAAGTTTTTAAGTTTATTGTCATAATATTCAAAATATTCTCTCTTTAAAAAAAGCTGTAGGATCTATAGTGTTATTCCCTCTTCATTTCTAATACTCAGAATTTGTAATTTTTTCTCTGTATTTTTTGATCCATCTGGATAGAGATTTATACATTTTTATTGTAGTTTAAAAACTTTTGTTTTTGTTGATTGTTTCTTTAATGTTTTCCGTTTTTTGTTTCACTGACTTCTGCTTTTGTCTTTATTTCCTCCATTTTGATTTTTTTTAGATTTATTTATTCTCTTTCTAACTTCCTAAGATTGAAGCTTAGATAATTGATTTTGAACCTTTTCCCCCCTAAGACAACCATTAAAAAGTATACATTTCCCTCTGCTTTCAGTGCATCACGCAGATTTTGATATTATGTTACTTTCTCCCTCATTTTCCTATTGATTTCTTTTTTGACCCAAGATTTAGTTACAGTAAATAAACACTAAATAGTTTTTTTCCCCAGGTATTTTTCTCTTACTGATTTGTGATCTGTGTGGTTAGAGAGCATATTTTGTATGATTCTAGTTCTTTTAAATTTAATAATCTGTTTGTGAAAGCTCTGAATTTTTAGAAAGAATATGTATTCATTTATAGACTACTCCTCTGCTACTTGGTGAGTTAGTCTATAAATGTCAATTAGCTCAAGTTGTCTTGACTGTGTTGTTCATGTCTTTTGTATCATATTTTATTTGATCTACTTATAAAGCAGAGAAGAGGACTAAAGGTTCTATAATGGTAGATTTGTTTCTGTCACATTTCTCTATCTTGCTTCCTGGAATTTAAACTCTGATATTAGAAGTTGTATATACATTTAAGATTTTATTTCTGGGTGCATTAACCTGTCCATCATTAAGAAATGTCTTTGTTCTGAAATCTACTTTGCATAATTAATATAGTTGCTCTGACTTTCTTAGGATTAGTGTTTAAGTAGTGTATCTTTTTTCATCCTTTTAACTTACCTGTTTTTACATTTAAAATGGGTTTCTTATACATCATTGAATCTTCTGTTTTTATTCATTCTGATAAACCCTGCCTTTTATTTGGAATGTTTATACCTTGTACATTTAATATAATAATCAATATGGTTGTTGTATATTTTCTATTTGTCTCCATTGTTCTTTATTTCCTTTTATAATTTTTTTGGCCTTCTTTTGGATTAATTGGCCGTGATTTAGGATTCCATCTTTTCTCCACTATTTTCTTCTTACTATAACTCTGAGTTTATTTGTTTTGGAGTTTCTCTGAGATTTATAATTTGCATCTTAAATTTATCACTGTACTTTCAAATATTTTACTTCACATACATTTTGTGAATGCATGCATGCTCAGCTGTGTCCAACTCTTCTGACCTCATGAATTGTAGCCTGCAGGCTCCTCTGTTCATGAGACTTTCTTGGCAAGAATATTACGGTTGGTTGCCATTTCCTCTTCCAGGGCACTTACCTGACCCAGGGATCAAATGCACATCTCCTGCATCTCTGGCATTGGCATACACTTAACATACAGTGTATGAAAACCTATTCCCAGCCACACTCACCCTCTGCAATGACCCACACTCAGTGGAGCGTGCGTCTCTCTGAATCTGAATAAATCCACTTCTTACCTAAAAAAAAAAGACAAACCTTCTCCTACTATACTTTAATTTCCACTTTCTCCCACTATGCTTTTATTTCTACCTTCTCATATGTCATTTCTGTTATATAATTTATTTCTGTATGTATTATGAACCATAGAGTATTTTATTATTTTTTTTCCTTTAAATCATCAGCTAGGTTTTTGATTATGAATTTTTTATTGAGACTTTATTTTTATATAACAGTTTAAGGATCACTGCAGAATTGAAAGAAGGTACAGATATGCCCTATCCAACTCATTCCATTGTCAACATCCCCCACCAGAATGGAATGTTTCTTTTAAAAAAAATTTATTTATTTAGCTGCATTGGCTCTTAGTTGTGGAATGCAGGATCTTCACTGCAGCATGCGGGCTTCTCTCTAGTTGGGGCATGCAGGCTCCAGATCGTGCAGGCCCAGTAGTTGGGGTGTGCAAACTTTAGTTGCCCTGTAGCATGTAGGATCTTAGTTCCCTGACCAGGGATTGAACCCTGCATTGGAAGGTGGATGGTTAACCACTGAACCACCAGGTTAGTCCTCAGGATGGTACGTTTCTTACAGTTGATGACCCTACATTGACAGGTCATAAATCGCACAGAGACTAGTTTACATTTCCACGTGCTGGCTGTGGGTGCTGTACATTTAATGGGTTTGGAAAAATGTGTCATAATATGTGTCTGTGATATGCAGAGTATTTTCACTGCCCTAATAACCCTCTAGGTTGTGCCTATTCATAACTTCCCTCTCTTCCTGCAAACCCCTTTCAATCACTGATCTTTTTACTGTCTCCATAGTTTTGCCTTTTCCAGAATAGTAAATATATTTGGAATTATACAGTATGTAGCCCTTCAGATGAACTTCTTTCACTTAGTAATATTAAAGAGTCCTCCTTGTCTTTTCATGACTTGATAGCTTATTTCTTTTAGTTCTAAGTACTGTTGCATTGTTGGAATGTATCATTGTGTATTTATCTATTCATCTCCTGAAGGACATCTTGATTGTTTCCAAGTTCTGGCAGTTATAAATAAATCTCTCAACATTTGTGTTAATGGATATTTGTTTTTACCTCCTTTAGATAAATACTAAGGAGCATAACTGCTTGATCATAGCATAAGAGTAGGTTTAGTTTTGTAAGAGATTGACAAGCCTTCTTTCAGAGTGGCTATACCACTTTGCATTTCACCAACAATGAATGAATTACTTTTGTTCCACATCTTCATATCCTTATTAGCATTTGATGCTGATCATTGTTCCGATTATAGCCTTTCTCATGTGTGTGGTATTATCTCGTTGTTTTAATATGCATTAGTCTAATGACATATGTTGTTGAACATCTTTCCACATGCTTATTTGATACCTTTTTGTCTTGTTCTTGATTTTGTTCATTAGAATTTTGTAGTCTTGTACGTATTTTATCAGATTTATACCCAAGAATTTCATTTTGGGGGTACTGATATAATTGGTATTGTGTTTTAAATTCCAAATAATCCAGTTGTTCATTGTTGGTATATTAGAAAGCAATAGACATTTTTTATTATTATTTACGCCTGCACTGGGTCTTTGTTACTATGCCTGGGTTTTCTCTAGTTGCAGCAAGCAGGGGCTACTCTCTAGTTTTGGTGCATAGACTTCTCATTGTGGTGGCTTCTCTTGTTGTGGAGCACAGGCTCTAGAGAGAGTGGGTTTCAGTAGTTGTAGCAAAGAGGCTCAGTAGTTGTGGCTCATGAGCTTGTAAGTGCTGGCTCAGTTGTAGTGGTGCAGGGGATTAATTGTCCTGTGGTAGTTAGAATCTTCCCAGATAAGGGATTGAACCCATGTGTGGCCTACACTGACAGATGGATTCTTACCACTGGACCACCAGGGAAGTCCAGAAAGTAATTGACTTTTATAAATTAACTTTGCATCTTGGAACCTTGCTATAATCACTTACTAGTTCCAAGAGGTTTTTTGTTGATTCTTCCAAATTTTCTACATAGATACTCAACAGACAGTTTTATATCTTCCCTCTCAATTTGTATACCATATATTTATTTTTCTTATCTTATAACATTAGCAAGGACATACAGTTGAAAAGGAATGGTGAGAGGGAATAGCATTGGCTTGTGCCTGATCTTAGAAATCTTCAACTTTCTCATCATTAAATATAATGTTAGCTGTAAGTTTTTGTAGATAGTCTTTATCAAGTTGAGGAAGTGCCCCACTATTTCTAGTTTACTGAGAGGTTTTATTATTTTTTTTTTTTTACTGAGAGTTTTTATCATATATGTTTGGATTTTTCAAATGCTTTTTCTGCATCTAAGATTTCCCTATAGCTCAGATGGTGCCTACAATGCAGGAGACCTGGGTTCAATCCCTGGATCAGGAAGATCCCCTGGAGAAGGAAATGGCAACCCACTCCAGTATTCTTGCCTGGAGAATTTTGTAGATAGAGAAGCCTGGTGGGCTACAGTCTGTGGGATCACAAGGAGTTGGACATGACTAAGTGAATATGTAGTATTTCTTTTTTAGCCTACCAGTGTGTGATCAGTTACACTGATTGATTTTCAAATGTTGAACCAACCTACATAGCTGGGGTAAATCATACTTGGTCATGGTTTATAATTCTTTTTATATATTGTTGGAGTCAGTTTGATAATATTATCTTGATATTGTTTAATGAGGATTTTTGCATTCATGTTCATGAGAGATATTGGTGTATAGCTTTCTTTTAATGTCTTTGCCTGACTTTGGTATTTGGGCAAATACTGGTCTAATAAAATGAGTTGGCAGCATTCTTTCTGCATCTATACTCTGAAAGAGATTGTAGAGAGTTGGTAGAATTTCTTCCTTAAATATTTGGTAGAATTCACAAGTGAATCTGTCTAGGCGGTGCTTCTTTCTGGAAGATTATTAATTATTGATTTAATTCTTTAGTATATCAAGGCCTATTCATATTATTCATTTCTTCTTGTGTCAGATTTGGCAAATTGTGTCTTTCAAGGAATTGATCTATTTCATTAGGTTATCAAGTTTGTGCACATAAAGCTCTTCATCGTAGTTTTTTTTTATTATCCTTAGTGTCCATGGGCTCTGTAGTGATGTCCCTCTTTCATTTCTGATACTAATAGTTTTTAAAAATATTTATTTGGTCATGCTAGGTCTTAGTGGTGGCATGCAGGATCTTCAGTCTTCTTTGCAGCCTGTGAGTGCTGTAGTTGTGGCTTGAGGGCTCTTTTAGTTGCAGCATGCAGATTCTTAGTTGTGACATGTGGGATCTAGTTCCCTGACCAAGGATCAAACCCAGGACTCCTGCAATGGGGCTTGGAGTCTTAGCCAGTGGACCACCAGGGAAGTCCTAATATTAGTAATTTTTGTCTTCTCTCTTTTTTCCTTAGTATTCTGGCTAGAGACATTGATTTCATTGATTTTTTTTTTTTTCAGAGAAGCAGGTTTTCATTTCAGTGATTTTTCTCCTTTGGTTTTCTTGTTTCAATTACATTGATTTCTGCTCTATTACTCTTTTCTTCTGCTTAATTTGGATTTAGTTTGTTCTTCTAGTTTCCTAAGGTAGAAACTTAGGTTACTGACTTTCGATCTTTCTTCTTTTCTATGTGTGCTTTCAATTTCCCTCATAGCACTACTTTGACTGCCTACCATGTATTTTCATAGAGTATGTTTTTATTTTCATTTAGCTGAAACTATTTTTAAATTTCTCTTGACTTTTTTTCTTTGATCCACGTGTTACATAGTTGTATGTTGTTTCAGTTCAGTTCAGTCGCTCAGTCATGTCCAGCTCTTTGTGACTCCATGAATTGCAGCACGCCAGGCCTCCCTGTCCATCACCAGGCAATCTTGATTCCAGCTTGTGCTTCTTCTAGCCCAGCGTTTCTCATGATGTACTCTGCATATAAGTTCAATAAGCAGGGTGACAATATACAGCCTTGATGTACTCCTTTTCCTATTTGGAAACTGTTGCTTCTAACTGTTGCTTCCTGACCTGCATACAGGTTTCTCAAGAGGCAGGTCAGGTGGTCTGGTATTCCCATCTCTTTCAGAATTTTCCACAGTTTATTGTGATCCATACAGTCAAAGGCTTTGGCAAATGATAAGATACTGGCTCTAATAATACCCCAATTGATTAGGCTCTGGTTAACTAGTTTCCCCTGAGGGCAGGCTTTGTTAAGAAAACCAGAGTGCTCTGCTATATTTCAAAATGGTTCCCTTCCTCCTCCCATTACTGGTAGGACAAGGGTATTTTTCTCCCCTGTGTGTTGAGGGAACCTGATCTGGCTCCTAGACCTAAGTCTCACAATATTTGGGAGCCCTTCATGACTAAGTGCCCTAAAGTTTTAACTAAGAGAGTCATGCATATTGAGTCTGCAGCAGTTCATCATTTATAGTTCAGGCTTTGTTAGCCCAGCACTTGTTCCTGCACTGGTTTTCACTGGTATTGCTGCTCTGGTAAGCTATTACTTCCTGTATTCACCTGTCTCCTAATCTTAAAGGCAATGGTTTGTCCTCCCCTCTCTTACAAATCCAGGAAAAGTTATTGATTTTTCAGTTTTTTCGCCTTTTACATGTCAGGATGGAGTGGCGACTTCCAAGCTATTTATATCAAAAATGGAAATCAGAAGTCTACCTCAATTTTTAAAATAAATTTACAAATCAGGAAAATTATTTTTTTCTTCATCCTCTTATTTCCGTTTTCTAATTCCCTTCATCCCTTTATGTAGATTCAGGTTTCTGTATTGTATAATTTTTCTTTTAGCTTAAAAGTCTTCGTTTAACATTTGTAGTGCGGCCCTGCTGGTAACAGATTTTTCTGTTCATTTAAAAAAAACATGTGATACAGTGTACATAATAAAATTTGCCATTTTAACCATTTTTTGTGTTCAGTTCAGTGGCATTAAGTCTATTCACATTGTTGTGAATTCTTCTGTCTTGCCAACTGAAACTCTGTACTTAAATAAACAATAACTCCTGTTCTCCCTTGCCTCAGCCTCTTGATAACTACCATTCTCCTTTCTGTCTGTGAATTGCCACAGAGAACTCTGGAACCTCATGTAAGTGGAATTATACAATGTATGTCCTTTTGTATCTGAGTTATTTCATGTCTTCAGAGTTTATCCATGTTATAGCATGTGTCAGAATTCTCTTTATGATTAAGTGATAGTCTGTTCAATGCCTGTATACCACATTTTGTTTATCCATTCATACTTCAGTGGTCATTTGAGTTGTTTTCCTCTTTTGGCTAATGTGAATATGCCAATATTGTGAATATATGAATGCTAGTGTACAAATGTCTTTGTGTTCATCTCTGCTTTCACTTCTTATGGATATATACCCAGAGGTGGGATTACTGGTCACATGGTAATTCTGTTTAATTTTTTGAGGAATTTCCATCCTATTTTCCACAGCGACTACACTATTTATATTCCTACCAGCAGTGTAGGAAGGTTTTTTTTTTTTCTCCTGGCTGTGTCTTGAGGTGTGTGGGATCTTATATCCCTGACTGGGGATTGAACCTGTGCTGCCTGCAGTGGAACACGGAGCCCTAATCATTGGACCACCAGGGAATTCTCAGGAAGGTACCAGTTTATTCACATCCTTGCCAAGCACTTGTAATTTTCTTTTCTGGGTTCTGTTTTCTTTTTAAATTATAACCACCCTAATGGATGTGAAATGGTATGTCTCTGTGGTTTTGTTTTGCATTTCCTAATGATTAGTGATGTTAAGCATCTTTTCATGTGCTTATTGTCCATTTACAAATCTTTTTTCCTCGTTAATTAAGCCATTATTTATTTGTTGGGTTGCGTTGGGTCTTCCTTGCTGTGAGCAGGCCTTCTCTAGTTGCAGCGAGGGGGGCTACTCTGTTGCAGTGCACTGGCTTCTCATTGGGCTGGCTTCTCTTGTTGCAGAGCACAGGATCTAGGGAGTGTGGCTTTCATAGTTGCAGCACAGAGGCTCAGTGGTTGCCGCCCATGGGCTCATTAGTTGTGTGCACAGGCTTATTAGTTGCTCTGTGGCAACTAGTGCTGCTTTAGAGGCTTATGTACTGATAAATTTGTCTACTAATTTTTAACAATGGTGAAAGGAGCAAAAATCTCTTTCATTTATAGGATTTTGGTCAGTATGTAGAAGATTACATCACAGGATGGCTTTGTTTTCTCATTTTAAAAGATTAATTGAAAAAAATTTGAAAAATGCCAAAATACTGTACAATAAAGGAGAAGATAAAAATGTCAGACAATCCCAAAGGATTTTTGAAGTAAAATATACAACTGCAAATATCATCAGGGTTCAGTTGGATTAATTTTCACCAACTAAATAATATATCGTTTTACCACCGTTTCTATATTCCTAGGTTCTTTTTGATTCATGGCTTATTGTTTAGATTTCATAATCATGTAGTTTTATTCAATAAAAGTACATAAGTATATTTCCTACTATAGCGTATCAAGAGGCACATGATGCCAGTTTGTCTCCCTACTGCTAATGTTAAAAATCAACTATTTGGTTAAAGTGGTGACTACCAGGTCTCCATTATAAAGGCATATTTTTCTTTTGTAATTAAGAAGTAATCTTTGGGGTGATACTTGGAGTCTACGTGAGTATCTTGTTTCCCAACAACATTTACCCAGTGATTTTAGCATCCATTTATGTACCTTGCAGTAATCAACTATTACATGGCCGTTGTAAAAGAGTGATTTTTAAGATTTTATCATTCTATTTACAGTTTTTAGCTAGCATTCTTCTCTAAGGAAGAACTTTCCTTTTTCTCCCCCATTTCCTTTCTTTGATTCTTTTTTTCCTTTTTTTTGCTGTTGTATCAATAAATACCCCAGGTATTCCTCATGAAGTTGGTCAGTGTGACTACTCTTTATACTTTGAAACTCATTGCTGTAGTCACATCTGTATAAAGTGCTACTGTTCCAGGAGGACTGTGGCTCTGTACAGGTTGGTCATCTTTATATTTGTTCTTAAACTGAGAAGTCTTAGAAATATGATTGTTCTAGTATAAATTTAGATTAAAAATTATACCACTTTGGGGTGTTCTTGGTTATAAACTCAAACTGAGGCAGCTGTGTTAAGGAATTCCCATTTACAGTAGGCAAGAAAGTAAACAGTAAGTGGAGAGTAGGGTAACAGACACTTATGGTATCAAAAAACAACCGTGAAAAGGATCTGTCTTAATGTGCTAGCCCACTGCAGTTTAACATATTGCTTACAACCTTCACAATAGAATTTGAGTGACTTCAGTTACACATTCCAGGAGACTGGCAGTCTGTTACAATCAGAATCTGAACTTTAGAGCAGGCTAATTTACAGCGATGGGATGAAGAAAGTTGTGGATTTGTATTACACACTCTCACCTGACACTGTATCTGATCCCTTACCTGCTGATTGCATCTTGAATGAGCTCTTTGAAGCAAGTTCCAGCTTAATTAAAACGTTTGCTTGGTTAGCAGTGATCTGTGAAAGCCTGTGATAAATATTGAATCAGGTTCACCTGCTGGTTGCTGAGAGTAGATAAACAGCTGCCTTGTGCAGTTTAATCATGAAACTGTGGCAGTAGAGTACTACTGTTTAAATTTTTAAAAAAGAATAGTTGAAACGGTATAGTTATGTCACTTTTGCTGTCTTAACTAGAGTGTGCGCCTACGTGAGATTTTGCACAACAGGCATTCAGTACCTCTTCGGATGGCGTGGACAACAGCAAATGGTTGATAAAGATTAACAGTAAACCTTTAATATGCCTCAAAGTATAATTCAGTATTCACTGACTTGTTTTTACCACTAGTTCTTCATGTGCATGATGTTTGGAAATAAAAAAGGGCAGTATTTTGCTTTTTGTTTTGTCAAGTTAAATGGTAGATTAAAAATGATCTTGTTAATTAAAACTTTAAGATTTAAGGTTATGAATTCTAACTTCTCACAAATTTTACCATGAATTTTGTAGCCACTTGAACTTCAGATTTTATTTTTTCATCTGTAAAATGGAGTTAGAAATAAATATTAGTGAACTAAATGTTATAGAATTTTGTTAATATTACATAACTAACAAACCTTAAAAGAGAAATTAATCTACAAGCAGTATAGGAATCTTTATAAAATTATCTTCTTTAGACTATCAACTTGTTTATTCCTTTACAGAATTAATGTAACTAAGCAAGTTCATTGTAAATCAAATGCTATCTCTATTTTATTTTCTTTGCAAAATCAGACATAAATTCTGGAATAAAGTCCTCACCCAAATAAGTCACAGTCTTCTGTGAGCACATAATAATAAGTTATGGACTCGCTTTCTAAAAATGGATACAAAATTGTGTTTGTAGTTTCCGAGTGATCCCAAACTCTCTCCTCTGTAACAATAGTGAAGTCGCTCAGTCGTCTCCGACTCTTTACGACCCCTTGGACTGTAGCCTACCGGCTCCTCCGTCCATGGGATTCTCCAGGCAAGAATACTGAAGTGGGTTGCCATTTCCTTCTCCAGGGGTCATTCCCGACCCAGGGATCAAACCCCGGTCTTCTGCATTGGAGGCAGACGCTTTTAGGAGTCTATTTCCTAATCAATTAAGTTGAAAATCTTGGTCACGAGAGATTAAGATGATAGTTGTTCTGTTAGGTATTAAGCTGCTGAGGCGCAACCGGTGTATTTGCTGTTTTAGGTTTCATTTGAAGCACTTTTTAGCATTTTCCAGTGTTATGTACTACTTTCCTTAGCTCCAAGGATTATCTACTGTAGTGAGGATTCCTAATTTTTTACCTAACGTTTTTATAGTTGTATTCCTATCATCAGTTTGTTTGGAAGTTTATGGGGAAAATAAAATTTTATTTAAGTCACACTTAACCTGCTCAACACTTTTTTTGATCTTTATCTATGTTGATACATAGAACTCTGGGTTTTTTTTTTTTTAATTATTTACAGTATTCCATTGATAGACAAACTCCACAATTTATTTATCATTCTTTTGCTGACACATTTAGCTTCTTTTTCTCAGTATTATAACAGTACTACACAGAATATCCCTATTGTATCTCTCTGAATCTGCAGGTCTGTCGCTAGCAGGTATGACTAGCAGGCTCATGCTGGGCCCAAGGGTCTGTATATATTTGATATCACTATATCACAACTTGTTCTTCAAAGTGATCTGTCACTTTATACTTGGATCAGCAGTGTTTAAGAGTTGCTGTATATCTTTTCTGACACCCAGTCTGGTGGATGTAAATGAAATACAACTAGGGTTTTAATTGCATTTTCCTAATTAGTTTCCCTGGTGTCTCAGACAGTAAAGCATCTGCCTACAATGCAGGAGACCCAGGTTCAGTCCCTGGGTGGGGAAGATCTGGAGAAGGAAATGGCAGCCCACTCCAGTATTCTTGCCTGGAAAATCCCATGGATGGAGGCACCTGCCAGACTACAGTCCATGGAGTTGCAAAGAGTCGGACAGAATGAGCGACTTCACTTTCTTTCTAATGAAGTTGAGCATCAGGTTGCACATCTTTTCAGATCTTTGTTGGGTTTTCTGCTTTTCTCTCCTGTGATTTTTTTGTTCTTGGATTCTTATTCTTATATTGGGTTTAAAAAAAAATTGGTTTGTTGAAATTCTTTATGTGTTATAAAGACTAATCCTCAGTTGGTTATATACAGCATATGTATCTTCTCAAGATTGTTTTCAGTCTGTTGTGCTTTTGGTGTATTGTTTAAGAAATTCTTACCTATATTGAAGTCCTAAAGATCTTTTCCTGTATATAGGGACAGAAATTTTATGACCCATACAACCTAGAATATTTCCTCTCTGGTCCTTTGTAGAAAAAGTGTGATGCTTGCTTTAAACAGTCTCTCAACTGAAAAATTTTTGTTTTTCGCCCTATGGAACATAATGTCCATCTTGTTAGAAAATATTTGACTTAAATGTCAACTAATAATAAGTTAAAATGATTTTTATGAAGTAAATTTTATAGCTTATACTTAAGAATATTTTGTAGTTGCATTCAGAAAATAATGCACTTAGAGTACTAAGTGAAACTGATATTGATAATCTCCTATAACACACCTTGTAGAACAATTAAAAAGTGAAGATCTCTGTCAGTGGAATGAAATAATCTTTGTCATTGTCTTCTGTTTGGCCTAATAATGTCAGGAATTCTAATGTTTCTTGAATGAATGAATGGATGGATGGATAGATGAATGAATGAGATAGTACATGTAGAGTGCTTAGCACAGGGACAACCTTAATAAATGATAGTTATTAAATGAATATATCAGGATATGTGTTTGCCACTCACAACTAAAGTGGCCCAAATATTAACATAACGAGATGATTTTTCTTTTTGTTCTTGAAAAATAACAAATTGTCCTGTACTTTTTTTTAAAAGCTAACCTTTTTATTTTGAAATAACTTTCTGATATGTGAAGAAGTAAAATTTGGGCATCAATTAAACATCTACAGATAAATAAAATGTGGTTTTTTTTATTTTATCTTTATTTTGTGCAGATAAGCTTCTTTCTGGTCTTTTCCTCCTCTCTACTTCTTTATGCGCTAATTTTTCATGTTAAACATCCTTTTATGCTTACTTTTAGAATTCATTTCATAGACTCTCTTTAGATACTCCCCAGATTTATGAATTCTCAAAATAACTTTTCTGACATTTCTGACTACTCCTTTATTATTATCCTTTTTTAGGCATATTTAGTCACCATGCTAATTTTTATTTTTCCAAGTAAATATAGTAATTTTAACATAGTAATTTTCATTGTTGTTCAGGGGAAAGGTTGGCGAGAGCTATGAAACTTTAGAGGTTGACATAGTTATCTTAATCTACTTATACTTTTGATTATAACCTTGTGAAAGGAATAGTGGCAAGGACTCAGAAATTGCCCTTTCAAGATCAAGTATTATATTCATTCTTTATCCTTTCAAAAAACATTAATGCATATCTATACAGTCTGACCAGAGAGGGGATAAATAGAAATTGTTGGACACAAAGATAATTTTCTAAAATCCCTGGTTGCTCCTAAGAACAGTTTTTGGTTATTGTAGATTTGAAATGTATTTTTAAACAGTTGACTCCTACATGTGGAACTAATATAACTGTCACATCCACATCTCTTATGATAGTAGATTTTTGGGGGGCTGTTATTTGTGTTAAGTTTTCTTGCCTTTTGTTGAAGAAAAGGCACTCTAGACAGTTTCCAGCTATGGGAAAAGAAGTCATCTCTTAAAGAGATTAGTTCTACCATATGATATTGCTACTTACAGTTCTTAGAGATTTCAGGTTTGGGGAGCCTATGTGTTTTATCTTTCTTGATGTTTAGATATATTAGATGAGAAAGAATACTTTTTAATTTATTCTGCAGTTTCCTGATACAATCTATATAAATTTAAAGAGCAAAAACAAAAGGAAAATATCCTCGTGGGAGGAAAACTTGATCATTTGTCAGCAGGAGAATTACTTGGTGAAAAATACTTAATTTTGTTCACTTGTTGCTTAAGATCCCTAGGTCAAAGAGTTTCAGAGAGAGGCCAGAAAATATTAGCCTAATTTTGAACTAGAGGATTTTATGAGTTCTTATCATTGCTATTTTCAGGATTCTTTCTCTGTTTTCATACAAAATTGAAAGTTGCTGATTTTGGTACAAATAATTCTGTTTTGTTCCTAAATAATTTTTTTTTAAGCCTCTGTTCTATTATTGAGTTCAGTGTTTTCCATCTTCAACTATGATTATACCAAATCCTTTAAATAAGAACTTCAATAGGAGATCACTTCTGAAGAAGTAATTCCTCTTTAATACTGCAAATAAATAAGAATCAACTTTCTTAGTTTCTATCTTCTACTCTACTTGCCCAGCCACTCGCTGAAAACCATCATCTTAAGGAGTTACCCTTGACTTCATAAATGGTATAATTCAGAACACTTGAAGATTTAACAAACATAAAACATTTTTAATATAAAAATTAGTTCTGTTTTATAATTTATTTTCAATTATGGAGTGAAAAACACATTTAAGGTACATAAATAAAGCTGCTCTAGTGAGAACTTTCTAAAACAAGTCCTGTATCTTTTGCTTTTGTTAGTTATGCTGTTAGTATAACATTTTAAGATAAGCAGATCCCTTTAAAAAATTATTAGTGCAAATACTGCTTTTAAAAGTAAAACATTTGAATGCAAAGCAGAAAGTTATAAGACTGAAAACAGCATCCTTTTTTATTGGAAAAATATGAAAGATATATTTATCTGTAGGAGGATCTGCTAGTTATATGTGGTGGTTGACTTATTTTGTATTTTTCTATAACATTGGATTTTTTGTTTAGAAAAATAGCAGAATGAAAATAAAAGGAGTAGATCCTAAAGCTTTAAGTGGAATTCATGTTGAAAAGTGTCATATCAAAAAGTAGGTTTTCCAAGCCATGAGAAAAAGACTACTTTATTGAATTACTTTTAGGCTTGTATATATCCATAGAGAATATTGTTGTGCTTTGGGCTTAGCATTCTAATATTCACAATGAATTTACTGTATCATAGGGAAGAGATATAATTGAGTAAAAAGATTGAAAATATGAAAATAAACTAATTCTGCTACCAAGAGTTACCTTAATTCTTTTACTAATTAATTTGATCATTGAAAAGGACAAAAAGGAATTCAGTCAGAAATACCATGATATAATTTGCATTCCATTTTCTGTGTGACCAGAAATTGTTAGATATTGCAACATATGTAACATAAACCACATGTCAGCTGTTTCCTGCCTCACTGTTGACAAGAGCCCCATTCATAACTATTCTTTTATCCTTTCAGTGAATAAGTAATTATTCAATATAGAAGGCAGGATATTTGGAACTGGCTATTTAATGTGGCAGCACTCTGTAATGAAATCTGCTGTTACTGGCAACCTGAGAGGGGAATGTAACAATTCCAGCATGGCTGTAACTTTATCTGCTTTGACTGACTGTTTATTTGGCACATCAGTGAACCTTTTATCCCAGTGAGTGACAGCTCCAGAAGGGTCACATTTACATCCATTCTATCATGTATTGTAATATTTAATGGCGGACAAGGTTGAGCGAGACTGGGAGTAATTCGAACTTGCTTTTCCAGTGAGTTGAGGCTAAAAGACAGCTTGATCCCCAGTATTGTGGTGTAACATGCTATGACTTAGCATTTGTTTATGAAGGCTTATCTTACTGATTATAATTAAAAAAAAAAAAAACCAGTTAAATGGAGTGTTTGTTCTACTAAACTTAAACTCTCTAGTACAAGTTCTCTTAAGCTACTGTGCTATTTAGTATTTTTCCCTCTCAGTGACCATTCCCATAAACTAACCATTTCTTAATCTTTCTCTTAAAGGAGGCTGCATTCTGTCTCATTTGTATAGTAACTGAGGTTGAGAAGAGAGTAGTTATTAAGAACGAGTGTGTTCTAATATATAGCATTAAGCTTTTTTTTTTTAATTTTTGACTTTGGAAATAGAAAAAAACCAGGTAAATATTATAATGTACTCCTGATGTTCCATATGGTATATTTAAGGAGCCATTATGTAACTTTTAATTATGAAACTGAATTGAGTAAAATTGTCTAGGAAAGGCTATCTTGAATGATAATTGTACTGATGGATTTATATTTGATGACTGGTAATTGAATTTCAGATATACTTGTTCCACACAAGCAGTCTGTCTTCATTATTAAATATTAATAATTTGCATTCATTTTCATACCTTTGCTAGAGAATAGTTTTCTCTTATTGTTTTTGAGTGATGATTTAAATTCAGCTTGATGTTTCTATTCTTTTGTAAGTTATGTTTAAAATGCTTTTTAAAATACTGGTTTATTAAAGGATATTTGAATGGATTGTGCTATAAAGAAAAATAGCACTCTTAAATCTAAACTGTAATATCACAATTCACTTGAAGCCTAAGCAAAATGAAAATTTGTCTTAGTTTTATAATTTATGAAAGAGGATAATTAAAATGTACTTAAAACATTTGGAATTTGAGAGTTGGAGTAGTATGTTAGAAAACAATGCAAATATGGAAACATTTATAACTCAAGAGTGAAAGAGAACCAATTTGAAATTGAATTTGCAGTTTTTTCTTTAAAGGCAAATTTTATATGATGTGACATGATGGAATTTCCCTTTATTTGGCAACTGTGATTCACTACTTATAGTTTTGATTCCATGAAAAGTTTGATAAAAATTTTATGGTAGTCCAGACATTAGTTATCTTTTCTTTGCTTTGTTACAGCCTCCTGGTCACTGTTCTAGGTGCTGTTGTTCTACTAAACAAGGAAACAGTGAAGATTCAAATACCACTAAGAAGGATCATGGGGGGAAGTCCAAGATACCCAAAATATATTTTGGGACACGCACACACAAGCAGATTGCTCAGATTACTAGAGAGCTCCAGAGAACGGCGTACTCAGGGGTCCCGATGACTATTCTTTCCAGCAGGGATCATACTTGTGTCCATCCGGAAGTAACAGGTAACTTCAACAGAAATGAAAGGTGCATGGAACTGCTGGATGGAAAAAATGTGAGTAAAGTTCATTTATTTTAGGCAAAAATTAGGCTGAAAGATAAAAATTACTCCATTTTTAATGTGTTCATTTTATATGTACATTTACAGTGATAACTTAAGTCAGATTGATTGCTAGTGTTGATATTTTTTAAAAAATAATTTTACCATAAGGAAATCTTTTATTCAAGTTTAAAATTATGAGTTTTTGTGCTAAAACGTGGGGATATTTAATTCCTTGAAAATTAATTTCCATGTCTTAATTTCTTCTTTTAAAAATAGTCAAATATAGAGGTCAAATGAGGAGAAAAAAACATTTAAGTGATTTAGCCTAACTAGTCTAATTGATATATTTTACATATTTAAAAATTTCAGAATAAGGTAATGTGTATATGACCTCGGCAAATTTTAAAATGTTTTTTAATTGAGAAATGTAATGACTGTACTGTCTCATAATTCTGATTAGTATAAACTTCTTTTAAAAATTATGGTAAATTATTAATTAAAGATATGTTATTTATGGCTTTGAAGTTTTCCGGGGAAATTTAGAATAGTATGAATTTTGGCTAGGTGGAAATAAATATATCTCACTAAAGTCATGATGTTTTGATAATATTTTGCCGGTATTAGTTTATTTGTCTGTGTACAAGTTAGATAACTAGTTTACTCTAAAATTGAAGTTACAAGTTTGGAATTATACCCAGAAATTATAGTTGAACCATAAATTGACAGTATGTGAAACGACCAATGATATTTTAATATATTTTGAAAGTTCTGTCTGTATTTTGTCGAACAAACATAGTTGGTTCAACACAAAAGTCTAAGAGCTATAGCCTCTTAGACTCTAGTTTCATTTAACTGTATATCATCCCCTAATATATAATGTGAATAGATTATTTTGTATTATGTTTTTCTTTTTCAGTGCCTCCTATAATTATATGAAATTTATTCAATCGTTATTGGAATTATTCAAAAGAAGCTTCAATAGATATGCAAACCCAATAGATAATATGAAATATAAGTACTAAGGGGCTTCAGTGGAAAAACTTAAGTGACTTTTTTAGACCAAGAAGAGAATACAGAATAAGTGAATGAAAACCATTGTTAAAATTGTATGATCATATTTGTTTCCATATACTTCCTAACTGAGGAATTGTGCAGTCTTTTCACTGTATATTTAAAAAGTTCTCTTCAAAGAGAGATAAAAATATTAAAAAGCTGAATGTTAAAAAATAATAAAATTGAGAAAAGCCTCTTCATGATAAAAACCCATAAATTTTATACTTAAGTAGATTTCTTTCCGTATGTGGCTAACTGATCTACTAAATTCTTCAAATGCTTACAATTTGTTTTTAGTCTGTGCAGGAAGATTTGCTAGCATTTTCTTTTTTTTTTTTTTTTGCTACTTGCTATTGAGAAACATCATGTGATTATGCATTGAAAGCGAATATTTTATGTAGTCTTTTAGAATCCTGCAGTGCTGGTTATGTCTTTTGATTTATCTTTACTCTCCTAAGTTTGAATCTTGTAAAAATAAAAATCAAATAGACTTGAATATTCAGAACATTTCATTGGCCTTCAGGTTCTGTTTTAAAGTAGACAAATATTTTATTTTTGAATATTAATGATATAAATAATTGAAGATATTTGCATTTGTCTTGACCTAATTCTGCCTCAGAATGGCTAGCTCATAAGGCATACATGAACATTCTCCTTCTTGTTCCCAAGCCATAAGGGTAATTTGGTATTGTAATGAGGGCCAATTACAAAGTCACTAAAGGTGTCTATGTTTACTATGGCTGAATTACCAAAGAGAAATGATAAATAGATAACTGACAGTTTAAGTGAAAAAGAGTTTAGAGTGTGATAACACTTCAATTGACAGACTCCCCTCTGGGTTATATTACACTGCTAAAATGGATGAGCTTTTCTGGTTTTGCTATCAGCCTGCACAGCAGTGTCATTCTAAGTGCCCTTAAAGTGTAAACTTTCTGATTTTTTGGCTTGATCCAAAGGCACATGTGTTTTTGTTCACTGTTTCTTTTATATTCCTATACTGGAAAAGCAATGCACTTATCTGCTAAAAGTAAATTTTGTTTCAATTAAGAAAAAATAATCTTAACTAACCCTAGAAATCATTCTAAAAAATTATTTTAGGTATAGAAGAATATCTGTTTTTTGTTAAGATGTAACAGTCTATAACCATAGACTTGAAGGCAACTTAGTAATCAGTTTGTTACCAGTACAAATAAAAACTTTCAGAATAGTATGAAAGGTTCTTGGAATGAAGAAATGGTGAATGTCATTATTAAGCTCAATCTGATATCCAAGTCAGTATGAAAGATACTTGACATATTTCCATATTTCCTTCCATATTTGGGTCTCTAGACCCCAAATCATAGAATGTTAGAGCTAGAAAGAACTTTAGAAATGGCAGTCAGTGGTTGGAGAACTCTTAAAAGGCTTCTAGTTCAGCTACTCTTGATGCCTAGTCACATGGGAAAGATGGGCCCTGAAGTTTGCCCAGTGACAGACAACTAATCAGCAAGAAAGAAAGCAAGTTTTATCTTAACCATTATAGTTTTCACTGGATTAGAAACAAAAACAGAGGGTGGCATATGGTATAGGGAAATTGACATGGCATGAAGGATTAAAAAGAATAATAGAGATTAGATAAAATAAGTGAAAATAATACAAAATTGAAGCAAGTGAACACGGTTAGGTGAGTCCTTTCTAATTCTAATTTTTAATACCCTGGAGGAACAATAAGTAGCATGGCTGAATTAGTAGTCCTCAGCTGATCATGCCTTGTCCTTGAATTTGCAGACATCTTTTGTAGGTTATGACCTTTTTATGAGTTACTCCATTTCTAGTAGTGTCTAGATATTTTTGTATATGTAATAATGCATGAGTATTTTAAAAACAGATTTTCATTTTTGATGGTTTGTAGATAAAAATACACACGCACGTACATCTCCCCAGTGGTTAAGAATAACAAATTGGGAAAGATAAATATTAGATTTCAAAATCGCATTAATTTTTTAATTGATATATAAAATTAATGAAAATTAAAATGGCCCATTATTTCACCACCTAGTACCAGATGACAATGAAAGAGAAAACTAACATACGTGGTTAGAGACTCAAAATTATAGAAAGGTATTAAATGAAAGGAGAAGATCTCTCTTTCCTGTTCTTTCCATCCCTTTAAGGGACCTACTGTACAGTTTTATGTATATTCTTCTAAAACATTTATAATATGTGTTTTGTATAATGTATGTGTATAGATTATTTTTAAAGCTTAAAAATCAACACAAAGACAAATCTACCTCATTTTTTAAGGGCCATACTTGGGTTCAATCCCTGGGTTGGGAAGATCCTCTGAAGGAGAGCATGGCAACCCACTCCAGTATTCTTGCTTGGAGAATCCCCATGGACAGAGGAGCCTGGTAGCCTACAGTCTATGGAGTTGCAAAGTTGGACACAACTGAGCGACTAAGCATAGCACATACCATTTATATCAATTTGCCAGAATTTATTTAACATATCCTCTGTTGGTAGATATTTAGTTTATTTTCAATTTGGTGGGAGCTATTAAACAGTGCACTATATATATAATCACATTAATGGTGAAATTTTATTTGATAGTTAAATTTCCTGTGTATTTCTAATAGACATAGAAGTTTATACTTCTAATTTTATACACCTTTTAATAGGATATGATGCCTTTGCCAGGACTGTTTTATCAAACATCTTATTTTTTGATTAGTGTATATATGTTAATAAAATTTTTTTTACTTCCAATAATAGAATGGCAAAGGACATTAGTAGATAGTGCCTGAAAGAAGATTCTATTTTTGCCTTTAAAATAGGCAAAAATAAGATAATGTTGATAAAGGTGTGGAAAAAGGGTAATATAAAATGTTCATAAACATTTTCTGGAGGATAATTTGATGATACGGTTTTCAAGAAACTGAAAAATATACTCTCTGATCTCATAATGCCATTTCAAAAAATGTATGATAAGAAAATATTTAGAAATGGGCATAAAATTGTTTATTGAAGCATTATTTATAAAGCAAAAAATTGAAACCAATCTAAATGTCCAGTGATAAACTGGTTCATCAGATGTGCACATTAATCCAATATATATTAGCAACAATGAAAAAAAACTTAGTGGTGTGAAAAGATATATTTGATAAGATTTTCAATAAAATAGGCTATGAGAAAAAAGGCAGTACCGGTTTTATAAAAAATACTTAGTGACTGGATTGTTAGTAATCCCAGTGCATGCACCTGGGGAAGATTTGATTTGTTCTCATTTTAATATTGGATCACATTACAGAGATATATTGATATATAGAGAAGAAATCTGAAATGAGATACATCAACATATTAATAGTATATTTTTGATAAAGTGAGATTTTAGATAATTTATAGATTTTTGGTACACTTGTATTTTCCAATTTTATATGATGAATACTTTTGTCCCCTGGGACATTTCTTCTTCCCTCTTTCCCACTTTCCATTCTTTTTTCCTTCTTTTGTTTTTATTAATATTTGTATTTGATTAAGTAGTACTGTCTCATGGCTCAAACTGAAAATATACAGAAATGTCTATAGAGAAAGGTCTCTCTCAGTCCTATCCCAAGTCACTTGGCTCTCATCTTTGAAAGCAACTAGTGATACTATTGCTCTTATGTTTCCTTCCAGAAATATTTTTGCCTAATATAACTTTGATCAGAACAAAGTCACAACAAATATACTTAAAAAAATGTTTCTCCATATACACTACCATATGTAAAATAGAGAGCCAATGGGAATTCGCTGTGTGACTCAGGGAACTCAAACTGGGGCTCTGTAGCAACCTAGAGGGGTGGGAAAGTGTGGGAGGTGGGAAGGAGGTTCAGGAGGCAGGGGGCATATGTATACCTATGGCTGATAACATGTTGATGTATGGCAGAAACCAACACACTATTATAAAGCAGTTATCCTTCAATTAAAGATAAATTAATTTAATAAAAATGTTTCTCAAGTTAATCTGGTGTGTCTAGAGCTGTACTGATCTGGAGCTCTATCTGAGTTAACTAATGTAGTTCTTTAAAAAGGTTATATTATAGACCTGGTGTACTCTGTCTCCTCTGTTAAATCATATGTGGCTTTAATGATGTTTTAAAGATTCTGAGATAAATTTGTTTTAGTTCTTCTGTTCTAGTGTTTCAACTGTACATATTTGTTTTCAGGGAAAATCCTGCTATTTTTATCATGGTATTCATAAAATTAGTGACCAACACACATTACAGACTTTCCAAGGGATGCACAAGGCCTGGGATATAGAAGAACTTGTCAGCTTGGGGAGAAAACTAAAGGCATGTCCATATTACACAGCACGAGAACTAATGCAAGATGCTGACATAATATTTTGTCCCTACAACTATCTTCTAGATGCACAGATAAGGGAAACTGTGAGTAGATGTGTAAAAATTAAAAGAATTTTTTCCTGTTTATTGGGATATAAGTGATTGATGTAAAAACTTTTAGATGTTTTAATGCCTTTTGCTTTATACTTAATTTATGAAAAATGTATAAACAATGTTCAAAGTGTATTCTAGGGGATATTAAAAAATGAATTTTAGACATTGTCAATTTAATTATCAAGGTAATAAGTACTTTTAAGGACCTAGTACTGAAGTGGAATTATAAAAGAATTTTTCAGCCTTGACAGTAATGACGTTTTAGGCTACATACTTCATTGTGGTGGGCTGTCCTGTGCATTATAGGATGTTTATTAGCGTCTCTGGTTTTGTACATTAGATGCCAATAGTACACTCACAGTTGTCACAGTCAAAAATGTCTCCAGACATTGCCAAATATCCCCTCGGCTGCAAAATTATCTCCATTTGAGACTCATTTATAGCTATCACTTTATGAATAGTCAGAATTATTATAAAATATTTATCTAAAGAATCTATGTTTTGAAGAACTTACAGCATTTGTGTTTATTTGCCTGGTTCTTAGAGACACCCAGTTGTTACAGCATAAGACAAAGAATGAATAATGGTATGTTATTACTCCTCTTTTTAGAACTGACTGTACAACTCTCATTAGCTTTCTATTTCTGGAAGTTCAAATGAATGGGCATTATATTTAATACCCCTGTGATGGAGCATGCACACGCCTATCACAAGGACTTCTCAGTCCCATCTGCCTCCTTGCCTTCAGCTCCTCCAACTATACATCCTTTTGTTTCGCTGTCTTTCAGCTAGGTCTCTTTCCTTTGACCAACTGTATATATCAATAAAAGAAAGACTTACATTACTTATATATACTTTCTTTCTTATATTACTTTTATAACATATATTCTTTCTTATATTACTTTTATAACATCTTTCCTCTGCTTAAAAATCTCATATGGATAAAGTCTATATTTCTCAAGCTTTCTCTCAAGATGATCAATGGTCTGACCTGAATCTGCCTTTTCAGCCTTTTCTGCTCCAGACTTCCAACTTGAGCACTTGAAAAATTACCTCAAGATCCCTTGAGGATACCTTGTTCTTTCCTGTATCTCTGCTTTTGATTACACCTCTCTGTATTGAATTGCCCTACTCTCTGTCTATCCAAATCCAAATTCCACTCATCTTTTAAACCCCAGTATATTTCCTATTCTTTCATTTTTTTCCCCCTCAGCCATCTCCAGCCCTCTGTATAGTATTGTTCCTCAGAATAACTCAGTGGCAATTGCTTTGTGACATTTTGTGTTAGAACTCTTTTAGTTGCCATTGACACAAACCCAGCTTTCGTAAAACTTATGAAAAAAATACTTGACTATTGTGGTGGCTTTAAAATCAGACAAGTTCTTCCCAGTGGAAACAGTGATAACTATAGTCAGCTAGCTTTTTTCCAGCTAGGTAACCATGGACAGGGAGGCCTGGCGTGCTGCTATTCATGGGGTCACAGAGTTGGACACGACGGAGCGACTGAACTGAACCTGGAAAAAAAAAAGATAGTCACCTATAATTACTCTGAATGGCCTAGATTGGATCTCATACCCATTCTCGAACTAGTGTGACTATGCAGGAATGGAACACTTTATTTAATCGACAGGCCTGGGTCTACCCACATTATGAGAGTGGTACATTGTTTAACAGAATAAAAGTCCTACTGACATCACATGGATATTGGGGAAGAGTAGTTCTCTAAGGATTGCAGAAAAGACTGAAATGAAACAGATGCATAATATATTAGTATTTTGAGAGTCTTTTGAATCTTGTGCTGTTATTGAAAAAAATTTTTTTTTAATTAAAAAAATTTTTTTAAAGCAGGTTTTTAAAACTTCTGCTTTTTAAGTTATGTTGAAGATCCTTAACAATCCTTTGTGTAACTGGCTACACCTTGATTCTGGGTCACTTAACACGTATTATTTTGGTTGATAGGTTTACAAGTATTTCGAGGGTGAAAAATGGAAAACTCTATAGATATTTGCTTGGTCTAAATGCTTTAAAAGTTTTAAGATTGAGAATCAGTTACTTCTGTAGTTGGACTTGTGATATTGGCCTGTGGTGTGAATTTTTGAATGAAGTAACCTGCCTATTGCTGTTAAATCCATTTTGCTGAATGTTTTACAAGAAAACTCTTTTATCTTATAGATGGACATCAATCTGAAAGAACAGGTTGTCATTTTAGATGAAGCTCATAACATTGAGGACTGTGCTCGGGAATCAGCAAGTTACAGTGTAACAGAAGTTCAGCTTCGGTTTGCTCGGGATGAACTAGATAGTATGATTAACTATAATATAAGGAAGAAAGATCATGAACCCCTACGAGCTGTGTGCTGTAGCCTCATTAAGTAAGAGCATTTGTCTATCAGTGCCATTTGTGCTGCCTTTGTATTAGAAACATGTTCTATTATGCCAAGTATTTTATAATCAGTAAACTTGGACCAGACTACTTGGGAAATGGATTGTTCCTTGCCAGTTAAACATAAAGATAGCCTAGCCCAAACTTTCCTATTGATTAAGTCTTTCCTTGAGGAGTTTTTACCGTGTAGAAGTTTGTCATTTCCGTTTCACAGCATAGTTGTTAAAAGAGTTGTCCGTAGTTGCTGATTCTATTTTCTCACTTCCCATTCTTTCCTCATCCATCCCTGTAGTGTTTCTGTATGCATAATTCTACTGAGATTGTTCTTATCAAGATCACCAGTGGTCCACAGATGGCCCAATGAAAGGTTATTTCTGTTATCTTAGCCTCTCAGCAGTGTTGGTTGCTGTTGAATACCACCTTTATGAAAAGTGTTTTTGTCTTCTGTGGAATAATATATACAGGTCTCTGTCGCCCGTTTCTGGCACAGAGTTCCTAAAACCTTTGTAGTTTCCTAATTGATAAGAGCACTAAGAGCATCTTCTGTTTTGTTGTTTCATTTTTGACCCCAGTTCCTGACAGAACTCCTAAATCTCCTGGGATTTCCTGGGTGATAGGACTGTCTTTTATTCTAATGAAGTGATGGTTGAAGGGCTCCTGAATGGATCCAGTCACTAGAAAAACCAAGCCATATTTAGAAGGTTGGAACTTTGAGCTCCACCTCTCCCTGGAAAGAGGAGAGGGGCTAGATATTGAGTTAATGTTCCATCATGCCTTTGTAATGAAGTCTTCATAAAAATACCAAAAATACAGGCTTCAGAGAGATTCTACATTGGTGAACACATCTAGATACTTGGAGTGTGGTGTATTTCACAAAAGGACAGAAGTTTCTGTGCCCGGCAACCTTCCTGACTTCACCCTATTTATTGCTTCATCTGAGTTTTTATCTATATCCTTTATTATATAATAAACTGGTAAATGTATTTCCCTGATTTCTGTGAGCTGTTCTAGTAAATGCCCAACCTGAAGAGGGGGTAGTGGGAACCTCTGACTTACAGGTATTTGGTCAGAGGCACAGATGACAACCTGGACTTCTACAACTAGCATCTGAGGCTAGGGAGGGAGGAGGGACAGGCTAATGAGACCGAGTACATAATCTGTGGGATCTCTGCAAACTCGGTTAGTGTCAAAATTGAATTGAATTATAGGACACCCGTCTGCCATCTCAGAGAATTGCTTGTGTGGGGGAAAAAACTGACATACGTGTGAGACCAGAGGTATCAGAAGTGAAGTAGTGAGAACAAGCAGACACACAGGAATGTGTTTTCCTTGATGCTGCTAAGTCGCTTCAGTCGTGTCCGACTCTGTGCGACCCCAGTGTTTTCTTAGTCAGCTTCTATGACATCTGATTTTCTTCCTCCTCACAGTCGGTTCTTTCTCAGTTTCTTTTGACAGTTCTTAATTTGTTTGGTGTTTAAATATTGAAGTGTGTTAGGGCTTGGTCTTAGATACTCATTTCTTTTCTAGTTCTTCATTTTCCTTAAATTATGTAACTCTAAAGCAGTGCTGGGAGAAGGCAATGGCAGCCCACTCCAGTACTCTTGCCTGGAAAATCTCATAGATGGAGGAGCCTGGTAAGCTGCAGTCGATGGGGTTGCTAAGAGTCGGACACGACTGAGCAACTTCACTTTCACTTTTCACTTTGATGCATTGGAGAAGGAAATAGCAACCCACTCCAGTGTTCTTGCCTGGAGAATCCCAGGGACGGGAGAGTCTGGTGGGCTGCCGTCAACGGGGTCACACAGAATCGAACAGGACTAAAGTGACTTAGCAGCAGCAGTAGCAAAGCAGTGCTGACTAGGCCTGAATCTGTGTTTGTCCCAGTCTCTCCCTGGAATGCTGTTTTTATCTACTCAACTATACTTTCTATCTCTGGATATAAAATTTCAACTTTCCAAAATACTCCTTTCTTTCCCTACTTCCCCCACCTGCTCTGTCTTCCTTATCTAAGCAGGTACCACTAACCAGTTCCTCAAATCAAAAATCTAAGTATTATCCTTGATTACTCTCACCTCATCCAATTCATCAGTAAGTTTTAAAAATGCCACCTACACAGTATATCCCAAATCCTTCAATCTCATATCTGTCATCCCAGAATCGTCTCTCAACTAGAACACTGTGCGTGCGTGTGCTGAGTCACTTCAGTTGTGTCTGACTCTTTGCAACTCTATGGACCTTAACCTTACAGGCTCCTGTGTCCATGGGATTCTCCAGGCAAGGATACGGAGTGGGTAGTCATTTCCTTCTGCAGGGTGTCTTCCCGACTCAGGGATCAAACCTATGTCTCTTATGTCTCCTCATTTGCAGCGGGTTCTTGACTACTAGCACCACCGAGAAGCCCCTAGAAACCGTTGAAGTGAAGTGAAGTGCAAGTCACTCAGTCATGTCCGACTCTTTGCCACCCCATGGACTATACAGTCCATGGAATTCTCCAGACCAGAATACTGAAGTGGGTAGCCTTTCCCTTCTCCAGGGGATCTTCCTGACCCAGGGATCAAACCCAAGTCTCTCGCATTGCAGGCGGATTCTGTTCCAGCTGAGCCACAACGGCAGCCTCCTGATAGGTCTCCTTTCATTTTTGCCTTTCTCCTATAATGCGTTCTGCCTTATAAACTGGAATCATCTTTTACATGCTCAAAGTAGGTTATCTCTCTTACTTAAAATCCTCCATTTAAAATCTTCCCATTATACTCTGAATAGAATTCAGGCTTCTTTTCCTGGCCCAATATAATCTGATTCCTGCTTATCACACTAACATTGCTCATACTATTATTCTTTCTGCCTGTTGTGTTGTAATTACATTGACTTTGAGGTTTTTAAATAAGCAAAATTTGTTAATCACCCTCAGACATTCCTTTTGCTTGGAATACTCATTTTTATTCCCCCCTGATTCTCACATAACTGAGTGCTTTCTGCATTCAGTTGTTAGAATAAATGTCACCTCTAGGAGAGCTTCCTTGACACTTGAAATGAAAGTAGCAATTAGATTACATTAATCCAATTTATTTTCATAATATCACTATCACTACCTAATGTTTTCATGTTCATGGATTTGTTTCTAGGCTCATTTCTACCTCCCTTTAGTAGAATCTCATTTCCATAAGAATAAGGACTTTACTATTTTATTTACTGCTGTATTTCCACTACCCAATGTAGTGTCTGGCATAATACATTTAAATATTCACTGAATGTACAAATGTCTCTGTGTGTGAATATATTATTTAATTTTCTAGTAATTCCATTTTAATGTTAATATTTAGCACTATAATTTCTTTATTAGCTTTCTTGTGTTTCTTTTTATGTGCAGACCAAATTTGTGAGTTGGAGAGACACACAAGTTAAGCAGTGTAAATTCACAAAACATAAATTGGAATTACTTGCATCTTTCTCTTTTCTGAATAAAAGCTTGCTTTTTAGCTGTATGATTACTTTGTGATATGAAGCATGCATACTATTTAAAATATGTCTTAATTAATCTACATTTATATGCTAAGAGCATCAAGGAATACAGTTCAGTGTATCATGCCGGGGTCCAGCCCCGGTGGATCCAGGGTGATTTGAAGGGGGGAACGGCGTGGGCGAGGAAAAACTTATTTATTTAGAAATATAAGAATAGATTAGGAAGAAATAGTATAGTAGGAAAATTAAGATGGAGAAAAGAAGGCTGAATAACTTGGTTTACGTGGAAAGCCAATAAAACCTCGAGACAAGAGGTTTGCACCATCTACGTTAGGCCACCGGCGTCCGTTTGAATATCGGAGAGTGCCCCGCCCTGGGCTCTCTCTTTTACAGATCTTAGCAGCCGGGACAGGTAAATAGACATGGCGAGCCTACGCGCCCCAGATGGGAATTCAGCCGAAAAAGGGGAGAAAAAGGAAAGAGCGACATGGGGAAGCCCAGCTTCGGTGTAAGGCTCCAAAGGGGAAAAAAGGGCTGTTTATTTTTCAAACTCAGCTTATATACCCCAAGTTGTACATAATGGAATATGCAGAGTTATACAGGGGCAGCAGTCCTGACTCTCATTGAGACAAGGCTTTCTTTTTTGCATACTCTCCCGTTACAAAAGGTCTCAGGTAGTTTACATTATCTTCTGGCCAAGAGGCCGGTTAACATTTCTATGGCGCTCATCTGATGAGGTTTTGTTAACCAGAAGACTCATTTGTGTTAATCTTTCCAAAGTCTGAATGCCACTCTCAGAAAACACTAAATAAAAATACAGCAATTTGTAATAAAAGGAAGTACAGTGATTTATAGCAAAAGTCTAGTATTGCTAACATCAAAACTACTAGATATCATTTTCCATATCCTATTTGCATTGATTACATCTTCCTGGGTACCTGATAGATAAAAAATAAGGAGGTCTGTCAGCAATCACTGAGTCAACCGTGAAACCTGTCACCAATATAAATTTGAAAAGGCTCTGAAACTTTAAGATACTTTGAGGCTTTTGTGCCTCCCATAGCTGGGAGGTTGTGAGCAATTCACAAGCTTGTAGTAAGTTAGGGGAACTTGTTAGGCAGGCTAGAGCATTATCAAAGGGGGTTGGGCTGAGAACTTTCAAATGCAGGAAGCTAAAAACTCTTCCCGAGAAACTGGCAGAGAATAGTGGGGAAACAGACAAATACAGACAAACTTTTATTCTTGGGGTGCATGCTAAGGAAAAACCAGGGAGAAATCCGATGACTCAGATTGCCCTGCCATCTGAGTTTGCCACATGACCCTATCACAGGTGGGATTCCTCACGCTGGCCCCCGACAGTATCACACTTCTGTTTGTTCTGTTGAAATAATAGTGTACATAAGGATGATATTGGTTGATGGAATTGTTTTATTTTATTCCAGTTGGTTAGAAGCAAGCTCTGAACATCTTGTGGAAAGAGATTATGAATCATCCTGTAAAGTATGGAGCGGAAGTGAAATGCTCTTAAATTTACACAAAATGGGCATCACCACTGCTACTTTTCCTATTTTGCAGGTAAGATTTTTTTTTCTACCTTTAAAATTTATTTAGTGAATTAGAAATGACTTAATAGTGAATAATTAATCCAGAGTAAAAGAAAAAGTAGCAATTGTTTTAAAACTTTATTGGATCAGTTTGATAATCTAAGTGATGGCATAAATTATAGATGAAAAAGTAACATTATTTGAAGGAAATATGGATTAATTAATATGGAATTAATTACTTTGCTTAAAGCTAAAAGAAGTCAGTAATTTTAGTTTGTAAATATTTTGTCAATTATAAATTTTAAAATTTGGAAAATAAAAAGATAAATTCATATTTCATTCTCCTTAACTTAGAGATTATAAACCTGGGTGTAGAGAGATCATGAGTGGGCTACAGGATACTGTGAACCTTATGAAATTGCATTCCAAATTTCATGAGTGTGTTCTTTTGTACATCTTCCTGGATTGAGCTTGATGCCTGAACATTGTTCTCAGAAGAATGTTTGTTTTGGGTTCTTTGTTTTGTTTTTTGCAGATGAGAATATTTTTCATTTCTCTTTGCTCTTATTTATTTATATCAGTTGACTTTTATTTTTGTGTGTCTAGGTAATTTTAAGTAGTTTTTTCCACAATTTCATATGTAGACATAGATACATTGTTGGGCTAGAAAAACCTAGAGAGGAAAGGATAAATATCTAAAAGGGTATCCATCAAAGCTATTAATAGTGGATTACTCCTAGGACATCAAAGCAGATGTGAGAAGTGGAAGGTTGCAAACTTATTTTTCACTTTACTTTTGACAATACTTTTTTTTTTACAGAGATAAAAAATGCATGATAAAAAAAAATAACCTGCAGAAACGAATCATCAATTAAAAAAAAGTTTCTATCTTACACTGATGTTCCTATTCCTATATCCAGAGGGAACATCTAAGTTACTTGAATGTCCTTCACAACACAGTTTATGCAAATAGGCATTTATAGCTTCCTTACTAGCTCTAGGGGACCCTCAAAAGACAATGCCTCTGCATTGGAAAAATGGAGATGACTTCCCAGATCACCCTTCAGTGACAGACTTTCTGTCCAGTTGAGGGGAATGCAGCTTGACTTTACTTTTTAAAGTGGTTGTTTTATGTTAAACTGAGCAAAAAGGGAAGAATTCTCATATACCACCACCCCCAGCCACAGATGCTATAGATTCTCTTCTTATTAACATCTTGCAATACTAGTGCATTAATTACAGTTGAACCAATATTGTTACATTGCTTTTAACCAAAGTCCATGGTTTATTTTAGGGTACACTTTTTGTGTTGTACAAGTCTATGACTTTTGGTGAAAACATAAAGTCATGTATGTACCATTACAGTTTCATACAGAATACTCTCATTGCCTTAAAAATCTTCTGTGCTGCACTTACTCATCCCTTCAACACACCTCATGTCCTCTGCTGAGCCTCTAGTAACTGCTGATTTTTATTTCTGACTCCATAGTGTGCCTTTCCAGAATGTCATATAGTTGTAATCACATGGCATGTGGTCTTCTTAGACTGGCTTCTTCCACTTAACAGTATACATTTAATGTCTCTGTGACTTGGCAGCTCATTCCTTTCTATTTCTGAACTAAATTCATTGTATGTATGCACCACAGTTTGTTTATCCGTTTACTTACTGAAGGACATATTGGTTTCTAAGTTGGGGAAATTATGAATAAACCTGCTGTAAACATTTGTGTACATGTTTTTGTACAGACATACTTTCTTCTTGTTTGGATAAATACTTAGGAACACAATTGCTGGACTGTATGGTAAGACTGTGTTTAACTTGCAAGAAATTGCTAAACTATCTTCCAAAGTGAATGTACCATTTTACATTCCCACCAGAAGTTAGTAAGAGTTCCTGTTGTTCCACATCCTTGCCAACAATTGGTGTTTTGAATATTAGCCATTCTAATAGATAGGTGGTAGTATCTCATTGTTTGAATTTATGTTTCCCTCGTCAGTTTTCATTCCAATCCCAAAGAAAGACAATGGCAAAGAATGTGCAAACTACCACACAATTGCACTCATCTTGCACACTAGTAAAGTAATGCTTAAAATTCTCTAAGCCAGACAAAGACAGAAATACAGATCAATGGAACAAAATAGAAAGCCCAGAGATAAATCCACACACCTATGGACACCTTATATTCGACAAAGGAGGCAAGAATATACAGTAGACTAAAGACAATCTCTTTAACAAGTGGTGCTGGGAAAACTGGTCAACCACTTCTAAAAGAATGAAACTAGATCACTTTCTAACACCATACACAAAAATAAACTCAAAATGGATTAAAGATCTAAACGTAAGACAAGAAACTATAAAACTAGAGGAGAACATAGGCAAAACACTCTCCGACATAAAGCACAGCAGGATCCTCTATGATCCACCTGCCAGAATACTGGAAATAAAAGCAAAAATAAACAAATGGGATCTAATTAAAATTAAAAGCTTCTGCACAACAAAGGAAACTATAAGCAGGTGAAAAGACAGCCTTCGGAATGGGAGAAAATAATAGCAAATGAAGCAACTGACAAACAACTAATCTCAAAAATATACAAGCAGCTTATGCAGCTCAACTCCAGAAAAATAAATGACCCAATCAAAAAATGGGCCAGAGAACTAAATAGACATTTCTCCAAAGAAGACATACGGATGGCTAACAAACACATGAAAAGATGCTCAACATCACTCATTATGAGAGAAATGCAAATCAAAACCACAATGAGGTACCATTTCACACCAGTCAGAATGGCTGCGATCCAATAAATGCTGGAGAGGGTGTGGAGAAAAGGGAACCCTCTTACACTGTTGGTGGGAATGCAGACTAGTACAGTCACTATGGAGAACAGTGTGGAGATTCCTTAAAAAATTGCAAATAGAACTGCCTATGATCCAGCGATCCCACTACTGGGCATACACACTGAGGAAACCAGAATTGAAAGAGACACATGTACCCCAAAGTTCATCGCAGCACTATTTATAATAGCCAGGACATGGAAGCAACCTAGATGTCCATCAGCAGATGAATGGATAAGAAAGCTGTGGTACATATACACAATGGAGTATTACTCAGCCATTAAAAAGAATGAATCACTTCTAATGAGGTGCGTGAAGCTGGAGCCGATTATACAGAGTGAAGTAACTCAGAAAGAAAAACACCAATACAGTATACTTACACATATATATGGAATTTATAAAGATGGTAATGATAAACCTGTACGCGAGACAGCAAAAGAGACACAGATGTATAGAACAGCCTTTTGAACTCTGTGGGAGAGGGAGAGGGAGGGATGATTTGGGAGAATGGCAGTGCAACATGTATCATAAGTGAAATGAATCATAAGTTAAATGAATCGCCAGTCTAGGTTCGATGCGGGATGTAGGATGCTTGGGACTGAGGCACGGGGATAATCCAGAGAGAAGGTGTGGGGCAGGAGGGGGGAGGTGGGGATCGGGATTGGGAGTTCATGTACACTCGTGGCTGATTCATGTCAATGTAAGCAAAACGAATACAGTATTGTAAAGCAAAACAAACTAAAAAATAAAAATTAAATTGTCAAAGAATAAAATAAAAATTCAAAAAAAAAAAATTCTTTAAGCCAGGCTTCAGCAGTATGTGAACTGTGAACTTCCAGATGTTCAAGCTGGTTTTAGAAAAGACAGAGGAACCAGAGATCAAATTGCCAACATCCACTGGGTCATGGAAAAAGCAAGAGACTTCCAGAAAAACATCTATTTCTGCTTTATTGACTATGCCAAAGCCTTTGAATGTGTGGATCACAAGAAACTATGGAAAATTTTGAAAGAGATGGTAATACCAGACCACCTGACCTGCCTTTGAGAAACCTATATGCAGGTCAGGAAGCAACAGTTAGAACTGGACATGAAAAACAGACTAGTTCCAAATAGGGAAAGGAGTATGTCAAGGCTGTATGTTGTCACCCTGCTTATTTAACCTCTATGCAGAGTACATCATGAGAAACACTGGGCTGGAGGAAGTACAAGCTGGAAATAAGATTGTTGGGAGAAATATCAATGACCTCAAATGTGAAGATGACACCACCCTTATGGCAGAAAGTGAAGAGGAACTAAAGAGCCTCTTGATGAAAGTAAAAGAGGAGAGTGAAAAAGTTGGCTTAAAGCTCAGTATTCAGAAAACTAAGATCATGGCATCTGGTCCCATCACTTCATGGCAAATAGATGGGGAAACAGTGGACACAGTGGCTGACTGTTTTTCTGGGCTCCAAAATCAGTGCAGATGGTGACTGCAGCCATGAAATTAAAAGATGCTTGCTCCCTGGAAGGAAAGTTATGACCAACCTAGACAGCATATTCAAAAGCAGAGACATTACTTTGCCAACAAAGGTCCATCTAGTGCAGTCTATGGTTTTTCCAGTAGTCATGTATGGATGTGAGAGTTGGACTATAAAGAAGACTGACTGCCGAAGAATTGATGCTTTTTCCTGTGGTGTTGGAGAAGACTCTTGAGAGTTCCTTGGACTGCAAGATCCAACCAGTCCACCTAAAGGAGATCAGTCTTGGGTGTTCACTGGAGGGACTGATGTTGAAGCTGAAACTCCAATACTTTGGCCACCTGATGCGAAGAACTGACTCATTTGAAAAGACCCTGATACTGGGAAAGATTGAGGGCAAGAGGAGAAGGTGGTGACAGAGGATGAAATGGTTGAATGGCATCACCAACTCGATGGACATGGGTTTGGGTGGACTCCAGGAGGTGGTGATGGACAGGGAGGCCTGGCATGTTGCAGTTCATGGGGTCACAAAGAGTTGGACATGCCTGAGCAATGAACTGAACTGAATGATACATGTTGCCATCATTTCACATGTTTAATTTCCATTTACATATTTCATTTGGTGAGATTAATATCTCTTCAGATATTTTGCCTGTTGTTTTCTTATGGTTGAGTTTTAAGAGTTCTTTGGATTTTTTTTCCCCCCTGTTAAAACAATGGTGTTATGGCTTGAGTACAGTAGACAAATTTATGCAACCAGGGCAGAGGCTGTGCTGACTCGTATTTCCAATTAGCAAGGAGGACTCCTTTGGTATTATAATGTAAATATGGCTCTCTGACAATCAGAGTCAGATGGAATTTAGCAGCTTTTTCCTTTCTGTTCCTCTCAAGATGCTTTCAAATAGTAGCTGCTGCTGCTGCTGCTGCTAAGTTGCTTCAGTCCTGTCTGACTCTGTGCAGCCCCATAGATGGCAGCCCACCAGGCTCTGCCGTCTGCGATTCTCCAGGGAAGAACACTGGAGTGGGTTGCCATTTCCTTCTCCAATGCATGAAAGTGAAAATTGAAATTTTAGTTGCTCAGTCGTGTCTGACTGTTTGTGACCCCATGGATTGCAGCCTACCAGGCTCCTCTGTCCATGGGATTTTCCAGGCAAGAGTAGTAGAGTGGGTTGCCATTGCCTTCTCTGTTGAATAGCAGCAGCTTTCTTAATTAAATGATAGAGATCCTCGGGAAGATCAGGAGCAAGTCCTTTGCACTTAAGAATTCTCAAGATTTTATTGCCTTCACAAATATACTTGTGTAACACCATGTGAGTCTCTCAGATCACACAGATTTGTGAGGAAGTCAGGCTCTTCAAGTTGGCTGGTTTGTAGATCTGCTCCTTCATATCATCAGCTGTCAGCTTCAGCCAGGTGGGGATGCTCTGGCAGTAGGGCTGAGCTGACCGGGACAGGCCCTTCCCTGGAGCGTGCATGGGACCCATGAGGGCGGTGGTGTTGTAGGAAAAGGTCCTTTGGGTATTTCATATGCAAGACCTTCATCTGATGTGTGTTTGCAAGTATATTCTCCCAGCCTGTGACTTATTTTTTCATCCTGTTAATGGAGGCTTTCACAGAATATAACGCTTTTAGTATTAAGAAAGTTCAAGTTTTTTTTCTTTAATGGATTCTGTTTTTGTTGTTTGATCTAAAAATTTATCACCGAACCCAGAGTCACCTAGATTTTCTCCTATCTTGTCTTCTAGAAGTTTTATAGTTTCGTATGTTGCATTTAGGTCCATGTCCCATTTTGAGTTACTTTTTGTGAAGTGTGTTAGTTCAGTGTCTAGTCATCTCTTTTGATGTAGATGTTACTGTGTCACTGTTTGTTGAAAAGACCGTCCTTTCTCCATTGGATTATCTTTGTTCCTTTGTCAAGAGATCAGCTGACTGTATTGTGTTGGCCCATTTTTGGGCTCTCTATTCTTTTCCACTGATATGCTGTCTATGCCTTTATCAGTACCACACCTGTTTTTATAGTAAGTCTTGAAGTCAGGTAATGTCAGTCCTCTGAATTTGTTTTTCAGCATTGTGTTTGCTATTGAGTCTTTCATTTTTCCATATAAACTTAGAATTAAACTGAGCAGGACCCTGTGGGGCTCCTGGGCATGGAAGCCGTTCTGTCCCCCATTTCTTGTTTATAAGGAACAGACTCCAGTCTCCATGACCTTCCCTGGGTTTCATGGGCAAATTCAAACAGTTGGTAATTGAAGAAGGGAGGAGATGCAGAGACTAGGGAACAGAAGCCAAGAAACCATCTGAGGCAAGATTAGGGAACCAGGGAAGCTCATCATTATTAGGAGACCACCTGAGACAAGATTTAAGGCATATAGATCCTGCATGTATTCTAATCTTGTTCAGTTGCTCAGTTGTGTCCGACTCTTTGCGACCCCATGAACTGCAGCACACCAGGCCTCCATGTCATTTACCAACTCCTGGAGCCTCCTCAAATTCATGTCCATCAAATCGGTGATGCCATCCAACCATCTCATCCTCTGTCATCACCTTCTCCTCCCACCTTCAATCTTTCCCAGCATCAGGGTCTTTTCAAATGAGTCAGTTCTTCACATCAGGTGGCCAAAGTATTGGAGTTTAAGCTTCAGCATGAGTCCTTCCAGTGAATATTCAGGACTGATCTCCTTGAGGATGGACTGGTTTGATCTCCTTGCAGTCCAAGAGACTCTCAAGAGTCTTCTCCAACACACCAGTTCAAAAGCATCAATTGTTCAGTACTCAGCTTTTCTTATAGTCCAAGTCTCACAACCATACATGACTACTGGAAAAACCATAGCTTTGACTAGATGGACCTTTGTTGGCAAAGCAATGTCTCTGCTTTTTAATATGCTGTCTAGGTTGGTCATAACTTTCTTCCAAGGAGCAAGCGTCTTTTAATTTCATGGCTGCAGTCACCATCCACAGTGATTTTGGAGCCCGAGAAAATAAAATCTCTCACTATTTCCCCATGTATTTGCCATGAAGTGATGGGACCAGATGCCGTGATGTTTTTTTTTCTGAATGTTGAGCTTTAAGCCAACTTTTTCACTCTCCTCTTCCACTTTCATCAAGAGGCTCTTTAGCTCTTCTTTGATTTCTGCCATAAGGGTGGGGTCATCTGCATATCTGAGGTTATTGATATTTCTCCCATCTGGGAGAAATTCCAGCTTGTGCTTCCTCCAGCCCAGCATTTCTCATGATGTACTCTGCATAGAAGTTAAAAAACTTTCTTCCAAGGAGCAAGCGTCTTTTAATTTCATGGCTGCAGTCACCATCCACAGTGATTTTGGAGCCCGAGAAAATAAAATCTCTCACTATTTCCCCATGTATTTGCCATGAAGTGATGGGACCAGATGCCGTGATGTTTTTTTTTCTGAATGTTGAGCTTTAAGCCAACTTTTTCACTCTCCTCTTCCACTTTCATCAAGAGGCTCTTTAGCTCTTCTTTGATTTCTGCCATAAGGGTGGGGTCATCTGCATATCTGAGGTTATTGATATTTCTCCCATCTGGGAGAAATTCCAGCTTGTGCTTCCTCCAGCCCAGCATTTCTCATGATGTACTCTGCATAGAAGTTAAATAACCAGGGTGACAATATACAGCCTTGATGTACTCCTTTCCTGATTTGGAACCAGTCTGTTGATCCATTTCCAGTTCTAACTGTTGCTTCTTGACCTGCATACAGATTTCTTAAGAGGCAGGTCAGGTGATCTGGTATTACCATCTCTTGAAGAATTTTCCACAATTTATTCTGCTCCACACAGTCAAAGGCTTTGGCATAGTCATAAAACCAAAGTAGATGTTTTTCTGGAACTGTTTTGCTTTTTTGATGATCCAGCGGATGTTGGCAATTTGATCTCTGGTTCCTCTGTCTTTTCTAAATCAAGCTTCAGTTCAGTCGCGCAGTCGTGTCCGACTCTTTGCGACCCCATGAATCGCAGCACGCCAGGCCTCCCTGTCCATCACCAACTCCCGGAGTTCACTCAGACTCACGTCCATTGAGTCTGTGATGCCATCCAGCCATCTCATCCTCGGTCGTCCCTTTCTCCTCCTGCCCCCAATCCCTCCCAGCATCAGGGTCTTTTCCAATGAGTCAACTCTTCGCATAAGGTGCCCAAAGTACTGGAGCTTCAGTTTTAGCATCATTCCTTCCAAAGAAATCCCAGGGTTGATCTCCTTCAGAATGGACTGGTTGGATCTCCTTGCAGTCCAAGGGACTCTCAAGAGTCTTCTCCAACACCACAGTTCAAAAGCATCAATTCTTCGGCGCTCAGCCTTCACCAGGCCTCCCTGTCCATCACCAACTCCCGGAGTTCACTCAGACTCACGTCCATTGAGTCTGTGATGCCATCCAGCCATCTCATCCTCGGTCGTCCCTTTCTCCTCCTGCCCCCAATCCCTCCCAGCATCAGGGTCTTTTCCAATGAGTCAACTCTTCGCATAAGGTGCCCAAAGTACTGGAGCTTCAGTTTTAGCATCATTCCTTCCAAAGAAATCCCAGGGTTGATCTCCTTCAGAATGGACTGGTTGGATCTCCTTGCAGTCCAAGGGACTCTCAAGAGTCTTCTCCAACACCACAGTTCAAAAGCATCAATTCTTCTGCACTCAGCCTTCTTCACAGAACATCTATAAGTTCATGTTTCACATATTGTTGATTCCTGGAAGTTCCTGCTTCATGTACTGTTGAAGCTAATCTTGTTAGCAATCAAGAACTTAAATTATTGCTGTAAAACTCCTCACCAAATCCTCCCAAGTTGGGACAGACAGTTTTTCAGGGTTTCAAGCCTACTGTGTCTCCCTTTGCCTACAAAGCAATTAAACTATTCTTTCCTACTTTACCTAAAACTGTCTCCAAGATTCAATTTGGCATCAGTGCACAGAGGGTGATCTTTTGGCTTGAGAATCAGTTTGTCAGTATTCACGAAGTATCTTGGTGGGAATTTTATTGGACTGCATTGAATTTATAGATCAATCTCAGAAGAAGTGACATTTTAACAATATTGAGTTTCTTATCTTTTAACATGGAGCATCGCATTTAGATCATCTTTGATTTCTTTTATCAGAGTTTTATACTTTTTCTCTTAGTTGTTGTTTTTTTTTTAAGGCAGTGTAACTTTTTTAAAATGTATTTTTGGCTGCATTGAGTCTTTGTTGCTGCAGATGGACTTTCTCTACTGGTGAGAAATGGGGCTGCTCTCCAGGTGAGGTGTGTGGGCTTCTCACTGTAGTGGCTTGTCTTGTGGAGCTCAGGCTCTAGGGCGTGTGGGCTCAGTAGCTGGTGCTTGGGCTCAGTAGTTGTGGCACAGGGGCTTAGTTCCCCCACAGCATGTGGAATCTTTATAGACCAAGATTTGAACTTGTGTCCCCTGCGTTGGCAGGCGGATTCTTAACCACTCGGCCAGCAGGGAAGTGCCCTCATATATTTTTTGTTTTGTTTTTAATTTGGCTGTGTCGGGTCTTAGTTACGGTACACAGGATCTTTCTTTCTTGCATCATGGAGGATCTTTTGTTGCAGCATGAGGACGCTCTAGCTGTAGAGCTTGAGTTCAGTAGTTGCAGCCGGTGTTCTTAGTTGCCCTGCGACATGTGGGACCTCAGTTTCTTGACCAGGGATCAAACCAGTGACCCTTGCGTTGCAAGGCAGATTCTTAACCACTGGACCACCATATAGTGAGGTAAGTCCCTCCTCATATAGTTTTAAAGAGATTTTTGAACCAAAAACCGTTAAAAACTATTGTTAACAGAAGTAGCATTCTGGACTAAGAGTATTTTTTTTAATTTATTTTTATTGGAGTGAAGTTGCTTTACAATGGTATATGAGTATTCAAAATACATTTTAATTTGATTATATTATCTGACTTTTAAAGTGTAACATACCATAAATATTTTTTCATATACTTTTTCATTTTTTATAAGCTTTTTGCATTCTATAGATTTTTCATATCAATAGTAAAATGGATTGAATAAATTGTGAGATATTCATATAGTAGAATACTGCACAGCAATTTTTAAAAGACTGGCTGAATGGATACTAAAACAAGATCCCTATATATGCTGCCTATAAGAGACCCACCTCAAAACAAGGGATACATAGAGACTGAAAGTGAAGGGCTGGAAAAAGATACTGCCCGCAAATAGAGACCAAAAGAAAGCAGGAGTAGCAATACTCATATCCGATAAAATAGACTTTAAAACAAAGGCTGTGAAA